>JBBBDQ010000911.1:1122500-1162500 GCA_037127315.1 Ascarosepion bandense | reverse complement strand
TTGAAACGAGTTTCAAAAATTTAAAAACAAATTTTGATTTGAAATTTATAATTTGAAAAAACTTTCCAAAAATTTAATAAAATCAACTTTTGATTGACAATTTATAATTTGAAAAGATTTCGAACAATTTAATAAAAAACAAATTTTGATTTAAAATTTGTTATTTTAAAAGAGTTCCAAAAATTTAATAAAAACAAATTTTGATTTGAAATTTGTAATTTGAAAAGTGTTCAAAAAATTTAATAAAAACAAATTTTGATTTGAAAATTATAATGTCAAAAGAGCCCACGTCTATTGAACAGGTGAAAAGGCTCATCTCTTGTTTCCTGTTTAGGTTGCGGATTCCGGTTTTTCTCTTTCCAATCTTTTCACTCCTTTTTTTTACTTTTATTTTTTTTTTCAATTGGAGTAGATAGACTAAATTATCACCCGGTTCACACTCCACCCACGTCTATTGAACAGGTGAAGAGGCTCATCCTTTGTTTCCTGTTTAGGTTGTGGTTTCCGGTTTTTCTCTTTTCCAATCTTTTCACTCTTTTTTTTTTATTTTTTAAATTGGAGTAGATAGTCTAAACTATCGCCCGGTTCAGGCTCCACCCAAGTCTATTGAACAGGTGAAAAGGCTCATCTCTTGTTTCTTGTTTAGGGTGTGGTTTCCGGTTTTTCTCTTTTCCAATCTTTTCACTCTTACGTAGCCCCCTGCGCACCAGTGGCGTTTTCGCCTTGCTTGGGGTGATTCGATTAAAAAAAAAAAAGTTCCAAAAATGTTATTAAAAAAAACTTTGATTTAAAATTTATGATTTCTTGGGGTGAATTAATATTTGCCATAATTAACGTTACATTATTTGGAGTGAACTTATTGATCCATTATATTGCTATTACTGGGCAAATATTTTCTTTATCCATTTATTAGAATAATTGAGCTTTCCTTTAATTATTCAAAGTTTTAGTTACATATTTGCACTTTGTAAATTGCTATGTATTTAATTTCTTTTCTTTTATTTATTTATTTTATTTTCTCCTTTAATCTATTATTATTATTATTATTATTATTATTATTATTTTTATTTTTATCATCATTCGATTTCTGCTATGATCATTCTACATAACAATTCTGCGCGAAGACCTAAGGCAGGTCGTGGTGTGTTTTTTGTGGCTACATTTCATTTGTTTTTCTACCTCCCCTAACATCCCTATAGACAAAGTTCTCCTTAGTGATTTGGCTGTACTTAACAAGACAATTTTTTGTATGTCATTTAAGTTAGTGTTTCCAGGGATTTTTTGAATGTGTTGTTTTGTTCAAGTTTTTTCTTTTTGGCTTTTGACAATAATGTCCAGCTTTTTTTCTATATCTCTTAAGCTGGGGTTTTCAAGGATTCTTCAATGTGCTGTTTTTTTGTTGTCTTTTTTTTTACCCTTCTACTATCTTTGGTACTAAAGTTTGTTTTTTTTCAATTTCTACATTTTTTTCTATTTCAATTTCCAGGTCTTTATATTTTGATAGTTTTTCAAATTCCTTGGTTGCTATGTTACAATCTGCTGGACAAGCTATATCAATTAATAGACAAGTTTTTTCTTTCTGGTTTTTAACAATAATGTCCGGCCTATTTGCTTCAATTTTTCTGTGTGTGTAGATGGTGTAATCCCATAGAATTGGTGACATTTTCTGTTTCTGTAAATGGTGCTGGGTGATTATTCATACCAGTGTTTGTTTACATATTTTTCAAAATGCCTGCCCATCGTCCTGTGTAAATATTGTCCCACTCTATCGTGACGATTTTTATATCCATTTAGGGCAAGTATAGAACATTCACGCGCAAATACACTTGGGAAAGGTATTAATCCGTTTCTTCCTTCCAGTTATGGGTTAAATAGCAGGACAGATTGGGTTCTATAGCCTTGGTCGGCAACCAGTCTACCACAGAAAGCAATGGCAACCTACTGCGGGATAATCTTTTGTCAAGTCAGTCATGTCTCTTTCGCGACATGATCGCCCAAGCGTGTATCACTTATGGCACTTATCTGATTGACTGACAGAACATTCTGAGATGAGATGTTGTGTATGTTTCCTGGTTTTTGCCACAGAACCCGCATTTTGGTTCGACATTATTATAATTTATTATTATTATGATTATTATTATTAGTAGTAGTAGTAGCAGTAGTAGTATCAATATTATTACATGCACGTTTTTATTTGGGTATTATAATTTTTATTCGTTTATCTTTATTTTCTAATTATTAATTTTCAGTATTATTTCATATTATTTTCATTTTTTGATTATTAATTTGTAATTAGAGATTTTTTTTTTGCATTCCTAGGTATAACGATAAACTACATCCAGCAGCAACGGCTCTGATCGGGTGATTGGGAGTTTGAAATGTGAAACCAATTCTTAATATATGTTGCTCTAAATTCCACCCTATCCCGTGTTAGTGTCCCAGCTTCGTGAAAAAAGAAAACCTTCAAAGAAGAACAGAACACTATGAAAATACCAAAATACATTTTTATAGCAAACTAGCAGTATAGACCGGCGTTGCTCGGGTGTAATGAAAGCTTTAAAACTAATCCATGGTCCTGGAGCTCAGACTCAGGCTAAAGAATATTTGAAATAATAAAATAATTGCGACAATTTACCAATCGCACCTAATATATATATATATATATATATATATATATATATATATATACTAGCAGTATGGCCCCGCGTTGCTCGGGTGTAATGAAAGCTTTAAGACTAATCCATGGTCCAGGAGCTCAGACACTTTGGATGTTGGCACGAAAGACTAAAAAGCAATAGTTGTTTCCAGTTCAAGCGAAACTGTAGACTGAAAGAAAAATGAATGGATGTAAATCAAATTTTGATTTCCTGGTATCGATATCAAATTTTCTGCACTATTGTAAGAACTGCAACCTTGAAATTTCTTAATATAGTTTCTTATGTCTTTGTCTATGAGTCTATCAAATTTGATTTAAATCGGATCACTCCTTCTATAACCCGATTTGTTCGATTATCGATTTTCGATATTTATCGGCGGTACCTCGACACCAAAACCTAGCTAAGAACACTCGCAGACGCCTATAGTACAACTGTGTAAATTTTCAGGAAAATTTGTTCAGCCGTTTCAGAGTCTATAGGTAACGGATACACACACACACATACACACACACACACACACACACACAGTTCCATTTATAAATAAGTTTAGATATACCAAAAATACCATACTTTTTTATGTAATCAAATTACCAACAATACATTTTATCTGAAATTGTTGACAAACAATGGCGTTCAAAATATATTTAATTGACGCTTTAAAATCTGTTCAAAATATTTAGATTTCGACGACGCTAAACAAAATAAATCAATCATTTTATTTTTATTATTTTTTATTTGTACTTATTTATATTTGTCGTATTTTATTTGCGTGTTTTGGCAGCAATCTCTCTTTTGTACATGTTTTGTTAAAGACGACTGACAAGGTACTGCGAGTAAGCATTTTATCTAATTTTTCTTGTCTTTCTAAAAGTCTTATCTTTTCTGGAAACAAAATGTGTGAAAACTGTCCCAATATTTTGTGTATTCAAGCGCTTTCGGTTACTCTTCTAGCCATTATCAAAGGCAATTTTATTTGATTTTTTTTATTTTTAACGGAATGAGTAAGTTTGTTTTGTGCATGTGTCTGGAGTTTGAAGATGTTTTATTTTCCAAAACCGGTCAGCACATTGTGACCGTATTCGTAGTTAATGTTAATGAATGTTGAATTTTTCTCTTTTTATTATTAGAGCTTCCATTATTTCAATCATTTTGACATGTGGATGAGGCTATTTGATCAGCGACAGTTCGTTAACGCTAACCATGGGTATATAGTACCCAGCGCAAATGACGCCATTTTAATTACAATTTAATTAAATTTTAATACCTGATTTTCTTACCTAAATAATGTTTTTCAGTTCCTATTAATGTTAATTTAAAGCACAAATTTTGAAGTGCTTGCATGTAAAATATTTCAATTATATTTAATATTTTTTTGATGTTTTCAAAATAGGCTATGATATCCCCATGATTCGTAGTGGTGTAACTTTAACTGATAGTTATTGTTCCAGGGATAAGGGACATTTGAACTAGTAAACAATGTTGGTTCTTCGATGCTTTACATTTTTTGTCATAAATAATTAATTTAATTTTCTTGTTCTGGTCGATTGGATTTGTGTATTTCTTTATGTCATAAATAATTAATTTAATTTTCTTGTTCTGGTCGATTGGATTTGTGTATTTCTTTATGTTATTTCTAAAAGAAATTTCGTTTTGCTAATAATTAACATGTAGTTGTCTTTTGTATGAGTTGTTATTTTTTTTATCTGTATTCGTTACTTCAGAAAGAAATAGTCTAATCTGGTGGTCGATGAGGAAGTTCGGAAAACCATTGTTAACTAGCATCTGTTTTACATTATTAAGTTCTTTAAAGAAAAGGGGACAAAAGGATAAATTCTAACGTGCTCTCTTCAGGAAAATGATTTATAACTACTATTTTATATGTAAGTGAACATTCAATCTTAAAGTTAAGTTGGCAAGAGTTTTTGCAAGTATATATATATATGTATATATATTGGCACAAATACACACACACATATATATATGTGTGTGTGTGTGTGTGTGTGTGTGTGTGTGTGTGTGTGTGTGTCATTGAAAATGACAGACGAGGTATTGTCATTAAATCCTTATATAATTTTTCATGTGTTCGTATAATTTTTTTTTCTTTTCTGAACTCAAATTATATAAGAATTGTCCAAATCTTCTGTACATTGTTTTCGGCTATACTTTTAACCATAAAAATTTAATGATAATACCATGTCTCATTTTGAATGAAACCTGTATAAAAAAAACAGATTGCTGCCTAAATAAACAATTTATATATATATATATATAATTGGTTCAAGCCCATTGGCATATATTCCACAGTTTAATATTTATTTTTAATCTGTATAAAAAAGAAAATTGTTGCCCAAATAGATAATTTATATATATATATATATATATATATATATATATATATATATATATATATATATTAGTCATCCACATACAAGCCCGTTTCGCTGTATCACAGCTCATCTGTGTGGCTAGACACTTGCTTCTGGCCGGGATCGAAACTCGAGCGATTTGGTGTCAGTCGGAGTCTCTTATATTTATATATGAGATATGTATATTCTAAGCATATACTGTTAAATATAAGAGACAATGAATGTCTATTATGTTTAATCATGAACCTTTCTAAACATCGTATTTTGGCTTTAATTTCAGGTGAAAATAAAGACAAAAATTCTCCAACATTTGGATAATTTTTTTAATTAAGTTGGTTCAAGCCAATGGATATATATTTCATAGTTTAATATTTATTTTTAAAAAGTGCTCAATACAAACGTCGAGTATTAATAGATATATAATTTTTTATAATTGTTATAATAATAGCATCCTTTGCTTCGGGTTTGGATCTAAGTAGGTATAATTGTAGTTCTTAGTCTCAGCCATGATACCATTTACTCAGAGGACTTATTTAGCCTTCAAAATTTAGTTTACGACGAAAAAAACTTTTTTGAAATTGATGCCCGGAAATAAAAAATTTGACTTGCATCTAATCATTTTTCTTTCAGTCTAGGGTTTCGCTTTAACTGGAAACAACTATTGCTTTTTAGTCTTTCGTGCCAACGCCCAAAGAGTCTGAGCTCCAGGACCATGGATTAGTTTTAATACTTTCATTACACCCGAGCAACGCCGGCTATACTGCTAGTAATTTTATATATGATAATATATATTTGTATATATTATCATATATAAAATTATGATCAATATATCTCTAGTTGAAAAATATGAAAATGATTCAAAATATTTAGATTTCGGCATTAAAATATCCATAGATGTTGATATACCGCTAAACGAAATCAACCTAACCCCCTGAAAATAATTTCACACGATTAAGTGGGCTAGAATGTGAAATAGAACGAATCAAATGTTATATTTTACCAATATTCTTTAAACTCTAGCAAAGAGGCATCTCTTTACACAAAGAAAAACTATGTAAAAAAACAAAACAAAAAAAAAACGGCACTGCATTTCCAAATTCCAACATGTTAATCATTTCCTTTCGAATATATGGACGATGTACAATTTCTCCTCAACTAAACGCCTCGGCTCAAGACGAATTTCCCGTGGGGTGGTCGAACATTGCACCACCGACAAACAAAAGAAAGCAATCGTCAGCCAGACCATTAAACACGAACAATCAGCACGTCTGCAAAGTCTTGACTCAATAAAGCAGAGATTCATCTCAATCAGGATGCGATGTGAATCGGTCAAGATCGGCTTTACTCGGCAAAACGCTGCTTCAATTAAACAAATACGGAGTATGACATCGAGTGGAATGAATTGTCCTTCGCCATTCCCGATATCATTTTCTCATTGCTCCTTTACTCTCCCCAGTTTCACTAATCTTTATATACATTATAATATATATATATATATATATATATGTGTGTGTGTGTGTGTGTGTGTGTGT
Organism: Ascarosepion bandense; assembly: GCA_037127315.1. Classification (NCBI taxonomy): domain Eukaryota; kingdom Metazoa; phylum Mollusca; class Cephalopoda; order Sepiida; family Sepiidae; genus Ascarosepion; species Ascarosepion bandense. The sequence goes on along the minus strand of JBBBDQ010000911.1, from coordinate 1,155,945 downwards.
GTGTGTGTGTGTGTGTGTAACGTAGCACACTTGGTATACTATCCAGGTAAATTCCAATAGAGAAGAACTCAATGTTAAATTCATTTATTTAATTTAACAGAGAAATATAATTTAGAAAAGATTTTAGATTATTACAATGGGTAATACATATTTCACCGCATATTGCGGCTCCTCAGACCCAAATGATACATGTAAGCGTCTCTGTAAAAAAAAAATTGGGGGGGATTTTTGAGGACCAACTATATATATATATATATATATATATATATATATACACACACACACACCAACACACACACGTATACAGTGTTGTGCAAAAGTATTAGGACAAGAACTTATTTATCTTTTATGAGGCATATTGACAGAAAATAAAAAACTTAATTAAAGTAATTTTATTTGATTTACTCAACAAATGATTTAACAATAAAAAGATACTTGTTACAAAATAAATGTAATATTTAATATAATAGCTTTTTGCTTTGATCTTAGCCTTCATTCTGTCGGGCATTTAACATCACAAGTTTCTTCAATATATCTAATGGTATCGCGTGCCAAGCAGCTTGTATTTGTTCCTAAAGTGTGTCTTGCGAAGTAACATTACAGTCATCAATATTTTATCCAAAATATCCCATAGATGTTCAATAGAAAAGTTACAAAATGATTTGTTTAATAGAAAATAATAAAAATTAAATATAACTTCTTTTTAATACATTTCTTTTTAAATAATCAATATTTCTTAGCAATTTACTAGGCTTTTCACCCTGCATTTGAATTTCTGTGAGGTTTTTAGGAAAATCACCCACTGTCCTAATACTTTTGCACACTAACGGTAGTGTGAAAAAGTGTTAAGACAGGGGTGATTTTAAACTCTATTTTGATGCCTCATAAAAGATAACATAGTTCTTATCCTAATACTTTTGCACAATACTGTATATATATATATATATATATATATATATATACATATACGGAGAGAAAGAGAGAGAGAGAGAAAGAGAGAGAGAGAGGCATGTATGTACATAAATATACATATGTATATACACGCAGGTAAATGTGTGTGTGCGCGTGTGTGTGTGTGTGTCCGTTACCTATAGATTCCGAAACGGCTGAACCGATTTTCTTTGATTATATATATATATATATATATATATATATATATATATATATATATATATAAAAGGCAAGATGTTTGTGTGTATGTCTGTTTATCTGTCTGTTTGTCCTTTATACAAATCCACAATTTTTATCCGATTCTCACCAAACTTCACACAAATATTCTTTAGGCTGAGTCTGAGCTCCAGGACCATGGATTAGTTTCAAAGCTTTCATTACACTATACTGCTATATAATATATTGAAATAATCCTAGTTAATTTATATATATATATATATATTTATATATATATATATGGAACGAAGAAAGTATTTACAACGTCCAAAACATTAATTTTAAACAATGCTCAATATCGAAATAGATCAATAAATATTTATCAAAAATTATATTTTAGAACATGTACAAACTACAATCTACTACAAAAGTGTACATTTTGTTTCGACATTGAAAGAACAATACGTTATCAGGATGTAAATCTGATGAGACATTGTTCTTTCAATATCGAAACAAAATTATACACTTTTGTAGTAGATTGTAGTTTGTACATGTTCTAAAACATAAATTATAATATATATATATGTGTGTGTGTGTGTGTGTTTGTGTGTGTGTGTGTATTATAAAGTAAATGTTTTCTTATCCAGGCAATTGAGAGGGTTTCTAGAATGTTTGACTCGATATAACAATGAAAAGTTAACAATGGATAAGTGCATGGGGTTAGAGGTTTAACGAATGATGAGGTCCTAGAAATCTCATCGAAACACGACTATCTTGTGTAGCAAAAAATGTTTTATTTTAAATTTCAATAATAAGAATATCATTTCAAATGTTGCTCTACTTACTACTCTAGCATCTACGCATCGTTCATTCAGTAATGAATTAGAACACTCTCAGTTACTGGCGTATGTTTACATGGAATACGCTAAAAGTCTGCTTTCTTCTACCATAGCTCAGACGTAGAATCGCCGAGTGATATCAGTGCAGCCGTTTTTCAATCCTGGCTAAATGCAATCGGATGTCTAAACGTACTGAAAAGCTGTGATACAGCGAAATAGATCTGTCTGCAGATGACTATATATATATATTGACATATATTTACTTTTGTAATTTATAATAAAATATTCTTTCGGCTCCACAAAAACTGTCGTATTTTGGTGTTATTTCTAGCACTTCATCAGGCGATATACGATTGGAAGTGTCAAGAAATGTTATATATATATATATATATATATATATATATATATATATATTAAATCAGATACTTTAATCCAAGTGAAAAAAGCAGGAAGGTAAATTCCAAAAACCCGATCCTAATATTAAAAATTTTATTTTAATATTAAAAAATGATACAGGAAGAGAGCTCCATGTAATAAAATATTACAGAGCAAATATAAATTAATAAAGGATTAATTCAATGATGTTGAATGACCATATATATATATATATATATATATATATATATATATATATATCCGAGTGAATACAGAACAAAGAAAGAATTTTTACAACGTCCAAAACATTAATTTAAAACATTACACGATATATAATATATAGAGCTGTGAATATTTATTATATTTATTTTAGAACATACCGCCTGATGAGACATTGAAGTTTCAATGTCAAAACAAATGTACCATTTGTAGTGGATATATAAAAAAATTATATACATGTTCTAAAACATAATTTATAATATATATATATATATATATATATATATATATATATATATTTATATATATATATATATATATATATATATATATATAAATTATAAGCCAAATGTTCACTTATCCAGAAATTGAGGGGGTTTCTAGTAAGTGTGGATCGATATACCAATAAAAAGTTAACGATTGCTAAGTGCATGGGTTTAAAGGTTTATCGCCTGATGAGGTGCTAGAAATATCACCGAAACACGGCAGCTCTTGTGTTGCAAAAACAACGGTTTTTATTTTAAATTTCAATAACAAAAATATAATTTCAAAAATTGCTCTACTACGTATCGAGCACTGTTTAAAAGTCAATGCTACGAACTGTGGAGTGCTATTCCGTTAGTTCTTACGGCTACTAATATATATATATATAATAATGGAGGATATATATATATATATACACACAATAATGGAGGATATATATATATATATATATATATATATACAATTATGGAGGATATATATATATATAATAATAATGGAGGATATATATATATATACATATATATATATCCTCCATTATTGTATATATATATATATATATATCCTCCATAATTGTATATATATATATATATATCCTCCATAATTGTATATATATATATATATCCTCCATTATTGTATATATATATATATATATATATATATATATCCTCCATAATTAGATATATATATATATATATATATATATAAATATATATCCTCCATTATTGTATATATATATATATATATATATATCCTCCATTATTGTATATATATATATATATATATATATATATATATTGTCATTTGTTTCTCTTCAACTTTCTTCTTCCATATTCATCCTATTAATTCTTGACCGATCTTGACCAAATCTCATCGTCTCTCTTATGATAATTCTCCGATTCATCGGGTCAAGACATCCGTCCGAACCTGCTGATTGTCTGGGTTTAATGGTCTGGCGAAACGCTAGTTTCTATTGTTTGTCGATGGTGCAACTTTCGACCCCCGGGAAATTTAGCTTGAGCCGAGTCGTTTCGCTGAGCGAATAGGTACTTCATAAAATTGATGACGCTTCATATATTCAGAAAGATAAGATTCACGCCGAAATTAGCGAGTCCAGCGTCATTTTTATTTCTCCCTTTTTCTCTATTTCTTTTTTTTTATCATATCGACCCATGCAAGCCGGTAAAGCCACTAAGATTCTATGCGTCACTGAGTGTGGAAAAATAAGAAAAATAAGAGCAATCTTAGGGAACGAGATTAGAAGTCTAATCACGACAGTATATAACGACTAACATTTACATTTTTGAAAACCAAACTTAGCTGGGGAGCATGAAGCCGGAAGGAACTTTTAGCATAGAACTTACGGTTACATCTAGCTAATTCGAATGTGAATTGATGAAACATATACATGCATTTGTTGATTTCTATATATGTACACTACTGACCATAAGTTTTAGGCCATCCCAGTTTTTAATAAAATATGTAATTTTAGTATTTATTGCCAAATGAATAATTCTAAATGAAAATGGAATAGTTTTTTTTGTAATTATTACTTTTCAAAAGGCAGCTAGGAAGTCTTTGCTTCGGCCAGCCAATAGGGAGAAGAGACTAGCATGGGGAAGAGAGCACAAAAACTGGACACCAGAACAGTTCATTTGATGCACATGTTATTGTGCAGTATTAACAAAAGAACCATTCTATTTTCATTTAGAATTATCCACTTGGCAATAAATATTAAAAATAGGATGAAATACATCATTACCTTTAAAAAACTGAGTTGGCTTAATAATTATGACCGGTAGTATATATATATATATATATATAATCTACAGGGTGCGATGGGTAAATTGTCGCTATTTGCCTTGTAAAATTTTGCAAAGTAATAAGAACAAAAGAACAATTTTATTTTCATTTCGAATTATCCACTTGGCAATAAATATTAAAAATAGTGTGAAATACATCATTTATTTTTTTAAAAAACTGAAGTTGCCTAATAATTATGGCCGGAAGTGTATGCAAAGATCGACATGCGCACAAATTGCAATATTTTTCGTATGTGACAAATTAACCTACGTGTTTGTGTGAACGATGTGAGAATGTAATGATGAGATATGCAATTCCCTGATTTTTTAGGTTTCTTTGTGGTGCAGTGGATATCGGCTCGGAACGAGAAATCGGGGAACCGAGTTCGAATTCCAGATGAATTCCTTGCATTCACTTACGCGCAAATACCCTTGGGAAAGGTATTAATCCGTCTCTTCCCTCCAGTCATGGGTTAAATAATAGGACAGACTGCGTTCTGTAGCCTTGATCGGCAACCAGTCTACCGCAGAAAGCAATGGCAACCTACTGCGGGATAATCTTATGCCCAGTCAGTCATGTCCCTTTCGAGACACGATCGCCCAAGCGTGTATCACTTATGGCACCTAACTGACTGACTGAGTTACCAGGTTTGATGATGTAAACGTTAATTATAAATAATAAATCTATTGGAAACATTAAATGATTTATACCGATGTATTATAGTAATCCAGCTTCTCTCTCCAAAATATTTTGGCAATTGAAAGATGCAAATAAAACCCCGAAAGTAAAATGGAAGATCGTAACAAAAGCTAAAACATGGAAATCGTTACATGAAATATGTTTTCTTTTCTTTACAAGAAAAAATCCATATAAATAAATTTCCAAAACCTAACTTATTAAACCAATGTAATGGAATACCACTTCCTGCCATCATAAGATTAATCGCTCTCATAAATATATTTATAAGATTATCTCAATTTGTTTACTATTTACTGGAATCTATAAACCTTTCCTTTTCAAGGAGTTCGAAGCCATTATTAATGCTGAAACATGACAGACTCCAAAGGAGAATCATTAATGTAATAGGTACCGACTTGGTGGCTCGACTACAGCCAATTCTCCACCGACGGGATGTGACTTCCCTTTGTCTATTCTATAAATACTTCTATGTCATCTGCTCCAACGAACTTAAGTCACTGGTACCTCTGCAACGTGTTTACTCGTGCAACCAGTCTGGCAACTGGGTCTCACCCATTCACAGTTAGATCAACCAAATGCAGACGACAATTCTACTCCTGCAGCTTCTTTCCTCGCACTTACCGCCTGTGGAACTCGCTTCCTTATTCTTGCCTTCCTGACGGCTACAACCTTCAGGAATTAAAATGCAAGGTCAATACTCATCTCTTAACCACTTGACCCTAGTTCTTTCCTTATCACCCTGTATATCCTTTCCTTTCTCTCCACCTCTGCAATTGTCTTCACACCTGTATGCCCTCCCTTCTCTTTCTCCTTTCTAAATGGTTTTCTTTCTCTTCACTCTCTTCTTCCTGGTGCTTTTACTCTTATGTAGCCCCCTGCACATCAGTGGCGTTACTGTCTTGCTCGGGGTGATATGATTAAACAAAAGTTAATTATATTTGCCTTAAAACTAAACTTTATTAACTATTATATTGCGATTTGTCTATATTTCTGAGACGAGGTACTATTTACAGTTTGTCCTAATCTTTGTTGCTATTTGTACGACGCTTCTTGTGACTTGACCCAAAGAGTTGTGAGTTCAATTCCAGGCTACAGCAGTGGTGGACATGTAACTTACAGGGTTAGAGGGAGATAACTCATAACTACCAGATGAGGCAAGGAATGAAGACCATATACCCCAGTGACTGTAATAAAGAGATTGGTTCGAAATCCCTAGCACCTGAAGAAGGCCGGAGCGTGCAACTGCCGAAACGTCATACAAATGGCAACACAGATGAGGACAATAGTCCGAATAATTTAAATACTGTTATATTGATGTGTACGTTTACTTTAACTACTGGTCATCTCTATAATCTAGTAACAATGGAAAGGCATTAAAAGATTATTGTTTGAAATCTATAATTAATACCAGAGATTAGATATTATGCCTCACCCCAATCCATGTCATTTGTAGCTTTTAATAAATTTTATCTTTTTAGCTCTCCTAAAATTTTTATGCCATTATTTTACTCCAACACGCTATGTGTTCTTTTATTATGGCATTCTTGTTTTTAATCTCTCCTGTGCGTATTAAATTTACCAAGCAATCTTTCCTCATTATCTGCCTTGCCTCTTCCTGTTGTTAAGTCAATAGTCATCCCCTATCTCACTAACCTGCATCCTTTCTCTCATGCTCCTTTCTTCCTTCCACTCCACTCTCATCAGTATTTTCAACCTTCTCTTACCTACTTCCTGAGACCCCCTATAACCTGTCACTCTTTCTCATAACTTTCCTCCTATGTAACCCCCTGCAAAACAGTGGCAATAAAATGCCTTGCTTGGGGCAATATGATTACTTAAAAAAAAGATTCTATACTATTATAATGTGGGTATAAATGGGAGATCAATTCTACATTACAATCAATATATAAATTGATCCCTCATTTTATGTTCACGTTTATCCTTCTTTTACCTACTTCCTGACAACCCCCATAACAAGTCACTCTTCTTCTCATAACTTTCCTCCTATGTAAGCCCCTGCAAAACAGTGGCAGTAAAATACCTTGCTTGGGGCGATATGATTATTTTTAAAAAAAATTCTATACTATTATAATGTGGATATAAAGTGGGAGATCAATTCTACATTACAATGAATATATAAATTGATCCCTCATTTTATGGCCACATTAATCCTTCTTTTACCCACTTCCTGACACCCCCTATAACTTGTCACTGTTTCTCATAACTTTACTCCTGTGTAACCCCCTGCAAAACAGTGGCAATAAAATGTCTTGCTTGGGTCGATATGATTATAAAAAAAGTGTGTCAATTTTTGTTTCCTTTTTCTTCGTTGTTGTTTACGTATTCTCAGCATCCTTCTGCATAACCACATTTTTGCTTTTGCCCTTTTAATTTTACTCAAGTCTCTTTTCGGGACATTCTTATTCCAAGAACAATAACCATGGGTATAAAGTACCCAGCGCAAATGACGCCATTTTAGTTACAATTTAATTACAATTTTCAGTACCTGATTTTCTTAAATAAATAATGTTTTTCAGTTCCTATTAATGTGAACTCAAACTACAAAGTTTGAAGTGCTTGCATGTAAAATATTTCAAATAAAGATTAATATTTAATATTTTTTTGATATTTTCGAAATGGGATATGATATACCCATGGTTAGTAGACCTGACAGAAAGGACTTTATAACTGTGTAAACTTAAGGAAAGATGCCCGTAGCTAGAGAGTTTCTGTAGCAAATTTTTGGTGTTATTTGGAGTAAGATAAAGAAACTGAGAGAATGTTGACTTTATAACTATGGAGAGGTTTTTGGAAGATGCTATCGCTAGAAAGTTTGTGTAGCAATTCTCTAATCTTGCTAAGATTGAGAAATAGAAGATTATAACTGCATAGACCTTTTGAAAGATGTCATATTTCGAAAGTTTGTGTAGTAATTTGGCAATTAATGACACAAAAGTATACCTATTTACATGTATTGAAGAATTATCAAGAATCTATTGTGAAGAAAAACAGCTGAATTAGACTAACTTCAAGGATTAATCCAGTGTAAAACACAAGCATCATCCAGAACCTACAGCGCCAAATATATTTCATTGATCATCGCTTTATTCTTAACCCGAGAATACTAACCAATTTTATATAGTCAGTCAGTTAAGTGCCATACGTGAAACACGCTTGGGCGATCGTGTCTCGAAAGAGACACGACTGACTGGGCATAAGATTATCCCGCAATAAGTTGCCATTGCTTTCTGCGGTAGACTAGTTGCCAGCCAAGGCTATAGAACCCAATCTGTCCTGTTATTTAACCCATAACTGGAAGGAAGAGACGGATTAATACCTTTCCCAAGGGTATTTGCGCGTAAGTGAATGCAATGAATTCAACTGGAATTCGAACTCGGCTCTCCGATTTCTTGTTCCGAGCCGATATCCACTGGACCACCACACACATCATTTATATAGTACACAGCGCAAATGACGCCATTTTAGTTACAATTTAATTACAATTTTCAGTACCTGATTTTCTTAAATAAATAATGTTTTTCAGTTCCTATTAATGTGAACTCAAAGTACAAAGTTTGAAGTGCTTGCATTTAAAATATTTCAAATAAAAATTTATATTTAATATTTTTTTGATATTTCCAAAATCGGGTATGATAGACCCATGGTTAGTAGTGGTGTAACTTTAATTGATGGTAAGTGTTCCAGGGTTAAGGTTGGTTAATTTTGTTTAGAGGCATATCAACCTCTAGGGGTTATTTAATACCAAAGTATAAATATTTTGAACACAATTTTATGGCTATAAAAATATATATTTTGGACACATTTGTATGCCATCAACTACAGATAACATGTATTGTTGGCCATTTTGCTATAAATTGTATTCTTGTTAATTCTACTATAAAATATATTGCTGATCATTTTGCTTTAATAATGTATTGTCGGTAATAATATATTTTTCAGTTTCTATTAATGTTAACTCAAAGTACAAATTTTGAAGTGCTTGCATTTAAAATATTTCAAATAAAAATTTATATTTAATATTTTTTTGATATTTTCAAAATTGGGTATGATATACCCATGGATAGTAGTGGTGTAACTTTAATTGATGGTCAGTGTTCCAGGGTTAATGAAATGTTTATTTAATTAATTTATTTGCTCTAATTTAGATTTCACTTCAATAGCTCTACATTATACAATATATACCTGATACACACTCGGGCGATCATGTCTCTTTCGATTCTTGACTGACTAGACAGAAGATTTCCCCGCAGTAGTTTGCCATTTCTTTCTTTCCGTAGACTGGTTGCAAACCAATACTATAGAATCCAGACTTTCCTGCTATTTAACTCATAGCAGCAGGGAGAATAGAGAGATTACTACTTTATCGAAGTGTATAAACCAAATTCGAATAGAATTCGAACTCGGCTCTCCAGATTTCTCATTCCGAGCCGATATCCATTACATCACAGCACACAAACTTGTTTGAAATTACACATTTTTATTACGAATGTTATTATTGTCCGCATATATGTAATATCAATGCATAATTTTTACTTAACCCGAGAACACTAACCATGAGTATGTAGTATCCAGCGCAAATGACGCCATTTTAATTACAATTTTCAGTCCCTGATTTTCTTACCTAAATGTTTTTCAGTTCTTATTAATGTTAAATCAAAGTCCAGATTTTGAAGTGCCTGCATGTAAAATATTTCAAATAAAAATTTATATTTAATATTTTTTTTAAATTTCCAAAATTGGGCATGATATAACCATGGTTAGTAGTGGTGTAACTTTAATTGATAGTTAGTGTTCCAGGGTTAAAGTCTGTTTGCATTTACTGTGCTTATTTTGATAATATATTCTATTATTTAGTGGTTTCTCAACACTTTAAATTCTCGCTGTATATGTGATCCTATTCCTTCCCACTTTCTTTAATACTTCGTCGTTACTTACAAGTTCGATCCACTATCCTCAGCATCCTTCTGTAGAAACACATTTCTGTTGCTTCAATTCTAATCTTCATTTATGAGAAGATTGTCCAATATCCACAATAAAAAGGACTGATATTGTGTAACAGTTCAGTAATCTTTTCTTTGTTTCTAAAGAAATTTGATTGTTTCTTAATACTTTACTTGGCTTTTGGAAAGCGTCTTTTACTGTTTCAATGTTGCGCTTTCATTCTTCTGTTCATGACTCTCCACAATGTCTTTTCTTTTGTAACTTTTTTGAAAATTTTGTCTTTTTGCTATCTCTCCTAAACCCTGTTCTTCAATCCATCCACACAAGCTCTCTAGGAAGATTATACGCTGTTTCCCTCTGTCCCTCTTGTCTTCAATGTGTCCTATAAGTGTCAAATTCTCTAAGCCATCTTTCCACTTAAGGGGTCCTAAAGATTTCAACTCACACTTTCTGATGTTAAGTATCAGTCAGTTAATTGCCATACGTGATACACGCTTGGGCGATCATGTCTCGAAAGATACATGACTGACTGGGCAGAAGATTATCCCGCAGTAGGTTGCCATTGCTTTCTGCGGTAGACTGGTTGCCGACCAAGGCTACAGAACACAGTCTGTCTTATTATTTAACCCATGACTGGAGGGAAAAGACGGATTAATGACTGGAGGGAAAAGACGGATTAATACCTTTCCCAAGGGTATTTGCGCGTAAGTGAATGCAAAGAATTCGACTGGAATTCAAATTCGGTTCCCCGATTTCTCGTTCCGAGGCGATATCCACTGTACCACGAAGCACATCATGTTAAGTATAAGTTTACTTTTTTTGGGGTGGGGGTGTAAATGACATGTTCAGTCCACGATATTCTCAGCATCCTTCAGTAAAGCGATATTTCTGTTCAGTTTTTATCTGTGTGATTTTTTCAGCATCCACTGCCATATAAGAAGACTGATATTACATAAAAGTTCAGTACTTTTTTCATGGTTTCTAACGAAATTTGCTTGTTTCTTAATACTTTACTTGGCTTTTGGAAAGCATCTTTCCCTATTCCGTGTCGCATTTTCCGTTTTGTGATAAAACATTTCCCAAATATTTGAACTTGTTCGATTTTAGTATTTCCAGTTTGCGAATTGGCATAGCGAAGGAAGTATTCCAGAAGTTGAGTAAAGTATTAAGAAACCGGACTATTTCGTTAGAAACAAAGAAGAGAGTATTGGATTGCTATGTGTTGTTAGTTCTTCAATATGGCAGTGAATGTTGGACAATATCATCGAAGATGAAGGAAAAACTTGAAGCAAGTGAAATGTATTTCAACAGAAGAATACTGTGAATATCATGGATCGAGCATGTGAGCAATGATGAGGTTTTGGAAATGATGGAAACGAAAAGGAAATTAATACTGAGCATCAGGAAGAGACAGCTGAAGTTCATGGGACATACAATGAGGAAAGAGGGGTTGGAGAACCTGATACTAACAGGCCAGATAGACGAAAAAATAAATATCACATAGCAATCCAGCACCCTTTTCTTTGTTTCTAATGAGATTTTTCTGTCTTTCAGTACTCTGGTTAGCTTCTGAAATGCGTCTTTGGCCATTCCAATGCGTCTTTGGATCTCCGAACAGCACTTTCCATCATCTCCAACACCTCGTCATTAGTCACGTGCTCTATCCATGTTATCCTCAGCATCCTTCTGTATAACCATATTTGTGCTGCCCCCAGCCTCTCCTTCATCTTTGATGAGATCGTCCAGCATTCACTTCCATACAGAAGGACAAATAACACATAACAATCCAACACTCTTTTCTTTGTTTCTAATGAGATTTTCCTGTATCTCATTACACTGGTTAGCTTCTGAAATGCGTCTTTGGCCATGCCAATGCGTTACGCTGCGTTTAAACTATTGGAGATTGTAGCTATCAAGGAATAAACAAACGGAAGTGAGTTCCACAAACAGATTTGACAGGATTTCGAATACTGGTTTTTTCCACAACTTAAAACGTTATTTCTGCGTTTAATTTTGGACTGATTAAGCCTTTCTTATCAAAATCCCGAAATAAAAGGCGACTCTTCTAGATCTCCTGGGCTCTATCTTCTTCAATGTATCTAATGGTATCGCCTACCAAGCAGCTTGTATTTGATCCCAAAGTGCGTCTCGTGAAAGAACATCAGATTTATCAATTCGAGAGGGGGGAATAAGAAAAAAGTCAGTCATCTCCAAAGATAATAGAATAATGAGTAGTTTCAAAATAATTTGTTTAATAGAAAATAGGAAAAATTAAATATGAATTTTTTGTATACATTTCATTTACACCCAGTTTTATATAATCAGTATTTATTAGCAATTTACTTGGCTTTTCACCCTGTATTTGAATTTCAGTGGGATTTTTAGGAAAATCACACCTGTCCTAATAATTTTGCACACTACCGGTAGTGTGCAAAAGTGTTAGGACAGGTGTGAATTTAAAATATGTTTTGATTCCTCATGAAAAAAAAAACAGTTCTTGTCCTAATACTTTTGCACAGTGCTGTAGATTTGGTTATTCTTGATAAGACTTAAAGAAGAATCTGCAATTTTATTAACCCTGACCTGGCATCTCTTGTTCAGTCCCTTTACCAGTGTTGTGCCGTAGCTTCCCTGTGCCTTTTCTTTAAATGATTAAATTGTAATTGTTCTACCTAGACTTCAAGAATTTAAGGGTAGCACTTTATTGGCGGCAAGGTCTCATGATTTTACAGTTGAAATTGCTAGATGTAACCGGAAGTTCTATGCTAACAGTTTCTTCAGTTAGCCCTGCGGAACCCTCTTCTAGATTATGTTTCCCAGTTAAATTTGATCTTTAAAAGGCTTAAATCAATGTCAGTTGTTATCTTCTCTTTTCTTAACGCTTATTCTTTTATTGTCCTCTCCTTAGTAACTAGCAGTATAGCCCGGCGTTGCTCGGGTGTAATGAAAGCTTTAAAACTAATCTATGGTCCTGTGGCTCAGACTAAAGAATATTTGAAATAATAAAATAATTGCGACAATTTACCTATCGCAACTTATATATATATATATATATATATATATATATACTAGCAGTATAGCCCGGCGTTGTTCGCGTGTAATGAAAGCTTTAAAATTAATCCATGGTCCTGGAGCTCAGTCTCAGACATACAGACAGATAAACAGACACACACACAAACATCTTGCCTTTTTTATCTTGATAATATATATTATCGATTTTCTGCACTATTGTAAGAGCTGCAACCTTGAAACTTCTGAATATCGTTTCTTATGTCTTTGTCTATGAGTGTTTCAAATTTGATCAAAATTGGACCACCCCTTCTATAACCCGATTTTTTAGATTATCGATTTTATTTTTATCGGGGGTATCTCAACACAACACCTAGCTAAGAACACTCGCAGACTCTTATAGTAAAACTGTGTAAATTTTCAAGAAAATCGGTTCTGCCGTTTCAGAGCCTATAGGTAACGGTCACACACACACACATACAGACACAGGCAAAGTTCCATTTATCAATAAGTTTAGATAGATTGTTATCATATTCTCTAATACTCAGTATCCCCTTGCGTCTCAGTGACTTTATTGCCTTGTTTTGCATGAAATAAATAAAAAGTTGGATAGATAGATAGATAGATAGATAGATAGATAGATAGATAGATAGATAGATATTAATATAAAAGTATAGATGGACATTCCATGGGAACAGTAGATAAGTTTACATACATTTTATACATTTAGACTGGTAGATACAGAATATATATTCATATGACATCAAACATTATTTTCACTAGGTACCCGTATATATATATATATATATAAACTATGCATAAATATTCCGACAAAGCAGATAAATCAATGAAAACCTGTATCTGAGGAATTCTAGTGAGAGAGACAGATAGATTCAAATACGTTCGCCTTAAAACAAACAGGGCAAATAAATGAATGCACACAAATCTAATGTCCTCGAGGTTGATTGCGTTCTGGAATCATAATTCTCTTGGAGTCAATACTTGAGACAATAATCCAGTTCAGAAAAATCGTAATTAAAGCACAAAATTCTGGCTTAGGTGCAATTTATGCATACATCAATTAGAGGATTTGTATTAGAGGATCTGCGCATGTGCACACGCATGCGTGTTTCGCTATATCCCCAAAACACTTGTACTGTACAGCTTTTGGTGTATCGATTCACACGCATGCCTTAATATATTCAATGAACTTGCATAAAAGAAAGCAAAATCGCTTTCAATCCAGGAGAGAATTTCATAGTCATGTATACTATCATATGAATATATATATATATATATATATATATATATATATATATATATATATGCGTGTGTTTGTGTGTGTACGTGCACCCGTGGAACAAATTTATCGTGACCTGTGATGCATACACATAAATTTACATGATGATGATTATAGCAACGATATATATATGTGTGTGTGTGTGTGTGTGTGTGTGTGTGTGCGTGTGTGTGTGTGTGTGTGCTAAACAAATTTATGGGGACCAGTGATGTACACATATATACTTATATGATGATGATTATAGAAAGTGTTTATATATATTTATATATATAATATATCTTATATACAAAATGAAAAGTAATATGTATTTATATTGTTATTCATACGTTATATCTATTCGTTCTTTTATAGACATATTTTTGGGGTATATCGGAAAAATTACACACGCACACACACACTTATATATATATATATATATATATATATGGAAATTATTGAAATTATTTGTTTGAACCCTATTATTATTTCGATAATTTCAATATGTCGGTTGTTATACCATTTCGTTAATCTTCGGGATTTTCCGTAACAATATAAATATAATGTTTAATTGCTTAGTTTCTGGTCATAATAAGATTAGACCAGTGCACATTTGTATTAAGATGTGTTCAATACAATTATATTGTAGAACTTTTAAATATTTTCCATTTGTAAATGAGTTATTACGCGATCGAGGTTTCTAACATGAGTGGTGTCTTCAGGCAATTTATACTAACTCAGATATTACGTTATTAAAAATCGCCTGAAGACACCACTCATGATAGAAACTTAGGTAGCGTTATAACTCTTACATATATATATATATATATATATATATATATATATATATATATATATATATATCCCTTCCCTCTAGTTATGAGTTAAATAACAGGGTAGGACTTGGGGACACTGCCTTAAAAAACAATAACAACCAAAAAAAAAATCCCAATGAATCTTGATACTCGAAAACAAAAAAGTATTACTATACACAAAAACTTATAAAAACAGCAATAAATAAATAAAAAAAATATTTAGTTGGCAATAAATGACCCGCCGAAGTTGATATGCTATAAAACAAAACAACTAACCAACCATACATAATAAATATATATACTTATATACAATATATAATAAGTATACTTATTGTTTAATTACTTAGTTTTTTGTCATAATTAGGTCAGACCAGTGCACATTTGTATAAAAAAGTGATCAATACAATTATATTGTAGAACTTTTGAATATTTTCCATTTGTAAACGTGGTATTATGCGACCTAGGTTTCTACCATGAGTGGTATCTTCAGGCGATTTGCAATAACTGATTTTACCTTTTACCGTTTGTTTTTAAAGGGAATTTTTGAACGCGCAATAACTCTTAGGTTCATGGATGAAAACGCCATAATTCCTTGTAATTTAAAAAGTTGCGAGTTCAAAAAGTCACTGCCACGTGAGAGTTAAAAAAATAACACCGTTACGTGAGCATGTTTGTGGATGACTAATATATATATATATATATATATATATATATATATATATATATATGTGTGTGTGTGTGTGTGTGTGTGTGTGTGTGTGTGTGCGAATTCATGCTTGTGAGATTCGCAGTTGTTCTCGATCCAGATAGTAAAATCGTCAGAAAGAGCTCAAATCCAGCTGAGGCCAGTTTTTGTAAGTAGCACTTAAAATTGTTTACATCAAATATTTAACGCACGGTTAATCAGTCAAGTGCCATACGTGATGCACCATCGGGCGATCATGTCTCTTTCAATTCAAGACTGATTAGGATGTCATTACATTCTGCCGTAGACTATTTGCCAAAGAAGTCTATAGAACTCCATGTCCTTCTGTTGAACGCGTAGCTAGAGGGAAAAGCCTCAGATTAATACCTTTCCCAAGGATATCTGCAATACAACTGATCCTGACCTGGCATCTCGTCTTCAGCCGTTTTATCCCCAACATGACGTGGCTTCATTCTATCTGTTCTGCAAATATTTTCATGACAATGCTCCGATGAGCATTTTTCACTGGCGCTATGACTACACAACCGGCCATAATTATTAGGCCACCCCAGTGTTAAAAAAATTATGTATTTCATACTATTTTTAGTATTTATTGCCAAGTGAAAAACTGTAAATGAAAATAGAATGTTGCTTTTGTTAATACTGCGCAGTAACAGGTGCATCAAATAAATTTATAAATATTTAATAATTACCTATATTGCAGTTTCATCAATGAAAGAAGGAAGAAAATTTAGGGCGATTCGGACAGGTTCATCTTCGCTTACTTGTAAAATTTTGCAAAGTAATAATCACAAAAGAACCATTTTATTTTCACTTGGCAATGAATACTAAAAATAGTACGAAATACAGTATTTCTTTAAAAAAAACTGGTGTGGCCTCAGGATTATGGCTGGTATTGTAGATAGATGGTTAACAGGCTAAGATAGATAGATAGATAGATAGATAGATAGATAGATAGATAGATAGATAGATAGATAGATTATGAATAAACTGGGATATACATGAAAATTTAGATAGAGGATTAAAAGGCTGGGATAGATGGATAGATAGATAGATAGATAGATAGATAGATAGATAGATAGATAGATAGATAGATATCAACAAAGTTCGATAGATAGATAGATAGATAGATAGATAGATAGATAGATAGATAGATCTGAACAGACTGAGATAGATAGATAGATAGATAGATAGATCTGAACAGACTAAGATAGATAGATAGATAGATAGATAGATAGATAGATAGATAGATAGATAGATAGATATCAACAAAGTTCGATAGATAGATAGATAGATAGATAGATAGATAGATAGATAGATAGATCTGAACAGACTGAGATAGATAGATAGATAGATAGATAGATAGATAGATAGATCTGAACAGACTGAGATAGATAGATAGATAGATAGATAGATAGATAGATAGATAGATAGATAGATCTGAACAGACTGAGATAGATAGATAGATAGATAGATAGATAGATAGATAGATAGATAGATGTGAAAAACTGTGATGGAGAAAAAGAAATAGGTAGATATTTAAAGCCTATGAATATTGACATAGATAAATATATATGAACTGACAGATTATATTCGGACAAGTTCATCTTTGCTTCCTTCCCTGGTTAAATTTTGCAAAGTAATAATAACAAAAGAACTATCCATTTGGCAATAAATACTAAAAATAGTGTTAAATACATCATTTCTTTAAAAAAGCTGGGGTTGCTTAATAATTACGGTCGGTAGTGTATATGAATTTAAGCGTGCTACTAGATTGCAACTAGGTTTCACAGTTTTCTGTTTAACTAGAAAGATACACCCACAACTTCTACTCTAAATGTTGCTTTTATCGCACTTCTACCTGTAGAAATCCTTTCCGGTTTCTTGCTTCCCTGATAACTGTGTCAGTCAGTTAAATGCCATACGTGATACATGCTTGTGCGATCATGTCTCGAAAGAGACCTAACTAACTGTGCCGAAAATTATTCTGCAGTAGGTTGCTTTCTGCCGTAGACTGGTTGTCAGCCAAGGCTATAGAAGCCAATCTGTTCTCATATTTAACCCATAACTGGAGGGAAGAGACGAATTAATACCTTTCCCAAGGATATTTGTGCGTAAGTGAATGCAAAGAATTCAACTGGAATTTGAACTCTGCTCCCTGATTTCTCATTCAGAGTCGATATCTGCTGCACTATAACGCACATCCTCTCTAAAAACTACAATTTTCAAAAATTAAAATGTAACGTCAATCGCCATCTTCTGGTGGTCTGCTGCACATTTCGAGATCCTTGACAATTTTCAAATAAGGATCTGCAATATAATCTGTCCTAACTTGGCATATCGACTCCAGTCACTTTCTAACCAATGTCATGTGGCTTTCTTCTGTCTTGTATATAAATATGTTCGTAGTAACAGCCATTGGCAACCAGGCTTGACGTTAATATCGGTGATCGTACGAGAACCAATGTTTCAACGTGATATGGCCATAAGGTCTATTAATCTGCGAGAGAATTGTTCAGGATTCATTGCTATATAGAAGTGACCGATATTAGAGAGCTGTTTAGCACTCTATTTTTTTTATTTTTTGTTGTTGTTTTTTTGTTATTATTTATTTGTTTGTTTCTACCAAAAATTTTCCGTTTCTTAATACTTTGCTTAGATTTTGGAATGACGAGTGTTTTTCTCTGGGGCCCCGAATTCATGAATTTCAGCGTGATATAAGATTGGCATGTAGGTCCATCCCATTTTAATAACTAAAAAGCCGCCTCCCCTTCTACACTTTGAGTTTCTTTTCTCGCACTTCCAAATGTGAAATTCCTTTTCAATGTTTTGCTTCCCCGATAGCTACAATCTTCAAAAATTATAATGTAGGTACGTCCACTCAAATTTTCGATACCTCAATTTAAATTGAATTTTTAAAGATAAAATAAAAAGTTTTCTTGAAGCTATAATCTTAGCTTTAGTTGAAAGCCAAGAGATTAAATTTACTAATTACAGTAAGCAAAATACCCTGGCGTATTTCAAACCGAAATTATATTGATCAAAATTTTAAAAAAAACTAGGTTAAAAAAAAATTCACTTCAAATTTTCCGCCATTTTTCATCGATTGTAAACCGTAGGCAATTCTCGGTTTTAAAAAAATCTTCCATAAATAGAATAAATCTCGCAGATACATTATTTTATTCAAATTACCGAATCTAAACTTACCTGAAGTTCCCTTGAAACAAGAATTACAGCTTACTGCCAGAAACTTTTCAAAACAGCGTTCTTCATTTATCACAGCTGTCATCACCTTATCAGAGGCTTTAATGGATAATTTACAGTAACTGGCCAAATGGATGGAAGACGAATTTGGTATAAAAAGGTTTATATACGAATTTTTTTATGTAAGGGAAGACAACCCTTGAATCACGTGACCTTTAATGATAAAGATCGCTTACCTCCACCCGTCCAAACAAAATACGGGTTATCAACATGCAGAAAATTAAAATATTTTAATTATTTAACAAAAAATGAGCACCCACTATTTATAGTAAGCTTTTAGATTTTTCGATTAGTAAATGTATTCGCCACATATTAATTTTAAAAAATCAGAGACCTATGAGGAGAATTTAAAAAAGATATTGAAACCTTTTAGAAATTACTAAATAAAAAATAATAAACATGAAAACAATTCTTGTAAAAATTCATTATTAATATAAAAAAATTCTATTCAGACTATTTTAATTTTTGTTTCTAAAAGCAATTAAAAGTTTATCCCAATAAAAAATGGCATAGTTTTATTGCATTTCTGTTTTCCTAATTCGAAGCAGATTTTCTAAAATTGAGCAGCTTTTGAAGAAAAAGAGATTGATTAGCATTCCCAAATGACACCCGAATTTAATTAAAATTATCTATACGCTGAGACCTAGTAGCATTTTTTAACATTTCTGGCAATTAATTGATGGTGGGTAACATATGTAAATAAAATGTTTTTACCAATATTTTCTAAAAATAATGATTTTGCAACTGATTTCAGTCGATTATGAATAAGTCCTGAAATTTTCATCGAAATCCGACCATTATTTTATTTTTGATAGAATTTCCAAATTAATGTGTCTTTCACAGTCAAAAAATGCTTTTCCGTAATATTACGTTTTGACGTAATAAACACTGGCGTCAATTTATGCCTCGCACTGACGAGAGAAAAAAATAAGATTTTCTACCACTAAATGAACCTGTTAGAAACAATTAAAACATTTTTTTAAATAATTAAAAAATACTTTTATCTAGCCTCTTCATGATAGCATAAAAATTCTGCCGTAAAAATTTTGTTTTTATTTAGCTTTGTCCTTCAGACTATACTGTTTTTTTAGCGATTTTTTTTGGATATACCGATTATAATGTAACGTCAATTGCCATCTTCCGTCTTTTTGAATCCTGTTCTTTTATTTATTAATTTATTTATTTTTTGTCTTTTAGTCATTCTTCCCCATTTTCAGCTTTCTGATTCGAATTAACTCTCTGTAACCACGTGCGTTCTGGTGGCATTAATTGGGGTGAGACGATTAAAAAATACCTTCTATTTTTTTTTGTTTTTCTTATATGTACTTTTACTATTACTATCAATAAATATTTTCTCTATTTACATTGAGGGAATGTTGCCATATACACGATGCTTCGGCCGTTGTACGCTTCGACCTTCTTCAGGAGATGTTTCGAACTGAAACTTTTATTTCGTTCACCGTGGTAGATTGTTCTAGTTTCACGAGCCACGGCTCTTCCCGATGTCCCAGTATACTTCCTAGCCTTTTTTATATGTATTTTTACTATTACTATCAAAAACTATTTACACTATTTACATTGTTAGACTGTTGTCCTTATCTTTGTTGCCATATGCAAAGATGTTTCGGCCGTTGTACGCTTCGACCTTCTTCAGTTGATTGAAATTTCGAACTGAAACTTTTATTTCGTTCACCGTGGTAGATTGTTCTAGTTTCACGAGCCACGGCTCTTCCCGATGTCCCAGTAATAGTTACCTCCCCTTGAACTCAACGCTCAAAGTTTTCATGCAAGTTAATGTGTCTCTCGTTTTGACCGTCAGACCCTCGAAGAATCCGGTGTGTATGTGCGAAATTGTTGATTAATGGTATTATCTGTTGGAATGTACGTCCTATCGGTCGGGTATATCTTCCGGTTACAATTTCTAAGAGGGCTTGTGTTGAGTGGTCATTTTTATGGTTGTCTATCGATTAATTGATTGATGTCTGCTGTTAGTGGACCTAATTCATGTATTACCTTTGATCCTGTGTCTAGGTTTTTACTTTGGTCTTTTTTTAGATAGACGTGATAGGTGGGTTTTTTTTTTTTCGAATTTTGATTTTTCGGTATGGAATATTTTTTTATATTATAGGGCTTTTTTTAAATATATTTTTCATATTTTATAATCAAGTTTGGAGTATTATTGCATTTAGGCAAAGATTTTTCAAGAAATCTAAATTTGTATTCTTTAGGAAGTAAATGCAAATTAGTGTTTTATCAGTTTTTTGTATAAAGTTGTATGTTTAATCTTAATTTTAAGTTTAGAGGGTCGGTTTTTTTCTTTTAATTTTTTATATTTTTTTTTTCCTATAAATTATCGTTTAGAATTCTATTTATTTCTTTTAATTTTTTAAATATTTTATTTATTTAGATATTTTTGCTGGCATTAGATCTTGCTTTAAGGATTTATTACATCGATTTTTTCTATAGCATTTTTTATCTTTTATAATAATAAAAATATCTATTCAAATTTCCAGTACTTTCTAGTGTGATTGTAGGTTTAGA
Source organism: Ascarosepion bandense (assembly GCA_037127315.1). Taxonomy (NCBI): domain Eukaryota; kingdom Metazoa; phylum Mollusca; class Cephalopoda; order Sepiida; family Sepiidae; genus Ascarosepion; species Ascarosepion bandense. Next base: position 1,134,069 of record JBBBDQ010000911.1, on the reverse strand, counting down.
TCTTACGTGTGCTTACAGTTTATTTTTGTGTATGATATAATTATTCTGAAGTAGTATATTTAATCTTGATTTTGAATATATGAATTTTGATTCTTTTTCGAGTTTGGGAGCTATTTGTTTAATTTTGATTTTTCAAGTACGGAATACTTTTGTATTTAAGTAAGGTTATTGTGTTAACTAGGGTTATTGGTGTAGGCTTTAATGATAGACCTTGCTTTAAGGATTTATTTTATCGATTTTTTCTATAGCATTTTTTTATCTTTTATAATGAGAATATTTAATCAAACTTTCCTAACACACTAACCTGCTCCCATTCTATCAAACACTCTTCCCATCTGCCCAACCCTCATCCTCGGTATCCTTACTCATCTGTCACCTTCGGCCTGACATTCCCTATGTCTAACCACTCCTTCTCTTTACCTTCCCCTATGTAGCCCCTTGCGCAATAGTGGCAGTGGAATGCCTTGCTTGGGGTGAAATGATTAAAAAAACTCTTAGTATTTCTTAGCATGATTGTAGGGTTAGGTCTCTAATGTGCTTGCAGTTTACTGTTGTTTCGTGTCTCTGATTTAAAAGCTTGTTACTATTTATATTTAAGGATCTCTGTTTTTTCTTTAAGGCAAAGAAAGCATGGTTCTTTTATAGATGTTGCTGTTCTTGCATTTTTGAGAATTTTCTATATGACCTTAGGTGTTTATTTTCGTTTTTTAATTTCCAAAAGTGTTTGGAGAGAGATGTCATGTTTTGTTTTCTTTGTTATTGAAGGATGAGAGGCGATTGTAAAAGCGCTTTACAATAATACAATACAATAATACTCCAAACTTGACTATAAAATATAAAAAATATTTTTAAAAAACCCTATTATATAAAAAAATATTCCATACCGAAAAATCAAAATTCAAAAACACCCCACCCCTATCACGTCTATCTAAGAAACCCCAAAGTGAAAACCTCGACACAGGATCAAAGGAAATATATGAACTAGGTCCACTAACAGCAGACATCAATCAATTGAACGAAAGCCAACCATAAAAATAACCACTCAACACGTAGCCCTCTTAGAAATTGTAACTGGAAGATATACCCGACCGATAGGACATACATTCCAACAGATAATACCATTAATCAACAATTTCACACTTACACACCGGATTCTTCGAGGGTCTGACGGTCAAAACGAGAGACACATTAACTTAATTACCAATAACCCCAACCAACCCCCACGACAACAACGAACCAAATATAAACAGAGAATGATTCCAAACCTTTATTTCTTCCGATGATGTGTTTGGGTTCCAAACACTGAAACAGCCATAGGATTGTAGAGAAGAGGACACATATAGAAGAAATTATGTACGTGTTCTAAAACATAGATAGATAGATAGATAGATAGATAGATAGATAGATAGATAGATAGATAGATAGAAAGTGAGGCAAGATAGATAGATAGATAGATAGATAGATAGATAGATAGATAGATAGAAAGTGAGGCAAGATAGATAGATAGATAGATAGATAGATAGATAGATAGATAGATAGATAGATAGATAGAAAGTGAGGCAAGATAGATAGATAGATAGATAGATAGATAGATAGATAGATAAAAAGTGAGGCAAGATAGATAGATAGATAGATAGATAGAAAGTGAGGCAAGATAGATAGATAGATAGATAGATAGATAGAAAGTGAGGCAAGATAGATAGATAGATAGATAGATAGATAGATAGATAAAAAGTGAGGCAAGATAGATAGATAGATAGATAGATAGAAAGTGAGGCAAGATAGATAGATAGATAGATAGATAGATAGAAAGAAAGTGAGGCAAGATAGATAGATAGATAGATAGATAGATAGATAGATAGATAGATAGATAGAAAGTGAGGCAAGATAGATAGATAGATAGATAGATAGATAGATAGATAGATAGATAGATAGATAGATAGAAAGTGAGGCAAGATAGATAGATAGATAGATAGATAGATAGATAGATAGATAGATAGAAAGTGAGGCAAGATAGATAGATAGATAGATAGATAGATAGATAGATAGATAGATAGATAGATAGATAGATAGATAAAAAGTGAGGCAAGATAGATAGATAGATAGATAGATAGATAGAAAGTGAGGCAAGATAGATAGATAGATAGATAGATAGATCTCTATGGTCTGTTCTTCAAATTCAAATTTACCAAGCAGCTTAACTCGATGTTAATTTTTGGGAAAAGCAAGAGTTGAAGATAGTGGAACTTTCTTAATTCACATTTCCTGGTATTTCTTGATATTGGTGCTTCCGTGATTTTCCTGCGATCTGGCCGGTTGGTGGCAACGGCTCATCACTGTGAGGGTACCGGGTTAGCAGTTTCCTGGTTGCTGCTTCCGACTAGTAGTTAGGAGCCCTAACTATTGTGTAGTGTCAAGAGCGGCTGCTCTGATCAATAGTTGTATAATATCGGGGTTCTTGTAGTGCCATGTCGCGCATGGATAGGTGTCCCTGCAAGCGCTTTCGGTGGGCAACCCTGAGGCCACACCTTGTTGCAGCCCTGTGTGAAACTGTGTGGTAAGTATGAATTGTTTCCTAAATCTGTATTTTTTTTTCTCACTTTTTTGGCTTTCATGCTTCATTTGGACTTTAACTAAGTTAAAGCTTACTTAACTCTCCACCATTGGAATTTTCTTTTTCTTTTTTTTAATAGGAGTAGATAGATCACACTATCGCCCGGCCCATACTCCTCCCACGTCTATTGAACTGGAGTAGAGGCTTGCTCCTTGTTTCCGGTTTAGGATGTGGTGTCCGGTTTTCTCTTCTCTCTCTTCTGACCTTGATATTGGTGCTTCCGTGATTTCCCTGCGATCTGGCCGGTTGGTGGCAACGGCTCATCACTGTGAGGGTGCCGTGTTAGCAGTTTCCTGGTTGCTGCTTCCGACTAGTAGTTAGGAGCCCTAACTCTTGTGTAGTGTCAAGAGCGGCTGCTCTGATCAATAGTTGTATAATATCGGGGTTCTTGTAGTGCCATGTCGCGCATGGATAGGTGTCCCTGCAAGCGCTTTCGGTGGGCAACCCTGAGGCCACATCTTGTTGCAGCCCTGTGTGAAACTGTGTGGTAAGTATGAATTGTTTCCTAAATCTGTATTTTTTTTTCTCACTTTTTTGGCTTTCATGCTTCATTTGGACTTTAACTAAGTTAAAGCTTACTTAACTCTCCACCATTGGAATTTTCTTTTTCTTTTTTTTAATAGGAGTAGATAGATCACACTATCGCCCGGCCCATACTCCTCCCACGTCTATTGAACTGGAGTAGAGGCTTGCTCCTTGTTTCCGGTTTAGGATGTGGTGTCCGGTTTTCTCTTCTCTCTCTTCTGACCTTGATATTGGTGCTTCCGTGATTTCCCTGCGATCTGGCCGGTTGGTGGCAACGGCTCATCACTGTGAGGGTGCCGTGTTAGCAGTTTCCTGGTTGCTGCTTCCGACTAGTAGTTAGGAGCCGTAACTCTTGTGTAGTGTCAAGAGCGGATGCTCTGATCAATAGTTGTATAATATCGGGGTTCTTGTAGTGCCATGTCGCGCATGGATAGGTGTCCCTGCAAGCGCTTTCGGTGGGCAACCCTGAGGCCACACCTTGTTGCAGCCCTAGCCAGCCCCCCCCCCCCAGCACAGATCATGGATAATGACCGCCTGTATCCTCTACTCTAGGTCCCTTTCTATAAACAAAACATGACGAAACAAATCAGAAACGAACCTAAGCCAGTTAAATTCAAACCACCTAAACCCATTAACTTTTCTTTCACTAATATCCGGGGCATTCGTACTAACTTTCCTAGTGTAGAAGCGTTCCTGCATGAAAGGTCCCCTGACATCCTTGCACTCTGCGAAACTAACCTTAACTCAGCTATTCCCTCCTCTGACCTCTCCATCCCTGGTTATCTTCCCCTCTTAGGAAGAATTCCACTGTCAACATGCATGGGCTGGGTGTTTACGTCAGCGAACACCTCCCCATAGCTAGGGTGACTTTCACTCGAATCTACTGACCACCAATACATATGTCTCCGGCTGTCTCTCCTCACTTCGGTTAGTTACCTATTCTGTCTTTACCGTTCTCCCTCCTCTCCTGACTGCTCCCTACTAGATAGCATTGCTGACGACATAGATAAGGCTATTTCCTATCACCCATTCGCCCACATATTTGTATTTGGTGACCTCAACGCCCATCACTCTGAGTGGCTTGAAAACGCCGTTACTGACCCAGCGGGCATTCACGCCATGAACTTTGCTATTTCCCAATCCCTTACGCAAGTGGTGGACTTCCCCACTCGCTTCCCAAGCACTCCCTCGGGTCATTCCTCACTGCTAGATATATGTTTCACCTCTGCGCCTGACGCCTGTCAAGTCTTGCAGCTTTGCCCTCTTGGCAACTCCGACCATGCTGTTGTCTCTCTCAGTATTTCTTTCCACTCTCACACCCCCCATTAGCCCCCTACATATAGGACCTCCTACCTCTACCAAAAAGCTGACAGGGATGTCTTTCGCGATTTCCTGTGCGACGTCCCCTGGAAAAATGTGTTCGACCTATCAGTTGATGACTGTGCCTCTTAAGTCTCGTCATGGGTGAAAGCTGGCATACCCACCAGGAAGTATTGCTTAAAACCTCATTTCTCTCCGTGGTTCTCTCCGGCCTGCTCAGCCGCCATTGCCCACAGGAACCATTACTTCCGTCTATTCCGGAGACAGTCATCTGATCACAATAGGCGCCTGTTCACGTCTGCTCGCAATGAGTGCAAGAGAACCCTAAATGACGCCAAACGGTTGTTTGCTGAGAGAATGCGACAGCGCATAGCTGCCCGCAAGTTCGGCTCCAAGGACTATGGAGGATTTGCAAACGAGTGCTCAACAATAGGAAATCCTCAATAACTCCTTTAATCCATGAATTTGAGGTTCTCACGTCATCTGCGGACAAAGCTGAGTGCTTTGCCCGCAGATTCTCATCCAACTCCACATTTAACTCGTCTGGAGTACACCCACCCGACTTCCCTATTAGAACTGAGGCCAAACTGCACGACGTATATATTACTCCGACAGTAGTATCCCGAGTAATTTCAAAATTCGACCCCCATAAGGCGAGTGGAGACGATGGAATCCCGGTGATAGTCCTTAAGAGGTGTGCTCCTGAACTTTCCCCTGTCCTCTCTAAACTGTTTAACTACTGCCTTTCTGCTTCCTGCTTTTCTGCATGCTTGAAGTTCTCTTCAGTCGTTCCTGTATCTAAGAATTGTGGTGAACCCTCGGACCCATCCAAATATCGCCCTATCAGCTTCTACCGATATTCGGGAAAGTATTCGAGGCCATAATCAATGCTGAAATAGTTCAACATCTCACTGCACACAAACTCTTCTCTGACAAGCAATATGGCTTCCACTTTGCCAGGTCCACGGCCGACTTGCTAACAACCGTAACGAAATACATGCTCCAGGCCCTTGATAAGTCTGACGAGGCTCGCGCGGTTGCTCTGGACATTTCCAAGGCTTTCGACAGGGTTTGGCACTCTGGCCTCCTATGCAAGCTACGGGGTTACGGTATTACCGGTCGCCTGCTTGACCTAATCCAATCTTTTTTAAATAACCGCAAAATGAAGGTCGTTTTGAATGGGCGTGCCTCTTCATCCTACAGCACGAATGCTGGTGTCCCACAGGGCTCTATCCTGGGCCCGACGCTCTTCCTTATTTTCCTCAACGACCTCCCAGATGAGATCAAGTCCCAAGTAGGCATCTACGCAGATGACACTACAATATACTTCCGCACCAGTAAGAAACTTCTCGTGGCAGACAGACATAATCTCGCTGCTGACCTTGAACGGGATCTACACTGTGGTGAATTGGGGCAAGAAGTGGCTTGTCAGCTTCAATGCGTCCAAGACCAAGCTGTTGTCTGTCAACCATCACAGGCAACCTCTCCTGCCTCCCATAAGCATGAACCAAGCGAGTCTCCCTGAAGGCAACACACTACGACTCCTCGGTCTTACCCTCGCCTCAGACCTCAAATGGAACCACTATATTGAATCCATAGCAAAATCTACAGCTAAGAAGGTTGGGTCACTCTGTCGATCCAGGATGTTTTTCCACCTGAATCCATCCTGCATCTATACAAGTCAACCATCCGTCCGTGCATGGAGTACTGCTGCCATTTATGGTCAGGCGCCTCTGCCGTTCTCCTCAGTGTTCTCGACAGGCTCCAAAGTAGAGTCTGTAATGTGATAGGTACTGATCTGGCGGCTCGACTGCAGCCACTCCCCCACCGTCGAAATGTGGCCTCCCTTTGTCTGTTCTATAAATACTTTCATGGCTTCTGCTCAGACGAACTTAAGTCACTGGTGCCTCCTCAACAGGTATTTACTCGTGCAACCAGACTGACAACTGGGTCCCACCCATTCACAGTCAGGTTAGCCAAATGCAGACGACAATTCTACTCCTGCAGCTTCTTCTCTCGCACTTCCCGCCTGTGGAACTCGCTCCCATATTCTTGCTTTCCTGACGGCTACAACCTCCAGAAATTTAAATGCAATGTCAATACTTATCTATTAACCACTGGACTCTAGCTCTCTCCCCACCCCCTTATATCCTTCCCTTTTTCTCCACCTATGTATCTGTCATCGCACCTGCATTCTCAGCTTTCTATTGCTCCTTTCTAACTAGTTTGTACTCCTCAATCTTTTCTAATTAATCTTTCTATAGTTATGTAGCCCCCGCTCATCAGTGGCATTTCTGCCTTGCTCGGGATGAAATGATTAAAAAAAAACAGCATATCTATCCTTTTGGGTTATTTAATGCTGAAGAATTTGTTTGGTTTTTGTTTACTGCTTATTGATCTTTTGTGAGTCTATTGCTGTTGAGATATAAGTAGAGGTGTTGTGATTTGATGTGTGATGGTTATATGCAATCTTCTTTTGCAACTATATTTTGTTATATAATTTTGTTGCTTTTAGAAATTCTAAAAGTCATTTGGGTCAGCTTTGTTGAAGATGTTTTCAGATTGTTTTCTTGATAGTATCTTAATTGCATTCGTTCATGATCTATGCATCTTGTTAGTATATATTTCATTGTGTAGAGCTCCTGATATGGAATGCAAATTGGTGCCTCCGCACCTTTTAGTAGGTTTTGAGTGGGTTTCGGCAGTGTGGCCTATTTGAAGTACAGTCATTACTACTTCTTCTCTTCTTGACATTTTCCTGTTGGAAATTTTAACTTCTATCCATTCTTTGAGGATGGGTTTAATTTTTTAGAGTTTATTATTTTTGCAGAAGTTCTACAGCTCTTGCCATTTGGTCGTAAGAAAGTTGCTGATTGAGGTTTGTAATCTGTGTGGGGTACTTCTTCTATGTGCCCTGTCCCTTCAGAACGTAGGCGATCATGGTTCTCCACGTCTCCCTGTCCCTTGTGGCTCAATAGTATCTTTGCTCCTGTTCCACCTCGCAACCCCCGTTCCGTCATTCACCTGATCAGGCCCTGCAAATATGTTATCCGCTGCCTTCCTCTGTCTCTTTTTCCTTCTATCTGGCCAGTCAGTATCAGGTTCTCCAAGCTCTCCTTCCTTATTGCATGTCCCAGGAACTTCAGTTGTCTCTTCCTGATGTTCAGTATTAATTTCCTTTTCGTTTCCATTCTTTCCAACACTTCATCGTTGCCTGCATGCTCCGTCCACGATATCCGCAACATCCTTCAGTAGAACCACATTTCCGCTACTTCAAGTTTTGTCTTCATTTTAGATGATATCGTCCAGCATTTACTGCCGTATTGAAGAACTGACATCACAAAGCAATCCAGCACTCGTTATTTTGTTTCTAATGAAATTTTCCTCTGTGTTAGTACTTTACTCAGCTTCTGGAACGCGTCTTTTGCCATGCCAATTCGCCTTTGGATCTCTGTGTCGCACTTTCCATCTCCTGTTAGAATACTTCCTAGGTATTTAAATTTGTGTACTTGTTTGATTCTGGTATCCCCCACCTGTATCTGGCATTTTGGGTTGCACCTTTAGCTGATGACCATGCATTCAGTTTTCTTAAAGTTTATTTGTAGTCCTTTTTTGCCACTCTCCACCGCTATCTTTTGTAGGAGGTCTTGTCGTTTCCTTTCTGTAATCAGCACTGTATCATCTGCATACCTTAAAGTGTTCAAGTTGTGGCCTCCAATAACAAATCCTGGCGTGTCATCTAGGTTCCTCAAAATATTCTCGCTGTACAAGTTGAACAGATCCGGTGAAAAGACACAGCCTTGTCTTACGCCTCTTGCTATCTGTGTAAATATGCTTAAATCTTTACCTGTCCGTATGCAGGCCGTTTGCTGCCAGTAGAGATTCTTGATTACTCTGATGTCTTTCCCAAAAATGTCGAGGCTGCCGAGCATCTCCATCAATTACACTTTTACCAACCCTAAATTAAAATGTCAGACAGCCTTTCCCAAAAATACTGAGAACTAAAAGAAGATGGCTTAAACCAACTTGACGAATTAATTAGCAAGTTTCGTCATCGGAGTAGAGTTAAATTCGCTTAAAAAAGTCTAACTATTCCCTTCTTTTTAATTTAATCATATTTTTAGCTTATTTTTGATATTGGTTAGATATTTGAATATACTTAAGTTCATTCCTACCAGTTACATTTGACCTCTCGCGAAAAGTGATGCCTTCTACTCCCCAAAAAAAGTGCTACTTTATGCCTCTCTTCTCTTCTTGGCCTTTTTCTGAACAACCGTCCTTACCCTATACTTTTCTTTACAAATATATAATTTCGGTATAGGAATTTTTTTTCATTTTACGTTCGACTGGGAGTAAACAATGTATATCTCTAGTAGACATGTTGAAATAGCTATTCCTCAAATGTAAATCTTAATTTACACATGAAATAAATGAGGTATATATATATATATATATATATATATATATATATATATATATATATCTTAATTTACGCATGAAATATATATATATATATATATATATATATATATATTTCATGCGTAAATTAAGATATATATATATATATATATATATATATATATATCATGCGTAAATTAAGATATATATATATATATATATATATATATATCATGCGTAAATTAAGATATATATATATATATATATATATATTTCATGCGTAAATTGTATATATATATATATATATATATATATATATATATTTATTTCATGCGTAAATTAAGATATATATATATATATATATTTACATGCGTAAATTAAGATATATATATATATATATATATATATATTTCATGCGTAAATTAAGATATATATATATATATATATATATATATTTCATGCGTAAATTAAGATATATATATATATATATATATATATATATTTCATGCGTAAATTAGGATATATATATATATATATATATATATATTTCATGCGTAAATTAAGATATATATATATATATATATATATATTTCATGCGTAAATTGTATTATATATATATATATATATATATATATATATTTCATGCGTAAATTAAGATATATATATATATATATATATATATATATATATATATATACTGAATATTTACGTTTAGTAATGCACGTTATACGTGTCTGACTTATGAGTACTAATCTAAACAAAATCAAAAATATCTATTATTTTGTTTGTTTTTCTCTCAATCTCTGAAGAGTCTTTAATAAAAGTGAAACATGTTATATATATCTTTCCTATTTGTTCTTTATTTTCATCTTGTAAGGATTTAATTCACATACATATAATCTGAATTTATACATATATACATTACCGGCCATAATTATTAGGCGACTGCAGTTTTTTAAATAACTGATGAATTTCATATTAGTTATAGTATTCATTGCCAAATGGAAAAATTTAAATGAAAATGGAATTGTTATTTTGTTAATACTGCACAATAACATGTGCATTAAATGAACTGTTCTGGTGTCCACTTTTCGTGCTTTCTTCCCCATGCCAGTCTCTTGTACTTCTTCTTGGCTGGTCGAAGCAAAGGTTTCCTGGCTGCCTGGTAAAATTTTGCAAAGTAATACTAACAAAATACCCACTCTATTTTCATTTAGAATTATCCACTTGACAATGAATACTAAAGATAGTATGAAATACTGGGGTTCTGGGGTGGCCTAATAATTATGGCCGGTAGTACATATATATATATATATATATATATATATGAGGAACAAAGAAAATGTTTACAACGGTCAAAACATTAATTTAAATCACTGTTTTAAATTAATGTTTTGACACTTGTAAATAATTTCTTCGTTCCTTATTCATATATATATATATATATATATATATATATATATATATATATATATATATTCAGGATGTGATAGATAACGTGTTTATATATATATATATATATATATTCAGGATGTGATAGATAAAGTGTCTTTAAAATTAGGCAAAAACGAAAATAATACTGATATCTAACATTTTAAGATATATTTATCAAAGTTACGCAAAGACATCTTGAAATTTTAAAGTATGAATTTATTCAACAAAATTGCCATTGGCTTCAAGCATGGCATCCAGACAACTCCAGAATCTCCTGTATTCCTTCTGGATGCTTTTCTTGATTAAGATGATAACTGATGCCACAATTCTTGCTTTCAGTTCAACTTTGATGTTACAAGGAATTCTGTTGGTCTCTCGCTCAACAAAGGATTGTGTTGGTCTCTTTGCGCAAGAAGGAATTGTGTTGGTCTCTCAGTTAAGAAGGAATTGTGTTGGTCTCTTCACTCAACAAGGAATTGTGTTGGTCTCTTTGTTCAACAAAGGATTGTGTTGGTCTCTTCGCTCAACAAGGAATTGCGTTGGTCTCTCGATTAACAACGAATTTGTTGGTCTCTTCGCACAACAAAGAATTGTGTTGGTCTCTCGCAAGACAAGGAATTGTGTTGGTCTCTCGCTTGGCAAGGAATTTTGTTGGTCTCTCGCTTGGCAAGGAATTTTGTTGGTCTCTTTGCTCAACAAAAAATTGCGTTGGTCTCTCGCTTAACAAGAAATATTGTTTGTCTTTTCGCACAACAAGAAATTTTGTTGGTCTCTCGCCCAACAAGGAATTGTGTTGGTCTCTCGCTTAACAAGGAATCCATATATTCAACTCATATATATATATATATGCTCTCACACTCTGATTGAGAACTCTGGAAGAATGGTAGACTTTGAAAAAACAGTAGCTGCTCTGGCATCTACGCATCGTAGCAATGATCAGCAATGAATTAGAACACTCTCAGCTATTGGGCGTGTATAATGATAATATACCCGCTAAAATGTCTTCCTTCTTCTACGGAATGCCCGAAGCTCAGAGATAGAATACCTGACTGACGCCAATTCTGTCGGGTTTCAATCTTGGGTAAAAGGCAATCGACTGTTTAACCGTACTGATGAGCTGTGATACAGCGAAACAGATCTGTCTGCGGATGACTATTTACGCTCTCAAACCCTGATTGAACAATCTGGAAGTATGGTAGACTTTGAAAAACAGTAGCTACTCTGGCATCTACGCATCGTCTATTCAGCAATGAATTAGAACACTCTCAGCTATTGGGC
>JBBBDQ010000911.1:1107500-1117500 GCA_037127315.1 Ascarosepion bandense | reverse complement strand
TACATTGCATTTGAATACATGGTTCTGTTGTCATTTCGCGCTATCACGCGGTGAGACGTCATAGAACCGCATTGCAAATTTGCGAACTGAGTTTGTTATTTTTGGTAACTATTGCCGTTGCCTAACGGAGATTTATGTCAAGACAAAATAAAATCGTCGGTGATGGTGGATATTATTGTTACCGTCTTGGTGACCTCTCTGAAGATGGCTCATGTGATCCGAAAGCTTAGAAACAAATTAATAAAAACTTATACAAATGTTGGAGAATTTTTGTCTTTATTTTCAACTGAAAATAAAGCCAAAATACGACGTTTAGAACGGCTCATGATTAAACATAATAGACATTCATTGTCTCTTATATTTAACAGTATATATTTAGAAAATTATTTGCTGCCTCGATACAATATATATATATTGTATATATATATATATATATATATATATATATATTCATATATATGGTTAAATAAAATAAAAACAAAAGGAAAACTGTATTTTCAATCACCTACGCGTTTCGTCCTGTGATGGACTTTATCAAGGCAAAAAGACGAAATGAGCTTTATTGCAAATTACGTATCTATCAACAAAGTGTTGGCAACCACAAAGACGCTCAGAAATTATTTCAAAAGATTAACAGAATATTTTAGTTTTTACAATTTTTTCATGTGTAGTGCAAAGTCACGAGATATTAAAATGAATTGAATTGGACCATTTTCTTTGAAAACTGTTTATTTCGTGTGTTAGTCTGTTTTAGAATTCCTTCAAGTGTAGTGCAAAGTCACGAGATGTTAAAATGAAAGGAATTTAACCGTTTTCTTTGAACTTTTTATTATGTATGTTAGTCTGTTTTATTATCATTTCCATAAGAAAAGGTGAGATTGGGAAAAATCAGGGGCGCAAATTGATGTTTTGGTAGTACTGGATAGCGGCGCTCTCGAGGACTTTTCTTCTTAATAAATTGCTAACTCTTTTTATTAGTGTGGCATTTTTAAAATCATTTTCAAGAGCACTAAGAATCTGCAGCCCCCAATATTTAACAAAAGAAGAAAAATACATAGAAAGCACATTCAGAAACTTACATTACCCATATCACTTTATTCACAATGCAAAAAGAAAGGCACATAATATATACAATCACAACAAAAGAAACGCTATTAACAATAATAATCTAAACAATAACAAATACATCATACTACCAACCAACTCCGTTGCATCTAATATCCAAAACAATCTATAACAATCTGTAACATGTCACTCTTTCACATAACTTTCCTCCTATGTAACCTCCTATGCACCAGTGGCAGTAGACTACCTTGTTTTGGGGCGATATGTTTTAAAACATTTTTAAAATAAAATAGATCATAATAAAATAGATAAATTAAAATATTCCACTATCTTTGCTTATAATTCATTTTTTTTTATTTAGCAAACGATAAAAAAATATAATTAATCAGTTTTAGATTCAAAATTAAATTTTAAAATTAAGCAGATACAAAAGTAAAGCAAAATATATAAAGAAAATAAAAATAAAAACAAAAAATAAAGAAAGAAAAAAATGAAAACACCAAGTAAAGAAAATGAAAAAAAATACAAATTAAAAAGTAAAGTAAAAGAAAATAAGTAAAAAGAAAAATCAAGAAAAAAATCAAGAAAATAAAAATTTATGGATAAAGAAAAATATAGAAAATATAAAGAAAAAATAAAGTTAAAAGAAAAGAAACAAAACCAGAAATAATAGAAAGAAACAAGCAAACAAAGAAAGAAACAAGCAAATAAAGAAAGAAACAAGCAAACAAAGAAAGAAACTGGAAAATGAAAAACAAAGAAACTATAATGTGAAAGAAAGAAAGAAAACAAGAAAAAAGAAATGAGAAAAGAAAAATGCGAATAACAAAGAAAGAAAAAGAAAGAAATTAGAAGAGGAAGAAAAGAATAACAGAAAGAAAGGAAAGAAAGAAAGAATTGAGAAGTGGAAGTAGAGACAGAGAAGAAAGAAAGAAATGTGAAGAGGAAGAAGGGAATAATAAAGAAAGAAAAAGAAAGAAATTAGAAATGAAAGAAAGAAAGAAAGAAAGAAAGAATAATTGAGAAGAGAAAGAAGGGAATAACAGTAAGCAAAAAGAAATGAATAAAAAGAGGAAGGATGAAACAGCAGAGAAGAAAGAAACAAACAAACAAACAAACAAACAACCAAACAAACAAACAAACAAACAAATTACATTGACCCGACAAAAACATGATCGACAAAATATATATTCTGGCCGTGTATGATGGCGATGGGGCGCAACATCAAAAGACAGGAACGCAAGCAATAGCCGACAAAGATATGATTAACATTAAAGGCAGAAAACACAAGCAAAAACAATGATTTGAAAGATAATAGCCGACAAATATATGATTGACCTCAATCAAGTGACAACTCGAAAAAACAATAATGCAGATGAATTTGTTTATATAAATCTGGGGTTTCTGCCGAAAAGACAGAAAATGGAGGAAAAGAAAAGAGAACACAAAGAGAGAACAGAGAACTCCCCGGCATCTCTTGCGGGTGTGTGAGGCTCTCTAGCTAACCTTCTGCTCCATATATCCGTCACGGACAAAGAATAAAAATATAAGTTTAGAATTTTACATATACGTGTTCTTGTTCCTCGTTGTGTCAAGACGATCGTTGTTCATCAAAATCCAGAATTAGCAGCGGAATATAATACAAAAGGCAAACAAAATAAAATAAAATAAACGAGAAAGAAAGAAAGAAAGAAAGAAAGAAAGAAAGAAAGAAAGAAGGACGACTGCAAAGAGAAGACAATAAAGTAGAGTGGGAAAGAAAGACTCAAACAAAAGGCAAACAAAAAAATGTAGAAAATAAATAAATAAATAAAGTAAGAAAGAAAAAAAGAAAGAAATTAATGGATATTATTTTCAATTTCTTCTTGCTGTTAAGGATGTGCGTTGTGGTGCAGTAGATATCGGCTCAGAACGAGAAATCGGAGTGCCGAGTTCGAATTCCAGTTGAATTCCTTGCATTTATTTCTGCGCAAATGCCCTCTTCCAAGGGCATTTGCGCATATCCGACTCATCCCTCCTGTTATGGGTTAAATAACAGGACAAATTGGGTTCTATAGTTATGGTTCTGTAGTTGGCAACCAGTCTACCACAGAAAGTAATGGCAATCTACTGTGGGATATTTTTCTGCCCAGTCAGTCATGTCTCTTTCGTAGACATATATATCCACTGCCCCAAAACGCACATCCTACACACCCAATAGTCTGCACTAATATGCTAATATACTATTTAACCCATATCTTCGGGGAGAAGATATGGAATTCTCTAGCTTTCCTAAAGGTTCTTCTGCAAAGTTTGCGCAATAGCTTCGGTTCGCTACTCTTGCATCCTAATAAAAAGAAACAGAATGTTAAAAATAAAACAAGCAGGATTTGAAAACTGATTTGAAATGAGAAGAGATGAAATGGGAATCCTCAAGAGAAATAAAATGTGAAAAATAATGAGAGATGTGATAAGTAAGGAGAAATATTATGTGAATCAACAATAGAAACAAAACGGGAAAAACAAAACAAATGTGAAACATCGAGAGAATAAATAGAAAATATGAGGAAACAGGGACAAATATAATGTGATATATGGGGACAGTTGACATGTGAATCATCCAGAGAAATGAAATGGGAAAAGCCATGAGATATAACCTGCTATAATATCAAGAAATGAAAATGAAAACAAAAGGTCAAACACCAAAAATTAAAACAGAAATATAAGACCTTCTTCTTCTATCTAAGTGCCATGTCCCTTCAGGACATAGGCGATCATGGCCTTCCACGTCTTCCTATCCCTGGTGGCTCTTAGCACGCTTTCTCCTGTTACACCACCAAAACCCCGCTCTAGCCCATAAATCTAGAATATAAATATATAGAAACTAGCGTAGCCACAAAATGAGGGATCAGTTTATATATTGATTATCATATAGATTTGATCCCCCACTTTATACCCACATTATAATTGCTTATAAACAGTTGGCATATATCTTCTTCTATGTGCCCTGTCCTTTCAGGACATAGGCGATCATGGCCTTCCACGTCTTCCTATCCCTGGTGGCTCTTAGCACGCTTTCTCCTGTTACACCACCAAAACCCCGCTCTAGCCCATAAATCTAGAATATAAATATATAGAAACTAGCGTAGCCACAAAATGAGGGATCAGTTTATATATTGATTATCATATAGATTTGATCCCCCACTTTATACCCACATTATAATTGCTTATAAACAGTTGGCATATATCTTCTTCTATGTGCCCTGTCCTTTCAGGACATAGGCGATCATGGCCTTCCACGTCTTCCTATCCCTGGTGGCTCTTAGCACGCTTTCTCCTGTTACACCACCAAAACCCCGCTCTAGCCCATAAATCTAGAATATAAATATATAGAAACTAGCGTAGCCACAAAATGAGGGATCAGTTTATATATTGATTATCATATAGATTTGATCCCCCACTTTATACCCACATTATAATTGCTTATAAACAGTTGGCATATATCTTCTATGTGCCCTGTCCTTTCAGGACATAGGCGATCATGGCCTTCCACGTCTTCCTATCCCTGGTGGCTCTTAGCACGCTTTCTCCTGTTACCCCATCCAAAACCCGCTCTGCCATCTACCTGCCCAGTCGCTTTAAATAAGTTATCCACTGCTTTCCCTGTCTCTCGTTCTCTCTATCTGAACTTTGAGTATCAGATTCTCCAAGCCTTCATTCCTCATCACATGTCTCAAGAACTTCAGCTGTCTTTTCTTTATGTTCAGTATTAATTTCCTTTTCATTCCATCCTCATCGTCGCTCACAGGCTCGATCCATGATATCCTCAGCATCCTTCTGTAGAACCACATTTCAGTTGCTTCAAGTTTTTAGTTCATCTTTGATGATATTGTCCTGCATTCACTTGCCATATTGAAGAACTGACATCACAGAGCAATCTAGTACTCTCTTCTTTGTTTCTAGCAAAATTGTCCTGTTTCTTAATACTTTACTCAACTTCTGGAATGCTTCCTTCTCCATGCCAATTCGCCTTCGGCTCTCTGTGTCGCACTTTCCGTCTTCTGTTAGAGAACTTCTCGGGTATTTAAATGTTTGTACCTGCTTAATTGTAGTATTCCCCGCCGATATTTGGCATTTTGAGTTGATGACAATGCATTCGGTTTTCTCGCAGTTTATTTGTAGTCTTTTCTTGTATCATCTAAAAAGCAGAAAACAAAACTCTAAAAATCAATATCAATCGCTTGCGAAATAGTGATTTATTTTATTTACATTGAGTGTCCTATATATATATATATATATATATATATATATATATATAGGGTAAGTTGATTTTCAACTCTTGTGAATATCAAAAAGCATTACCCGGGTAAAGTTGGGTATTGGTATGATAAATACTGACATCAAAAATAGCTTTGTAAGTTGCACCAATGTTTCAGCATTTAACTTAAAAGATCGTCTAATATGAAGCCCTTGAAAATCCTTGTTTTTTATGCATTTAGATATGAAAGTAGTTAAAAAAAATCTAATTTAAATCCAGAAAAGTTTGTTAATATTTATTATTCAAATGAAATTAATACAATATATTAAAAAGTAGCAATTAAAATGAAATTATAACCTCCCAACCAAACCCCTACAGCACAGATAAGCTTCATTTTACCTCATTAATTGGGATACGTCAGTAATAAAATTTCAAGATATTATCAAACAGTTATTTTTTTCTGCTATCAATGAAACAAAAGCAAACAAGTATGAACTCTGCTAGGAATAAATTAAGGGATTATTTTAATATGAACTACCATTGTAATTTGAATACTCTAAAGTTCTACTGGTTATTAATAGTGGGAATTTAATTTTTTCTTTTATATAATAATTGTAACGCATAAAGTTATAATAGACATGACAAAAATGTGTATTTTGTGAGAATAATAGCAATTTTTTATTATTACATATCAAACTGCGCCACATAAAAGCCCTTTGAAGCAAAGGAAGGCCTCATTTCATGGCATAAAACTTTTGTAATGATGTGCCTATGCCTGGTTACAGTTCTATAGACCGATTGGGAAGCTGCAGTTGTTTATTTTACTGCCCTTTCGACACTTTGTGAGTGTGAAGGCAAATCAGGTAACTAAATGTGTCCCATTATTTGAAGACTCCAGAAGATTCAAAACAGAAAATTCTTCAGTTAATCTAGGCTCACAAACTCTATTTTGGGGCAGATCGTTCAACTGAGACCAATATGTTGCGTCAAAATATATCTTTGATATTTATTTCATCTCTTTCTGGTTGGTTCTCCACTCCTGAAAAAATAAGAAAATTAAATAAAAATAAAAAATTAACCTTACTTGTCTTAATTTTTATAATGAAATGAGGAAAATACTTTAAAATGTAACTATAAATCATGAAATCATTTTAATCAATATTATGTGAGTTACTTAACTAATGGCTACACAAACTTCATCTCGCACTTTTTTCTCCCGTAACTCTCACGAAGTCATGTAATTAACTGCAGAATGACTTTCTGCGTAAGGCAACAAATTTCGGCCGATTTACTTCCTTTACTGAAACTTCCACCTATTTACTTCCAGTAATGAAAGTAATACGCGTAGAAAAAAAATCGCGTATTACTTTCATTACAGGAAGTAAATAGGCGGAGATTTCAGTAAAGGAAGTAAATCGGCCGAAAATAGACCGAAATTTGTTGTCTTACGCCGAAAGTCATTCAGCAGTTAATTACATGACTGCGTTAGAGTTACAGGAGACAAAATGTAGTTCGATTTTTCCTGGACGTTCAGATCAAAAAAGGTATGTTTCTTCAATAACTAATTGTTGATTAAGTTCAGCATATACATTTGCACAGAAATAATGCTATCTTCGATAAATTTGAAGGGGAAAAAGCCTTCAGGACTAAAACGAAAATTTCTTTCTTTTTTTTCTAATAATTAAGTTTATTAAAATAAAAAAACGAATAGACTTAATTATTTTTGTGTTTTAAATCAGCTCAATAAGCTTGAAACAAATGTAAACAAAAAACACGTGGAATAAAGACATTTCTTTCGAGACATGATCGCCTAAGCGTCTACCCTGAAAGACTGATTAAACTGGTATCGAGATCTCATAAATTTACAGACAAGCTGACTAGATGTAGCCGTAAGTTCTATGCTAACTGTTTCTTTTCTTGCCTGTGGAATTCCCTTCCGCTTCCATGCTTTCCAGCAATCTTTAAACTGCAAAAAACTTAAATGCAAATATCAATCGCTATCTCATGTCCTCCTGATTACTCTTTTCTCTTTCTACTCATTATTAATGTTGCTGGTTCTAATTATTACACACCCTGTAACCTCTTGACTTGTCTTTACACATTTAAAAAGTTACCATTCGATCGTGCATTGAATATTGTTACTTAATGAGCAAGTTTTGAGAATATCTGAAGAAGAATCTGCAATATTATCGTTCCTGGCCTAATGTCAGGCCCAATCACTTTTCAACTGCCATTCCATAGCTTATCTGTTACTTGACTCTAATT
Source organism: Ascarosepion bandense (assembly GCA_037127315.1). Classification (NCBI taxonomy): domain Eukaryota; kingdom Metazoa; phylum Mollusca; class Cephalopoda; order Sepiida; family Sepiidae; genus Ascarosepion; species Ascarosepion bandense. The sequence continues at coordinate 1,109,933 of JBBBDQ010000911.1, read as the reverse complement.
GTTAATGAGAGTTGTTCTGATGTGTTTTTGTTTCTTAAACATAGAGAGAACTAAAATGAGGAAAAAAACAAAGAAATTGTGAAACATAGAGGAAATGAAATGTGAAAAAATGAGAAAAATAAAATGTGAAACACAGGGGGAAATAAAATATGAAAGAAATAAAAATAAAAATTGAAACATTGAAGGAAATAAAATATGAAATACAGAGAGAAATGAAATGTGAAAGAAATAAACATAAAATTTGAAATATAGATGGAATGCAATGTAAAAAAGGGTAATAAACTGTTAAATATAGGGGGAGATGAAATGTGAAAAAACAGAAAAAATAACATGTGAAATAACAGAGGGAGATGAAATGTGAAAAAAGAGAAAAAAATAAATTGTGAAATAACAGAGGAAGATGAAATATGAAAAAAGAGAAAAATAAATTTTGAAATAATAGAGGAAGATGAAATGTGAAACAAAAGAAAAAAATAAATTGTGAAATAATAGAGGGAGATGAAATGTGAAAAAATAGAAAAAATAACGTGCCAAACAATAGAGGGAGATGAAATGGGAATTAACAGAAAAATCAAATGTGAAATCTAAAGGGAGATTAATATGAAAAAAGAGAAAAAATGAAATGTGAAACATAGAGAGAAATGAAATGTAAAAAAAGAGAAAATAAAATGTGAAATATAGAGAGAAATCAAATGTGAAAAAAGAGAATAAATATATAGAGAGAGGGAAATGAAAGGCGAAAAAGAGAAAAATGAAATGTGAAACATTGAAGGAAATGAAATGTAAAAAAAGAAAAATAAAATATTATGTTCGTAACGGTGCAGTAGATATCGGCTAGGAACGAGAAATCGGTAAAGCCAAGTTCGAATTCTAGTTGAATTCGTTGCATTCACTTCCCATCCAGCTATGGATTAAATAGCAGGAGAGATTGGTTTTCTATAGTCTTGGTCGGCAACCAGTCTACCGCGGAAAGTAATGGCAACCTACTGCGGGATAATCTTCTGCTCAGTCATGTCTCTTTCGAGACATGATCGCCTAAGCGTGTATAAACGTATGACACTTAACGGACTAACTGAATATAATAGATAGAAATATGATTAAGGCTTCTACTGGGCATAAAGTGGGGTTTGGGTTTCTATTGCTATGCAGTAATAAACTGATCCCCCTCTAATTACTACTTAATAATATAGTACATATCTTCTTCCTCTAGTCAAGTAACAGAACAGATTGGGTTCTAAAGCCTTGGTCGGCAACCAGTCTACCGCAGAAAGTAATGGCAACCTACTGCGGGAAAATCTTCTGCCGAGTCAGCGTGTATAAACGTATGGCACTTAACTGACTGACTGAAAATGTAAAACATTGATGGAAACGATAAAACTTTCTGGTACGACCCAAATACCCAACCTTCCTAGCAGCTTATTAATTAACTACGTCAAGTGCTAATTATTGAAGAAAGAGTCTATCAAGCTTTAGATAATAATGGTGAAGCCCGGGCTGTTGCTTCGGAAATCTCGAAAGCGGTCGATAAGGTCGGGTATACTGGTCTTTGAATTGAAAAAATGTGGTGTCTCCGGACGAGTTTTTGAAATATACATTTTTGTAACAAAAAAAATTATTACCAGCAATACATTTTTGAATACAAAACTAGAAGACATCTTCAGTTTTCTAAAATAAAAATAAAAAAATTTCATCAAAATCTGACTAAATCAGCTTTTCACTATAAACGAATATTAAAATTTTTAAACCCCACCTTTTTTGGCATTAAGTAACTATTATGGGAAACACACCTCTTCCTCAGATAATGGACTCTCCCTCCTATATTAATAAAAGTTAAAAGGAAGTCCTAGAGAAGTTTTTAGGAGTTCTTGGGAAGTTCTTGGAAGTTCTTTAGATTTCTATTAGAGTTCGTTGGAACTACTAGGCAGTTGATATAAGTCGACAGTTAGCCGAATACTAAGGAGTCAACTTTCAGTGGAAGATTACCAAGGTCCTAATATTTTGGATACATTAAGTCGATTAGCAACCGACATAGCACGATTATAACCTTCAGTGCGAAAACTACTCCACAACAATAACCCACAGTGGATGATAAGCCATTGAACAACACCCACACTCACTTCTTCATAGTCTGTCTATTAACTTTTCATCCCATCCTTGTAGCCTATTACTATTTTTTGCAAAGTACTAGAGGCTCAATCTTGGATTGGTTAAGCATATCACCTCACTAAGTTTTTAAGACAAGCAATACAGCTTTCACATCTTTTTTTTTTTTTTTTTTACTCATCTCACCCCATGCAAGGCATTCCACTGCCACTATTGCGCATGGGGTTACATAGGGGAAGGTAAAGAGAAGGAGTGGTTAGACATAGGGAATGTTAGGAGGAAGGTGACAGATGAGTAAGCATAGCGAGGATGAGGTTTGGGCAGATGGGA
>JBBBDQ010000911.1:1090000-1105000 GCA_037127315.1 Ascarosepion bandense | reverse complement strand
AAAATAAATAATATTTGAAAAAGCAATCGAAATAAAATGTGAAATCTAAAGAAAAATTAAATTCAAATAACAAGAGGCAAAAAATGAAAAATTATAAGAATTTAAATGTAAAAAACAAAGAAAAGTAAAATATAAAACACTAAAACAACTCAAAATATGCAAACTCAAGAGATATTAAATATAAAATATAAGTGAAAATATGATGTGAAAAATCAAAATTGATAAATTGTGAAACATATATGAAGTAGAAAAACAGTATTTTTTTCATATATAGTTTTATATATTAAAAAGAATGTATCCCCAAATAAAGATTTATACAATATGGAAATCAAACAGAAATAAAATATCGAAAAGTCAGGTGAAAAATATGAAAAATTACGAGAATTTAAATGTGAAAAACAAATAAAAATAAAAATATGAAACATCAAAACAAAGCAAAGTATGTAATGTCAAGAGATAATAAATATAAAATAAAAGTGGGAATATGATATAAAATTCAAAAGAAATAAAATATGAAAAATCACAACAAATCAAAATGTACAAAATAAACAACGATTAAATATGAAATATAAGTAGGATTATGATGTAAATATCAAAAGAGATAAAATATTTAACATCAAAACAAATCAAAATATGCAAAATAAACAGACATTAAATATAAAATATAAATAAGATTATGACGTAAAAACTAAAAATAGATAAAATATGTTACATCAAAACAAATCAAAATATTCAATATCAACAGGCATTAAATAGAAAATATAAGTCGGAATTTGACGTCAAAAATGGAAATAAAGTATGAAATATCAAAACAAATCAAAATATTCAATAACAACAGACATTAAATAGAAAATATAAGTCGGAATTTGACGTCAAAAATAGAAATAAAGTATGATACATCAAAACAAATCAAAATATTCAATATCAACAGACATTAAATATAAAATATAAGTCTGAATTTGACGTCAAAAATAGAAATAAAGAATGAAACATCAAAACAAATCAAAATTTTCTATATCAACAGACAATAAATATAAAATATAAGTCTGAATATGACGTCAAAAATAGAAATAAAGAATGAAACATCAAAACAAATCAAAATATTCAATATCAACAGACATTAAATAGAAAATATAAGTCTGAATATGACGTCAAAAATGGAAATAAAGTATGAAACATCAAAACAAATCAAAATATTCAATATCAACAGACATTAAATATAAAATATAAGTCGGAATTTGACGTCAAAAATGGAAATAAATATGAAATATCAAAAGAAATCAAAATATTCAATAACAACAGACATTAAATAGAAAATATAAGTCGGAATTTGACGTCAAAAATGGAAATAAAGTATGAAATATCAAAACAAATCAAAATATTCAATAACAACAGACATTAAATAGAAAATATAAGTCGGAATTTGACGTCAAAAATAGAAATAAAATATGATACATCAAAACAAATCAAAATATTCAATATCAACAGACATTAAATATAAAATATAAGTCGGAATTTGACGTCAAAAATGGAAATAAAGTATGAAATATCAAAACAAATCAAAATATTCAATAACAACAGACATTAAATATAAAATATAAGTCGGAATTTGACGTCAAAAATAGAAATAAAGTATGATACATCAAAACAAATCAAAATATTTAATATCAACAGACATTAAATATAAAATATAAGTCGGAATTTGACGTCAAAAATAGAAATAAAGAATGAAATATCAAAACAAATCAAAATTTTCTATATCAACAGACATTAAATATAAAATATAAGTCGGAATTTGACGTCAAAAATGGAAATAAATATGAAATATCAAAAGAAATCAAAATATTCAATAACAACAGACATTAAATAGAAAATATAAGTCGGAATTTGACGTCAAAAATGGAAATAAAGTATGAAATATCAAAACAAATCAAAATATTCAATAACAACAGACATTAAATAGAAAATATAAGTCGGAATTTGACGTCAAAAATGGAAATAAAGTAGGAAATATCAAAAGAAATCAAAATATTCAATAACAACAGACATTAAATAGAAAATATAAGTCGGAATTTGACGTCAAAAATAGAAATAAAGTATGATACATCAAAACAAATCAAAATATTCAATATCAACAGACATTAAATATAAAATATAAGTCGGAATTTGACGTCAAAAATAGAAATAAAGTATGAAACATCAAAACAAATCAAAATATGCAATATCAAGTGATATTAAGTAGAAAATATAAATTTGAATATGATGTAAAATATCAAGACATGAAATTTGAAACATCAAAAAAAATCAAAATATGAAAAATCAACAGACATTAAATATAAAATATAAGTGGGAAATATGAAAGAGATAAATGTGAAACATAAATAAATAAGAGAATCAGTCTTATTTCATATCTGTTTTTATCTTTTTAAAAATGTATCCCGAAATAAAGATTTATAAAATATTCAAGTCAAATGGAGAGAAATAGAAAATAAATAAAAAAAAGAGAGACATAATAGAAAAAAATTAATGAAAATGTAAAAACTAAGGAGAAATAAAATGTAAAACCTCCATTGAAATAAAATAGAAGAAGTTAAGCGGAATAAAATGTGAAATTTCAGTAGAAAGATAATGTGATAATTCAAAAGAAACGAAATATTAAAAATGAAAAGTAAATAAAGGTCTCATTTTTTTAAACTATATATTCATAAAAATTCTTTTTTGGCTTAACAAAATCACCAAAAAAAGAGAAATAAAAGGTAAAAATGAGGTCAAATAAATTAAAAAAGAGAAAGAATATGTGAAACATCAAGTGAATTGAGATTTGAGATAATAAAATAGGAGAGACAGCGTAAATGAAATCTGTAAACTAATTGGGAGAGAAAATGTGAAACATTTGTAAACTAATTGGGAGAGAAAATGTGAAACAGAAATGGAAACAAATGTTAATCATAAAGTAAATTGAGACTCGAAAAAAATTAGATAGCTGGTGATAAAAAATATGTAAAAAATCAAGAGAAATAATACGCCAAAAGAGATTAAACGAGAAAAATGCAAAGTGAAAGAAAACTTTAGATTTTGAATTGTAGTTTTTTGAGAAATAACTGCATATTGAAAAGCCAAAAAATCGTAAAAGAAACAAAATGAGGCAAAAATAAAGAAAAAAACATAGGAAAAAGAAAAAATGTAAAAATTGAAGTGCAATAAAATTTGAAAGGACAGAGAAATAAAATGAGTGTAATAAATTGAGTGGAATAAATTTGAAAGCAAAAAGAAATAAAATGTGAAAATTGAAGTGTAATAAAATTTGAAAGGAAAAAGAAAAAAATGAGAAAATTTAAATGTAATAAAATTTTAAAGAAAAAATAAATAAAATGTCAAAATTGAAGTGTAATAAAATTTGAAAGGAAAAAGCAAAAAATGTTAAAACTCAAATGTAATAAAATTTGAAAGGAAAAATAAATTAAATGTAAAAAATTGAAGTGTAATACATTTTGAAAGGAAAAAGAAAAAAAATATGAAAATTTAAATGTAATAAAATTTGAAAGGAAAGATAAATAAAATTAGAAAGTTGAAATACAATAAAATTTGAACGAAAAAAAAATAAAATGTAAAAATCGAAGTGCAATAAAATTTAAAAAGAAAATTAAATACAATATGAAAATTATGGTGTAATAAAATTTTAAAGGAAAAAGAAATTAAATGTAAAAATGGAATTGTAATAATAAAATAAAAGAGAATTTAAACGAGAAAATTGAAGTACAAAAATTTGAAGAGCAATAAAATTTAAAAGGAAAATTAAATAAAACATATAAATTTGAGTGTAATAAAATTTGAAAAGAAAATTAAATATAATGTCATAATTGGAGTGCAATAAAAATTGAAGGAAAATAAATAGAATATGAATATTGAAGTGTAATAATATTTCAAAAGGAAAAAGAAATAAAATGTAAAAGTTAAAGTGTAATAAATTTGAAAGGAAAGAGAAATTAAATGTGAAAAGTGAAGTGTAATAAAAGTTGAAAGGAAAAAGAAATAAAATATGAAAATTGAAATGCAATAAAATTTGAAAGAGGAATAAAATGTGAAAATTAAAGTGTAATAAAATTTGAAATGAAAAAGAATAAGTTGTAAGAAATAAAGGGTAATAAAATTGGGAAGGAGAAAAAAATAAAATGTGAAAAGGGTAATGAAATTTGGAAGGAGAAAGAAAAAAATGTGAAAATTGAAATATAATAAAATTTGAAAGGAAAAAATTAATGTGAAAATTGAAGTGTAATAAAATTTGAAAGGATAGAGAAAAATTGTGAAAATTGAAGTGTAATAAAATTTGAAAGAAAAGAAAAAGAAAATGTGTAAATTGAAGTGTAATAAAATTTTAAAAGAAAAAGAAATAAAATCTGTAAACTGAAGTGCAATAAAATTTAAAAGAAAGAGAAAAAGTTAAAAATTGAACTAAAATAAAATTTGAAAGGAAAATTAAATTAAATTTGAAAATTGAAGTGTAATAACCTGTTTAAAGAAAAATGAATAAAAATATGAAAATTGTAGTGAAATAAAATTTCAAAATAAAGAGAAATAAAATGTAAAAATTAAGGTGTAATAAAATTTCAAAGGAGAGAAACATAAAATGTAAATGTGATTAAAGTGTAATAAAATGTAAAAGGAAAAAGAAATAAAATGTGTAATTTGAAGTGTAATAAAACTTGAAACGGAAGAGATAAAATGCAAAAGTTGAAGTGTAATAAAGTACGAAAGGAAAAAGAATCAAAATGAGAAAATGAACGTGTAATAAAATTTGAAAGAAGAAAGAAATATAATGTGAAATTGAAGTGTAATAAAATTTGAAAGGAAATGATAAACTGTGAAAATTGAAGAGTAATAAAAGTTGAAAGCAAAGAGAAATTAAGTGTGAAAGTTGAAGTGAATTAAAATTTAAAGAGAAAGAGAAATATGCCGTGAAAATTGAAGTGTAATAAAATTTGAAAGGAAATGATAAAATGTGAAAATTGAAGAGTAATAAAAGTTGAAAGCAAAGAGAATTTAAGTGTGAAAGTTGAAGTGAATTAAAATTTAAAGAGAAAGAGAAATATGCCGTGAAAATTGAAGTGTAATAAAATTTGAAAGGAAATGATAAAATGTGAAAATTGAAGAGTAATAAAAGTTGAAAGCAAAGAGAATTTAAGTGTGAAAGTTGAAGTGAATTAAAATTTAAAGAGAAAGAGAAATATGCCGTGAAAATTGAAGTGTAATAAAATTTGAAAGGAAATGATAAAATGTGAAAATTGAAGAGTAATAAAAGTTGAAAGCAAAGAGAATTTAAGTGTGAAAGTTGAAGTGAATTAAAATTTAAAGAGAAAGAGAAATATGCCGTGAAAATTGAAGTGTAATAAAATTTGAAAGGAAATGATAAAATGTGAAAATTGAAGAGTAATAAAAGTTGAAAGCAAAGAGAATTTAAGTGTGAAAGTTGAAGTGAATTAAAATTTAAAGAGAAAGAGAAATATGCCGTGAAAATTGAAGTGTAATAAAATTTGAAAGGAAATGATAAAATGTGAAAATTGAAGAGTAATAAAAGTTGAAAGCAAAGAGAATTTAAGTGTGAAAGTTGAAGTGAATTAAAATTTAAAGAGAAAGAGAAATATGCCGTGAAAATTGAAGTGTAATAAAATTTGAAAGGAAATGATAAAATGTGAAAATTGAAGAGTAATAAAAGTTGAAAGCAAAGAGAATTTAAGTGTGAAAGTTGAAGTGAATTAAAATTTAAAGAGAAAGAGAAATATGCCGTGAAAATTGAAGTGTAATAAAATTTGAAAGGAAATGATAAAATGTGAAAATTGAAGAGTAATAAAAGTTGAAAGCAAAGAGAATTTAAGTGTGAAAGTTGAAGTGAATTAAAATTTCCAAAAGAGAAAGAAAGGAAATATAAAAGCCGTGAAAATTGAAGTGTTGAAATTTAAAATTTGAAAGGAAATGAATTAAAATTTGTGAAAATTGAAGAAGTAATAAAAGTTGAAAAGCAAAGAGAATTTAAGTGTGAAAGTTGAAGAATTGAATTAAAATTTAAAAGAAGAAAGAAAGGAAATATGCCGTTTGAAAATTGAAGTGTTAAAATTTAAAATTTTGTAAAAGGAAAAAATAAAATGGTAAAAGAAAATTGAAGTGTAATAAAACTTGAAAGGAAAAAGAAATAAAATATAAAAAAGAAAGATATACAAAAATCGAAACAAAAAATTGCGAAAATAAAAATTTAATGTGTGTAAAAAAAATAAAAATAAAATAAAAATAAAATAAAATAAAAATAAAATAAAAATAAAATAAAATAAAAATAAAATAAAAATAAAATAAAATAAAAATAAAATAAAATATGTCTAAGAAAGGTAAATATATACCGAAAAAGAAAGAGAAAAATAAAAAAATAAATGGCGAAAAGAAATAGAAAATGTGAAATTAAAAACGTAATATTATATGAACAAATGAACTGAAATGGGGAAAAGAAAATGAAATAAAATGTGAAATTTCAAGAGTGTAAGAAAAAAAATATAAAAGGAAAACTAAAATAATTAAAATGTGTAAAATTAAAATTTCGATTAAAATGTGGAAACTTAAGGAAACGAATATAAATTTAACACAGACAGAATATGAAACATCATGAAAAATAAAATGAAAAAACATAATATGAAAAATCAAGAAAAATAAAAAACAATAAAATATGAAATATTATGGGAATATAAATTTGAAACAAATACAAAGAAAATACGAACATCAAGAGAAATGAAATGAACAAAAATATAATGTGAAAAATCGAGAACAATAAAATCTGAAATGTCATGAGAATATAAATTTAAAACAAATACAAAGAAAATACGGAACATCAAGAAAAATAAAACGAACAAAAATATAATGTGAAAAATCAAGAACAATAAAATATGAAATATCTTGAGAATACAAATTTGAAACATATACAAAGAAAATACAAAACATCGTGAAAGATTAAATGAACAAAAATATTATGTGAAAAATCAAGAACGATAAAATGTGAAATATCTTGAGAAAATAAGTTTTTTTTAATCATATCACCCCGAGCAAGACGGTAACGCCACTGATGTGCCGGGGGCTACGTAAGAGTGAAAAGATTAGAAAAGAGAAAGCCGGAAACCACATCCTAAACAGGGAACAAGGGATGAGCCTCTTAACCTGTTCAATAGACGTGGGTGGAGTGTGAACCGGGCGAGAGATTGATCTATCTACTCCAATTAGAAACAAATAGAAAGTAAATACAAAACATCAGGAAAAATAATATGAACAAAAATTTAATGTGAAAAATCAAGAACAATAAAATGTTAAATATCATGAGAATATAAATTTGAAACAAATAAAAAGAAAATAGAAAACATCAAGAAAAACGAAATGAACAAAAATATAATGTGCAAAATCAAGAACAATGAAATCTGAAATGTCTAGAGAATATACATTTGAAACAAATACAAATTAAATACGAAACATTAAGAAAAAAATAAAATGAACAAATAAATAATGGGAAAAGTCATGAACAATAAAATCTGAAATGTCATGAGAATATAAATTTAAAACAAATACAAAGAAAATACGAAACATCAAGAAATATATAAGGAACAAAAAAGCAATTTGAAAAATCAAGAACAATAAAATGTTAAATATCATGAGAATATAAATTTGAAACAAATGCAAAGAAAATACGAAACCTCAAAGAAAAAGAAAATGAACAAAAATATAATGTGCAAAATCAAGAACAATAAAATGTTAAATATCATGAGAATATAAATTTGAAACAATTACAAAAAAATACGAAACATCAAGAAAAAGAAAATGAACAAAAATATAATGTGCAAAATCAAGAACAATAAAATGTTAAATATCATGAGAATATAAATTTGAAACAAATACAAAAAAATACGAAACATCAAGAAAAATAAAATGAACAAAAATATAATGTAAAAAATCAAGAAAAATAAAATGTTAAATATCATGAGAATATAAATTTGAAACAAATGCAAAGAAAATACGAAACCTCAAAAAAAATAAAATGACCAAAAACATAATGTGCAAAATCAAGAACAATGAAATGTTAAATATCATGAGAATATAAATTTGAAACAAATACAACGAAAATACAAAACATCATGAATAATAGAATGAACGAAATTATAATGTGAAAAATCAAGAACAATAAAATGTAAAATGTCATGAGAATATAAATTTGAAACAAATACAAAAAAAAATACGAAACATCAAGAAAAATAAAATGAACAAAAATATGTGAAAAACCGAGAACAATAAAATGTGAATTATCTTGAGAATATAAATTAGAAACAAATACAAAAAAATACGAAATATCAAAGAAATTAAAATGAACAAAGAATATTAGTTGGAAAATTAAGAACAATAAAATACGAAACATCAAGATAAATATAAGGAACACAATTATAATGAAAAAGTAAAATTAATTGCGAAATGTCATGAAATATAAATTTGCAAGCAAATACAAAGAAAATGCGAAACGTCAAAAAGATAAATATAAAGAATTAATTATAAATACTTAATGAAAAATCAAGAACAATTAATTGCGAAATGTCATGAGAATGAAATTGTAAATACAAAGAAAACATACGAAACGATCAAGATAAATATAAGGAACAAATTATAATGTGAAAAATCAAGAACAATTAAGTGCGAAATGTCATGAGAATATAAATTTGTAACAAACTACAAGAAAATGGAAAACGTCAAGATAAATATAAGGAACAAAATTATATTGTGAAAAATCAAGAACAATTAATTGCGAAATGTCATGAGAATATAAATTTAACAAATACAAAGAAAATACGAAACGTCAAAAATATAAAGAACAAAATTATAATGTAGAAAATCAAGAACAATTAATTGCAGAAATGTCATGAGAATATAGAATTTGCATCAACAAATACAAAGAAAATACATGAAACATCAAGATAAATATGAACAAAATTATAATGGTGAAAAATCAAGAACAATTAATTGCGAAATGTCATAAAGATAAATTTGTAGTACTAATGCAGTATCGAATAAATATAAGGAACAAAATTATAATGTGAAAAATCAAGAACAATTAATTGCAGAAGCATCATGAGAATATAAATTTAATAAACTTGAAAATACAAAGAAAATACGAAACGTCAGATAAATATAAGGAACAAAATTATAATGTCAAAAATCAAGAACAATTAATTGCAGAAATGAAGATATAATTCATGAAAACCATTACAAAAGAAAATACGAAACCTCAAGATAAATATAAGGAACAAAATTATAATGTGAAAATCAAGAACAATTAATTTAGATATTAACGGGGGAATATAAATTTGTAACAAATACAAAGAAAATACGAAACGTCAAGATAAAAATGCCGAGGTGAAATTATAATGTGAAAAATCAAGAACAATTAATTGCGAAGAAATGTCATGAATATAAATTTGTAACAAATACAAAGAAAATACGAAACGTCAAGATAAATATAAGGAACAAAATTATAATGTGAAAAATCAAGAACAATTAATTGCGAAATTGTCATGAGAGAATATAAATTTTGTAACAAAACACCAAAGAAACCTGAAAGCAATCAAGATAAATATAAAGAACAAAATTATAATGTGAAAAATCAAGAACAATTAATTGCAGAAATGTCATGAGTATAATATAAATTTGCCAACAAATACAAAGAAGAAAATACGAAACGATGGTGTACAAGAACAAAATTATAATGTTGAGAAAATCAAGAACAATTAATTGCAAGTATAGAGAATATAGGTATAACAAATGCGAAAAGCAAACGTCAAGATAAATATAAGAACAAGGAGTATAATGTGAAAAAACAATGACAATTAATTGCAAATGTCATGAGAATATGAAGGTACGTAACTGATAAAAAAACTGCAGACGTTAAAAGATAAATATAAAGAACAAAAAAATTATAATGTAAAAAATCAAGAACAATTAATTGCAGAAATGTCATGAGAATATAGATTTACAATAACAAATACAAAAGAAAATACGAAACAAATAAAATAATATAAAGACAAAATTATAATGTTGAAAAAATCAGAACAATTAGTGGGAAATGTCATGAGAATATAAATTTGTAACAAATACAAAAGAAAATACGAAGCATCAAGATAAATATAAGGAACAAAATTATAATGTGAAAAATCAAGAACAATTAATTGCGAAATGTCATGAGAATATAAATTTGCTAACAAATACAAAGAAAATGTATCAGATAAATACAAGAACAAAATTATAATGTAAATCAGAACAATTAATTGCGAAATGTCATGAGAATATAAATTTGTAACAAACACAAAAGAAAATACGAAACGTCAAGATAAATATAAAGAACAAAATTATAATGTGAAAAAGCAATGACAATTAATTGCGAAAATGTCATGAGAATATAAATTTGTAACAAATACAAAAGAAAAATACGAAACGTCAAGATAAATATAAGGATCAAAAATATAATGTGAAAAATCAAAAACAATAAAATTTTAAATATTATGAGAATATAAATTTGAAACAAATACAAATAAAATACGAAACACCAAGCAAATATTAAAAAATGAGAAAAATATATATTAATTTGTCGATTCGCCGAAATATCTAATATTCGGCCGATTTTCTTAAATATGTAATAGCCTATTAAATAACCGGTCGATTAGATATAATAGATTTTAATCAGTCGAATAGCTGAAATATATATTAAATATTCGAATACTTGAAATACTAAACCATTAGTCGATTAACTAAAATAGTTATAAATCGGTCGAATAGCCGATTTCATGAGGGAAATTTTCATTGACTGAAGAACCAGTGTAATTGTCGACTGAAACTTATAAAATCTTGAAGCATTTCTTTTTGTTGTTGTTTCGGGGAAATAGGCTTCTTTAGTCCACTAACTGTTACTGATCTTTCAATTTTAATGTCACGCATGAAATGACGCTTTTTATGAGAAATGAATAAAACGCTTCTGAAATGCTACATAACCAATTCATTTAGTTGAAATAGCCACCACGTAGATGAATGAATGTACTCCAACATAGCTCTGGATTATTGATCCCGTCTTTAAAAATTTCTCATCATTTGACGTGATAAACAGTTCAAATGCTTCGGTTATCTCTTCCGTATTGGAGAATGTTTTCATGCGTAAAAATGGTGAAAATGCTCAAGATAAAGCAAAATTTCATAATTCAGGTTTGGCAGCTTTTTGTTGATTAGGAAACGTGCGGCCGTGAGTTGTCTTGCAGTAAAATTGCGCCGTTCCTATTCGCAAGTCTAGAATGTTTTCTTTTCCAATTTTTCGTGCATACACTCAATTTCTCCACAGTTCGAGGCTACTGTTATTGTTTTTTCTCGCGTCAATAATGAATAATGAATAACCCCTTTGAAAGACCACCATACAGTTACCATTAAACTTTTTAGAACGCAGTGGAAATTTGGGGTCTTGTTTTGGTGATTCACTTGCATCTAACCACTGACCTACTCCCTTACTGTTATCACAGAGAATCCATTTCACGTTGCATGTAATGATTTAAATAAAAATGGTAGTTTCTCCCATTTTGTTCTCATACAGTAAGATTGATCAAAATTGTTTTATTGTAATCATTTTCATTGGGTTTATGAGTTACAATATATTAAAATAAAAATATTCTGGAAAGAAAAAGAATCAGGAATGTCAAGATTTTTTATATACTAAGGAGGTTAATTCTTCAGATGACTGGATCAACACACATTTTCATTGGGCTGATGAGTAACAATATATTGAATTAAAAATTATCTTGAAAGAAAAAGAGTCAGAAATAAGTCAAGATTTTTTTTATATACTAAGAAGGTTAATTCTTTAGACGAGCGGATCAACACATTTTCATTGGGCTTATGAGTAACAATATATTGAAAGAAAAATTATCTTGAAAGAAAAAGAGTCGGAAATAAGGCAAGATTTTTTTATATACTAAGAAGGTTAATTCTTTAGACGAGCGGATCAACACATTTTCATTGGGCTTATGAGTAAGAATATATTGAAAGAAAAATTATCTTGAAAGAAAAAGAGTCGGAAATAAGTCAAGATTTTTTTATATACTAAGAAGGTTAATTCTTTAGACGACCGGATCAACACATTTTCATTGGGCTTATGAGTAAGAATATATTGAAAGAAAAATTATCTTGAAAGAAAAAGTGTCAGGAGTAAGTCAATATTGTTATATAAACTAAAGAGTTTAATTTTTTAGACGACCGTATCAAAAAATTTTCATTGGGCTTATGAGTAACAATATATTGAAAGAAAAATTATCTTGGAAGAAAAAGAGTTGAGAATAAGTCAAGATTTTTTATATACTAAGAAGGTTAATTCTTTAGACGACCGGATCAACACATTTTCATTGGGCTTATGAGTAACAATATATTGAAAGAAAAATTATCTTGGAAGAAAAAGAGTTGAGAATAAGTCAAGATTTTTTATATACTAAGGAGGTTAATTCTTTAGACGAGCGGATCAACACATTTTCATTGGGCTTATGAGTAACAATATATTGAAAGAAAAATTATCTTGAAAGAAAAAGAGTCGGAAATAAGTCAAGATTTTTTATATACTAAGAAGGTTAATTCTTTAGACGACCGGATCAACACATTTTCATTGGGCTTATGAGTAAGAATATATTGAAAGAAAAATTATCTTGAAAGAAAAAGTGTCAGGAGTAAGTCAATATTGTTATATAAACTAAAGAGTTTAATTTTTTAGACGACCGTATCAAAAAATTTTCATTGGGCTTATGAGTAACAATATATTGAAAGAAAATTTAACTGGAAAAAAGAGTCAGAAATATGCCAAAATTTTTTATCAGATCGGTGTAAAAGTGTTTGCCGGTTTGTAAAAGGGGCATTTTAAATCATTGTAATTTATTTTATGCATATTGTTATTACTTAAACATATCACAATGATTAATTTATAACTTTTTCTTTCAGATTATTAAAGCATCATTCATATGTTTCTGCAATATTCTCACCAATGTTCTTTCCATCTGAAGAACACATTAGGCAGGCTTTTCACACCTTCAGACACCATTTTTGGGGTAGGCTTGTCACAGATGAACGTTTAACGTTGAACGCCGGAGATCATGGATAAATCGAGGAGAAGGGCCAGTTAAGCAACTGAGAGCAGGACTCCATCCTACAAAGATCATGTTGAGCGTATGGTGGGGTATTGAAGGGATCATCCATTACGAACTTTTAGACAACAGTCAAACCATTACTGCTAGTCTCTATTGTGATCAACTTCGTCGTTTAAAAACGACCTTCTTTAGTCAACAGAAAGGGAGTCATCTTCCATCATGATAATACTCGTCCTCACATAGCACTACTGACCAAAGATCTCCTAGGAGAATTTGGTTGAGAAATCTTACCCAATCCTGCAGATTCTCCTGGCCTAGCTCCCTCGGATTATCACTTATTTCGAGGATTACAAAACCATTTAGATGACTCTAGGTTAACATCACAAGAGAAGATTTAACGTGAGTCTGATTCATATTTCAGCTCAAAACCTACAGAATTTTACATGCGAGGCATTTATAAACTCGTTGACAGATGGAATCAAGTTATAGAGAGCAAAGATCGTTATTGTTATGAATAAAGATTTTCAAAAACACACAGTTTTTCATTTTCAATATGAAATTTTAAATCGGCAAAAACTTTTGCACCATGATATACAATAAGAGGATACTTCATTACACAAACTGAAGAACAACCAACCAAAATAATTTCCTGGGCATGACGGTAAACTGCATCCGACAGCAAGGCCTCTGATTGGGAGGTTGTGAGGAGCATCGAACAACTTCTTAATTGCTGTTATTCCTAGGTCCACCCTGACCCGGTGTGGGGTGGTAACACCTGTTATGGTCCCAGCTATGGGCAAAGAGTTAACCTCTAAACTGGGGTCAAAACACGAAGAAAGTATAAAAATATTTTTATGGAAATATATTCATAAAAATACTTTTATAGTAAAATAAACATTTTTAAGAAAAAATTAACATAACACATTTTTGAAGGAAAAATTATTCTCAGCAAAACATTTTTGAATATAAGACTAGAAGACATTTTCAGTTTTCTAAAATAAAAAAGAATGAAACAATTTTTTCATTAAAACCTGATTAAATCCACCTTCTCACTATAACCGAACATTAAAAAATACCATAAAACCCCACCTTTTTGGCATTGAAATCCAAAATTAAACTCAAACTCAAAACAATAAAATGCGTTATTTCATGTGTGACAACCTAACAGTATTGAAGGAACTTATCTTTCGGGTTGGTTTCTAGTTCATAATTCACTAAAAGA
This sequence comes from Ascarosepion bandense, assembly GCA_037127315.1. Lineage (NCBI taxonomy): Eukaryota > Metazoa > Mollusca > Cephalopoda > Sepiida > Sepiidae > Ascarosepion > Ascarosepion bandense. The sequence continues at coordinate 1,090,603 of JBBBDQ010000911.1, read as the reverse complement.
ATGGATTATAGAAATAAATATTGCATTCTCAAAATGTTGGAGTATATTCCATCCTATTTTTAAAAACTGCTTCATAATGAGGCCGTTAAAGAAAGAAAATACCGCTATCACTTTATTTAGAATCTATTCTAGACTCAATACTTCTAAATCTCATAGTTCATATTAAATTCATTTATATTCCCATAAAATCACAGGGAAAAACTAATAAACAGTAACGCTTAGAGCCACCTAACACTCGCAAATCATTCTTATTGGATTAAACTTGAAATATAATTTTCATCTCTTTGTGAAATGTCTTATGGTCTACATGGAAAAGTTGTTATCTCCCAAGGAATTATTAATGAAATATTCACATGCCGAAACAGAATAATTCTTACTTCAGTAAGTTAAGAATCATATGTGAAACACACTTGGGCGATCATGTCTCAAAATAGACTTAACTAACCGAGCAGAAGATTTTCCCGCAGTAAGTTGTCATTACTTTCTGCAGTAGACTGGATATCGGACCCGTCTTGCTGTTTAACTCATAGACTGAGAGATAAACGATATTTGCACGTAAGGGAATTCAACTTGAATTCGAACTCGGCTCTCTGATTTCTCGTT
>JBBBDQ010000911.1:810000-1085000 GCA_037127315.1 Ascarosepion bandense | reverse complement strand
TAACCTCATTTAAAAACAGCTTATACCGAAACCAAACATCCCTTTCCACAAACAGAAGCTGTTTGAGTAGATTTTACGGTTACATCTTATTTGTTTAACTGTAAAAGGGTGGGACCTAGTTGCTAATCTAGTATCTCGTGTAAATTCCTGCTTAGGCGGCACCAGTGATCTAAGCTCATCGGAGCAGAAGCCATGAAAGTACTTGTAGAAGAGGCACAGGGAAGCCACGCCGGTGAGAGAGCGGCTGCAGCCGGTCTGCCAAGTCAGTATCAACCACGTTACAGATCCTCCTTTGTATTTTGTCAAGAAGCCCAAGGAGAGCAGCAGGGGCACCCGACCAGATATGGCAGCAATATTCAATACACGGGCGGATGGTAGATTTGTATATGTGCAGAATAGATTCAGGTGGGAAAAACTTCCGGGCCCTGCACAGGGAGCCAACTTTCATAGCAGCAGATTTGGCAATGGATTCAATATAGTCATTCCATTTGAGGTCCGCCGAAAGTGTAAGGCCAAGGAGGCGTAGTATTTTACTCTCTGGGAGGCTATCCTGTCCCATGCTAATGGGAGGTAGATGCGATTGTCTATGGTGATTAGTTGATAACAGCTTTGTTTTAGAAGCATTGAAATTTACCAGCCATTTCCTACCCCAAGCCACTACGGATTGGAGGTCCCTTTCAAGTATGGCAGCGAGGTTCACTTTGTCGTCCAGACCTGGTTTCTGATCGATGCGAGAGTAGATTGTTGTGTCGTCGGCATACATGCCAACTTGGGATCTAATGGTGTCGGGGAGATCAATAATGTAGATCAGAAAGAGCGTGGGACCTAGGATAGAACCTTGAGGGACGCCCGCGTTCGTATGGTAGTTTTGGGAGGCATGCCCATTTAATACCACCTTCAATGTGCGGTTAGAGAGGAAAGACTGGATGAGGTCAAACAGATGTCCAGTTATCCCATAGCTCCGCAGTTTGCACAAGAGGCCAGCATGCCAGACCCTGTCGACTGCTTTGGAGATATCCACGGTAACGGTTCGTGCTTCACCATTCTTGTCGAATGCCCGATCTCGCAAAAATTTAAGTAAACACAAAAAAAAAACAACCAAAACTCCCCCAAAAGAAAACAAACCCTATACAATACCAACAAAAAATAATGCAGTTGCAACAGAATAGTAGGTAAATAAATAAAAAAATATACTTTATATTTATAAAAAATATGTTGTATAGGGGATAGATTTTATAAAAGAAATACATTTCTTAAATATTATAAAATGTTATATTTTATAATATCATAAAATAGCTAAATATTATAGAATATTATAAAATATTGGTTTTTTGGTGGGGGGGGTCTTGTGAAAGATATATTTTGTGGAAAATATATTTTCTAAAAGGCAAGAGAGTAAAAAACAAAAAAAAAAGCACACACCCCAATACAAAATAACATACATTAAATTAAGGAGAAACCAACACCAAAAACAAAACAACACCTACCAACCCCTAAACCAAAGGCGCCATTAGCACCAGCCCTTTCAAGATTAATAGATTAACCTATCATGAACTCTGCCAAAAACAAACACTTAACCCCAACACCAGTAAAAAGGTCAACGGAACTCAAAATACAGACTAACCCCTCTTACACCCGAAAATAACCCGAAAATCCAACACAAATAAACGGTCTTTTCAACTGGATAATTCTTATTTCTAAAAAAATCACCTGAGGATGAAGCCAAAACATAATGAGCTGGCTTCGAAACATGAGAATTTTTTTGTGTAGTGATACTATGAATTTAAAAACATTGTAACAACCATTACAGTATAACGCTCTACATTTGTATCGAGCACTCTTTATAAAAGTAAATGCATGAACAAAAAGGTAAATAAACCTATGTGTTCAACAACTTAGTTACAATATATATATATATATATATATATATATATATATATATATATATATATATATATATCCTGTATCAAAACGCTTTTCCCAAATTTGGTGGCGGTTTACATTCACAAGAAAAAGGAGAAAAATCCATTTAATTATCTGTCTACAAATACTTTGTTTTTGATTTTTTATGTTTAAAAGAAGTTTATGGTAGTTAGTGCTGTGTTGCCATTTGGACTAGTTTCCATTAGTCATTCGTGTACATGTGTAGCTAGTCTATCTTCAATATTTAACGTGAGTAATAGTGAGTTAACTGTGAAATGTTCCGTTTAAAACTAACAGGTTATTCATATGGTGAGCAGGCAGATACGAGTTTTTCATACTGCTGCGTGAATGGTGATGGACGCGAGGCTGTAAGACCTTTCCAGGCCGAAGGCAGCCAAATCATCCAACATTTGCTGAGACAGGATCCCTACTACCACAAATTTTGGATTGAGAAAGAACGAGATCTGCTAGTACGCCTAACCACGAAGAACACATTCTACAGGCTTTCGGAGATTATCCAGGCATCAGCGCATATATAGTTGCCCTAGAAGGCCGTACATCTCACATTACCTCATGAAGGGTCTTTCAAGAGCAGCTCCTGTCTCCACGTTATTTACAAAACGTTCAGTGTCTTTCGCTCTCTTACTCCCCACGAGATAACTTTTGTTGATGATTTGTTACACAAATCGCTAATCTATTTTTTGTCTCCTCAGTTTTGTTTAAGAATGAGGTAACATTTTGAAGTTATGGAATAACACATTTATACAACCAGAATTTGTGGGAGGATCGAAATACCGATGGTACAATACAGGCTAGGCACCAGCATCAGTTTACTATTAATGTGTAGGCTGGAATAGTTGATTCATTTATTTTACAACGATTTTACCGCAGACAGACTAGCTACACATTTACACGAATGACTAATGGAATCTAGTCCAAATAGCAACACAGCACTAACTACCATGAACTTCATTTAAACGTAAAAACGCAAAAACAAAGTATTTAAGGACAGATCATTATATGGATTTTTCTCCTTGTTTTGGTGAGAGTAAACCGACCATCAACTTTTGGGAAAGCATTTTGATACAAGATATATGATACATAATACGCTAAAAGTTTGCCTCCTTCTACCGAGCGCCCATTGCTCAAAAGTAGAATATCAAACTGATGCCAATTCGGTTGGATTTCAATTCTGGGTTAAAAACAATCGGATGTCAAACCGTACTGATGAGCTGTGATACAGCGAAACAGATCTCTGTGCAGATGACTATATATATATATATATATATATATATATATATATATATATATATATAACTTGGCCTTTTATCTATCTATCTATCTATCTATCTATCTATCTATCTATCTATCTATCTATCCCATCTTCTATCCCTATCTATCTCTATCTATCTATCTATCTATCTATCTATCTATCTATCTATCTATCTCAATATGCCCATTTCTGTCTTTCTTTCTGTCTTAATGTTCAGATCAACATATATATATATATATATATATATATATATATATATATATCACAATGTTCATATCTATCTATCATCCACCACCAATGTTGATATTATCTAGTGTTGCTATAAGACATTACTAAGCAACGATAAATGTCACTGAATAGCAGACGGAGTTCGTAAATATGTAAGGCGGTTCTATGATGTCACACCGCGTGAGAGACCGAAATATTAACAGAACCATATGTACAAATGCAATGTAATGTGTTGTGACCAGATTGAAATGTGATTTCATTGAGTGTCAGCTGCTTTGATTTAATATAAATGGCCTGGTAGGTTCATAAGTTCTACTACACGTCTTACAGGATTCGTCTACAGGGACTTTTTTAACACACTTCCATATCTGCTAGAGGATGTACCACTTGCTAAAAAGAAGACGCATGAGTTTCAAGTATGATGGGAATCCAGCATATTTTAGTCAAATTACTCGCAATGCACTGGTTGACCATCGATAATGAAAGATGAATAATTAGAGAAGGACCGGTTCCATTGTCTATACGTTCCCCTGACTTCCTACCTTTGGATCTTTATCTGTGGAGCAACCTAAAAAGCATTAGTTTATGTAGCATACACTAATAAGTCAGAGACGCTTCATCAACATGTGATGGAGGCCTGCGAAACTATTCGACACCGTGTAGAAGTATCTGAAATGGTCTGCTAATCAATGATCCGACGGGTGCATTAGTTTCCAGAAGCTAATGAGTTACATTTTGAACATATTTTGAGTTTTTCTGTGTTGAGATACAATGATGGCCTGTTTTTTTAGAAATGTTTTACCATAGTATTTGTGTCAGGAATCTGACTTCAAGTTTGGAAAAGTATTTGTGATATACCCTATATATATATATATATATATATATATATATATATATATATATATATATATATATAAACAATCGTTTGGAGGTAGAAAAATTTGATACTATTTTAAAAAGAAGGAATTTATTAATAATCTCTCAGGCCCTTTTATCCAACACCTCATCAAGAGTAAAATCGGTTGAAAGTAAATTAATCAAATATTACTGTTCTTTTCGTATATTTTCCAACGATTTTACTCCTGATGAGATGTTGGATGAAATTACCTTAGAGATTATTAATAAATTCCTTCTTTTTAAAATAGTATATATATATATATATATATATATATATATATATATATATATATATATATATATTGTTAAATATAACAGGCAATGAATGTCTAATTTGTTTAATCATGAGCAGTTCTAAACATCGTATTTTAGCTTCCATTTCAGGTGAAAATTCAGACAAAAATTGTCCAAATTTGAATATTTCTTACTATACTGGTTCTAAGCTTTCGGCTCACATGAGCCTTCTTCAGAGAGGTTACAGGGACGTAAGAAATAAATATATACAAGTCTTGAAGTGAAGTAATGGAAATAGTATATCCGTGTCGATTATTCAAAAAGTAGAGTAGAGCCCAGATCTGGTCTGACTTCTGATGCGGAATCTGTGGGTAAGTTCGGTATCTCTCGGTAACTTACGTATCAGTTCCGGTACTCTCTGATAACTGTAACTGATCTCTAGGAATACTCTCTACTGCCCAACTGTAACTACTGTTCTCTTTATAGCAGGAGTATACGTACACTCAGTCGAGTCCATTATCCTATGGAAAGGGGAGATCCCACAAGAGTTTCTATTAGCAAAGAAACTCTCATTAACATTTTTTTTGTATATAGTCTGTATGTTCGTCTCAATGTTCTCGACAGGCTCCAAAGGAGAATCTGTAATGTGTTTAGTCCCGACCCAGCAGCACGACTCAATCCACTTTCTCATCGGCGGGATGTGACTTCCCTCTGTCTCTTCTATAAATATTTTCATGGTTTCTGCTTTTGTCACTGGTGCCCCCTCCACAACAGACTAGCAACAAGGTCCCACCCTTTTACAGTTAGATCAACCAAATGCAGGTAACGATTCTACTCCATCAGCTTCTTTTCGCGCACTACCTGCCTGTAGAATTCCCTTCCATTAACTTGATTTCCTGACGGTTAGAACCTCCAGGAATTTAAATGCAAAGTCATTTCCCATCTCTTATCCACTTAACTCCAGCCCTTTCTACATCACCCCGTGTATCTTGTTCTTTTTCTTTCTCTCAACCTTCGTAACTGTCTTCACTCCTGTGTTTCATATTCTACTCTTGCCTTTTCTCAATTACCATCTCTTATCCACTTGACTCCAGTCCTTTCTACATCACCCCGTGTATCTTGTTCTTTTTCTTTCTCTCAACCTTCGTAACTGTCTTCACTCCTGTGTTTCATATTCTACTCTTGCCTTTTCTCAATTACCATCTCTTATCCACTTGACTCCAGTCCTTTCTACATCACCCCGTGTATCTTGTTCTTTTTCTTTCTCTCAACCTTCGTAACTGTCTTCACTCCTGTGTTTCATATTCTACTCTTGCCTTTTCTCAATTACCATCTCTTATCCACTTGACTCCAGTCCTTTCTACATCACCCCGTGTATCTTGTTCTTTTTCTTTCTCTCAACCTTCGTAACTGTCTTCACTCCTGTGTTTCATATTCTACTCTTGCCTTTTCTCAATTACCATCTCTTATCCACTTGACTCCAGTCCTTTCTACATCACCCCGTGTATCTTGTTCTTTTTCTTTCTCTCAACCTTCGTAACTGTCTTCACTCCTGTGTTTCATATTCTACTCTTGCCTTTTCTCAATTACCATCTCTTATCCACTTGACTCCAGTCCTTTCTACATCACCCCGTGTATCTTGTTCTTTTTCTTTCTCTCAACCTTCGTAACTGTCTTCACTCCTGTGTTCACATCCTTCTTTTGATCTTTCTCTTTCACCCACTGTAGTTGGTTTGTTTTTGTCTTCATTCTCCTCCTGCTTAAAACTGTAACTCTCTTATGTAGCCCCCTGAACATCAGTGGTGGCATCGCCTTGCCTGGGAGGAAATGATTTTTAAAAAATGGTGCGTTATTGTAAGCGTGAAGGGAAGAATTGACGGATAGGATACGTAATAGATTTATTTACAAGATGCTCATATCAATATTAATATCATATCAATATTAATATCATATCAATATTAATTCATATTTTTTATTATCTTTTAGCGGATATTAGCGATCGATCTTGGGTATGACTTGTAAACGCCTGATTATTTGGTGTTTAGGCAAACAAGTAGAAATAGACGAATAGAATTGCTATAATGATTACTATTTCTCCATCGCTATTACCTCTTTTTCTTCTTCTTCTTCTCCTCCTTCTTCTCCTCCACCTTCTTCTTCTCCTCCTCCTCCTTCTTCTCCTCCTCCTTCTTCTTCTTCTCCTCCTTCTTCTTCTTCTTCTTCCTTCTTCTTCTCCTCCTTCTTCTTCTTCTTCTTCTTCTTCTTCTTCTTCTTCTTATTCTCCTTATTCTTCTCCTCCTCCTTCTTCTTCTCCTTCCTTTTCTTCCTCCTCCTTCCTTCTTCTTCTCCTCCTTCTTCTCCTCATCCTTCTTCTTCTCCTCCTCCTCCTTCCTTCTCCTCCTCCTTCTTCTTCTTCCTCCTCCTTCTTCTTCTTCCTTCTTCTTCTTCTTCTTCTTCTTCTTCTTCTTCTTCTTCCTTCTTCTTCTTCTTCCTTCCTTCTTCTTCTTCTTCTTCTTCCTTCTTCTTCTTCTTCTTCCTTCCTTCCTTCTTCTTCTCCTCCTTCCTTCTTCTTCTTCCTTCCTTCCTTCTTCTTCTTCTTCCTTCCTTCTTCTTCTTCCTTCCTTCTTCTTCTTCTTCTTCCTTCCTTCCTTCTTCTTCTTCTTCTTCTTCTTCTTCTTCTTCTTCTTCTTCTTCTTCCTTCCTTCCTTCTTCTTCTTCCTTCCTTCTTCTTCTTCTTCCTTCCTTCCAACCTTAAAATAATTTTTCTCCTTCAATAAACTTGACCAGAATTTAAGAATAGACTTAAGGAAGCGTTACGTCGAACAATCACAATTACACGCAGGTGGGGTTCAGTTGCCGGAAAAATATTTAATAAGTTTGTTATATTCTTAATTAAATCAGACGGGGTAAATAGCAAAGGTGAGATGTGACGTGAAGTAAAGGGTTTGGTTTGATTTTGCTTTTGCTTATCGGCCCATCAACCACGATAGGGTTACTTAAGGCTTTTAGATAAAGGCTTGGAATTATGTTTGTTTATTGCTTGATGTTAAAGATGGAAAAGGAAAATGGAACATCTGGTTATTACCAATTAATCGATTAACAGAATTAACCATATAATGAGAATTAGCACGCTTTTTAATCTAAACTTATTTACAAAAGGAACTTTTTGAGTGTGTATATGTGTGTGTATGTGTGTCTGTGTGTGTGTCCGTTACCTATAGACTCCGAAACGGCTGAACCGATTTTCTTGAAAATTTACACAGTTGTACTAAAAAAATCTGCGAGTGTTCTTAGCAAGGATTTTGTGTCGAGGTCAGTCAGTCAGTTAAGTGCCATGCGTGATACACGCTTGGGCGATCATGTCTCGAAAGAGACATGACTGACTGGGCAGAAGATTATCCCGCAGTAGGTTGCCATTGCTTTCTGCGGTAGACTGGTTGCCGACCAAGGCTATAGAACCCAATCTGTCCTGCTATTTAACCCATAACTGGAAGGAAGAGACAGATTAATACCTTTCCCAACGGTATTTGCGCGTAAATGAATACAATGGATTCAAATGGAATTCGAAATCGGCTCCCCGGTTTCTAGTTCCGAGCCGATATCCACTGTACCACAAAGCACATCCTGTGTCGAGGTACCCCCGATAAATATCAAAAGTCGATAATCGAAAAAATCGGGTTATAAAAGGAGTGGTCCGATTTTAATCAAATTTGATACACTCATAGACAAAGACATAAGAAACGATATTCAGAAGTTTCAAAGTTGCAGTTCTTACAATAGTGTAGAAAATCGATAATATATATATATATATATATATAAAAGGCAAGATGTTTCTGTGTGTCTGTTTATCTGACTGTCTGTATTTTTTCAGCCCTTTTATTTAGTTTTTGCTTTGTGTTTGGCTTTAAGTAGGTGTAATTGTAGTTCTTAGTTTCAGCCGTGATACCATTTACTCAGAGGACTTTTAGCCTTCAAAATTCAGTTTACGACAAAAAAAATTATTTGATATCGATACCAGGAAATCAAAATTTGACTTACATCCATTCATTTTTCTTTCAAGATTATATGATCCTAACAGGTATTTGTTGATATGATTACACTTTTTTTATTTTAATTTTTTATAATTCTATCGCCCCAAGCAAGGCATTTTACTTCCACTGTTGTGCAGGAGGTTACATAGGAGGACAGTTATGAGCAAGAGTGACAGGTTATAGGTGGTGTGTGGAAGTGGGTAAGAGAAGGAAGAGAATAATGATGATAGTGGGGTGGACGGAGAACGGAGCATGACAGAGAGGATGCAGGATAGTGAGAGAGGAGACAACTGTTGACTTTACATTTGAATTCTTGGAGATTATAGCTGTCGAGAAAGCAAGTAAACGGAAGGGAATTCCACTGGCGGGAAGTGCGAGAAAAAAGCTGCTGGAGTAGAATTTGCGTTTACAATTTATTGGTTTCACAGTAAAAGAGTGGGACCTAGTTGCTAATCTTGTGGCTCGAGGAAATTCATATAGAGGGGGTACCAGTGAGCTAAGTTCATCGGAGCGGAAGCCGTGAAAGTATTTGTAGAAGAGACACAGGGAAGCCACATTGCGCCGGTGAGAAAGCGACTGTATCCTAGCTAGCAAGTCGGAATCTATCACATTATAGATTCTCCGTTGACTTGGTCATAATTTCTGTTCTTTCATTTAGTATACTAAAATTGCGCGTAAAATCAGTAGGAATCTGCTCTCTATCTTGTTGATCAATCCAAATTCGTAAATGATTATTAGGTTTTTATAAAAATAATAGGTGCGCGAAGTGTTGTATTTTAACATAGTATTCACGGGAAATATTAGGTATTTTACATATATATAATAATAATTAATGTGTACTCATTAATAATTTTTAACTTATTTTCAGACAGAAATATTCTTGAAACATGGAAGGCCTTAATTATGAAAATAACAATACACGATCTTCGTTCACTTTTCTTTGAGATTAAACTTTGGTATAGTGCCTGCCAAACCTCTGCTAATAATTAATGTGTACTCTTTAATAATTTTAAACTTATTTTCAGACAGAAATATTCTTGAAACATGGAAGGCCTTAATTATGAAAATAACAATACACGATCTTCGTTCACTTTTCTTTGAGATTAAACGTTGGTATAGTGCCTCCCAAACCTCTGCTAATAATTAATGTGTACTCTTTAATAATTTTAAACTTATTTTCAGACAGAAATATTCTTGAAACATGGAAGGCCTTAATTATGAAAATAACAATACACGATCTTCGTTCACTTTTCTTTGAGATTAAACTTTGGTATAGTGCCTCCCAAACCTCTGCTAATAATTAATGTGTACTCTTTAATAATTTTAAACTTATTTTCAGACAGAAATATTCTTGAAACATGGAAGGCCTTAATTATGAAAATAACAATACACGATCTTCGTTCACTTTTCTTTGAGATTAAACTTTGGTATAGTGCCTCTCAAACCTCTGCTAATAATTAATGTGTACTCTTTAATAATTTTAAACTTATTTTCAGACAGAAATATTCTTGAAACATGGAAGGCCTTAATTATGAAAATAACAATACACGATCTTCGTTCACTTTTCTTTGAGATTAAACTTTGGTATAGTGCCTGCCAAACCTCTGCTAATAATTAATGTGTACTCTTTAATAATTTTAAACTTATTTTCAGACAGAAATATTCTTGAAACATGGAAGGCCTTAATTATGAAAATAACAATACACGATCTTCGTTCACTTTTCTTTGAGATTAAACTTTGGTATAGTGCCTCCCAAACCTCTGCTAATAATTAATGTGTACTCTTTAATAATTTTAAACTTATTTTCAGACAGAAATATTCTTGAAACATGGAAGGCCTTAATTATGAAAATAACAATACACGATCTTCGTTCACTTTTCTTTGAGATTAAACTTTGGTATAGTGCCTCCCAAACCTCTGCTAATAATTAATGTGTACTCTTTAATAATTTTAAACTTATTTTCAGACAGAAATATTCTTGAAACATGGAAGGCCTTAATTATGAAAATAACAATACACGATCTTCGTTCACTTTTCTTTGAGATTAAACTTTGGTATAGTGCCTCCCAAACCTCTGCTAATAATTAATGTGTACTCTTTAATAATTTTAAACTTATTTTCAGACAGAAATATTCTTGAAACATGGAAGGCCTTAATTATGAAAATAACAATACACGATCTTCGTTCACTTTTCTTTGAGATTAAACTTTGGTATAGTGCCTGCCAAACCTCTGCTAATAATTAATGTGTACTCTTTAATAATTTTAAACTTATTTTCAGACAGAAATATTCTTGAAACATGGAAGGCCTTAATTATGAAAATAACAATACACGATCTTCGTTCACTTTTCTTTGAGATTAAACTTTGGTATAGTGCCTCCCAAACCTCTGCTAATAATTAATGTGTACTCTTTAATAATTTTAAACTTATTTTCAGACAGAAATATTCTTGAAACATGGAAGGCCTTAATTATGAAAATAACAATACACGATCTTCGTTCACTTTTCTTTGAGATTAAACTTTGGTATAGTGCCTCCCAAACCTCTGCTAATAATTAATGTGTACTCTTTAATAATTTTAAACTTATTTTCAGACAGAAATATTCTTGAAACATGGAAGGCCTTAATTATGAAAATAACAATACACGATCTTTGATTACTTTTATTGCATGCCCTCAAACTTGGGCATAGTGCTTACCAAACTTCAGCCAGTGTCAACAGAGCATGGGGATATAGGTCCACAAGTGATCGGACAGTATGAAGGTGGTTCCAGAAACCCCGTACCGGTGATGAGGGCCTTGAAAATGAAGTCGGTAGAGGACGGCTATGCATTCTTGCCAAAAATAACTGAAAGCATTTGTTGAGCAAAACGCACATCTAAGCGTCAGAGTAATTTCTCAGACTCTTGGTGTCTGCAATGCAACACTCTCACACCATTTGCAGGGTATTTAATCAGTTAAGTGCCATACGTGATACATGCTTTGGGCGATCATGTCTCGAAAGGAACATGACAGAATGTACAGAAGATTATCCCGCAGTAGGTTGCCATTGCTTTCTGCGGTAGACTGGTTGCCGACCAAGGCTATAGAACCCAATCTGTCCTGCTATTTAACCCATAACTGGAAGGAAGAGACAGATTAATACCTTTCCCAACGGTATTTGCGCGTAAATGAATACAATGGATTCAAATGGAATTCGAAATCGGCTCCCCGGTTTCTCGTTCCGAGCCGATATCCACTGTACCACAACGCACATCCTGTGTCGAGGTACCCCCGATAAATATCAAAAGTCGATGATCGAAAAAATCGGGTTATAAAAGAAGTGGTCCGATTTTAATCAAATTTGATACACTCATAGACAAAGACATAAGAAACGATATTCAGAAGTTTCAAAGTTGCAGTTCTTACAATAGTGCAGAAAATCGATAATATATATATATATATATATATATATATATATATATATAAAAGGCAAGATGTTTGTGTGTGTGTCTGTTTATCTGCCTGTATGTATTTTTTCAGCCCTTTTATTTAGTTTTTGCTTTGTGTTTGGCTCTAAGTAGGTATAATTGTAGTTCTTAGTTTCAGCCGTGATACCATTTACTCAGAGGACTTTTAGCCTTCAAAATTCAGTTTACGACAAAAAAAATTATTTGATATCGATACCAAGAAATCAAAATTTGACTTACATCCATTCATTTTTCTTTCAAGATTATATGATCCTAACAGGTATTTGTTGATATGATTACACTTTTTTTATTTTAATTTTTATAATCGTATCGCCCCAAGCAAGGCATTTTACTTCCACTGTTGTGCAGGGGGTTACATAGGAGGACAGTTATGAGCAAGAGTGACAGGTTATAGGTGGTGTGTGGAAGTGGGTAAGAGAAGGAAGAGAATAATGATGATAGTGGGGTGGACGGAGAACGGAGCATGGCAGAGAGGATGCAGAATAGTGAGAGAGGAGACAACTGTTGACTTTACATTTGAATTCTTGGAGATTATAGCTGTCGAGAAAGCAAGTAAACGGAAGGGAATTCCACTGGCGGGAAGTGCGAGAAAAAAAGCTGCTGGAGTAGGATTTGCGTTTACAATTTATTGGTTTCACAGTAAAAGAGTGGGACCTAGTTGCTAATCTTGTGGCTTGAGGAAATTCATATAGAGGGGGTACCAGTGAGCTAAGTTCATCGGAGCGGAAGCCGTGAAAGTATTTGTAGAAGAGACACAGGGAAGCCACATTGCGCCGGTGAGAAAGCGACTGTATCCTAGCTACCAAGTCGGAATCTATCACATTATAGATTCTCCGTTGACTTGGTCATAATTTCTGTTCTTTCATTTAGTATACTAAAATTGCGCGTAAAATCAGTAGGAATCTGCTCTCTATCTTGTTGATCAATCCAAATTCGTAAATGATTATTAGGTTTTTATAAAAATTATAGGTGCGCGAAGTGTTGTATTTTAACATAGTATTCACGGGAAATATTAGGTATTTTACATATATATAATAATAATTAATGTGTACTCTTTAATAATTTTTAACTTATTTTCAGACAGAAATATTCTTGAAACATGGAAGGCCTTAATTATGAAAATAACAATACACGATCTTCGTTCACTTTTCTTTGAGATTAAACTTTGGTATAGTGCCTCCCAAACCTCTGCTAATAATTAATGTGTACTCTTTAATAATTTTAAACTTATTTTCAAACAGAAATATTCTTAAAGAATCAGTCAGTCAGTTAAGTGCCATATGTGATACACGCTTGGGCGATCATGTCTCGAAAGAGACATGACTGACTGGGCAGAAGATTATCCCGCAGTAGGTTGCCATTGCTTTCTGCGGTACACTGGTAAATTATATTATTATATTAATAAGTAGTAATTAGTGGGTGATCAGTGTATTACTTCATGATAATAGAAAACCGATCACCCACTTTATGCCCAGTAGAAGCCTTAATCATGTTTCTGTTATATTCAGTCAGTCAGTTAAGTGCCATACGTGATACACGCTTGGGCGATCATGTATCGAAAGAGACATGACTGACTGGGCAGAAGATTATCCCGCAGTAGGTTGCCATTGTTTTCTGCGGTAGACTGGTTGCCATCCAAGGCTATAGAACCTAATCTGTCCTGTTATTTAACCCATAACTGGAAGAAATAGACGGATTAATAACTTTCCTAAGGGTATTTGCGCGTAAGTGAATGCAATGAATTCGGCTGGAATTCGAACTCGGCCCCACCCCCGATTTCTCTTTCCGCGCCCCGATATCCAATGCACCACAACGCACATCCTCTTAAAACATAGTGGTCTGTAATTATGAACATGACAAAACATGATCTTCGTTTACTTTTCTTGCATGAGTTCAAACTTGGGCATAGTGCCAACCAAACTTCAGCCAGTGTCAACAGAGCATGGGGATTTAGGTCTACAACTGATCGGACAGTATGAAGGTGGTTCCAGAAACCCCGTACCGGTGATGAGGGCCTTGAAAATGAAGACGGTAGAGGACGGCTATGCATTCTTGACAAAAAACAACTGAAAGCATTTGTTGAGCAAAACGCACATCTAAGCGTCAGAGAAATGTCTCAGACTCTTGGTGTCTGCAATGCAACTCTCTCACACCATTTGCAGGGTATTTAATCAGTTAAGTGCCATACGTGATACATGCTTTGGGCGATGATGTCTCGAAAGGAACATGACAGAATGTACAGAAGATTATCCCGCAGTAGGTTGTCATTGCTTTCTGCGGTAGACCGCTTGCCAGCCAAGGCTATAGAACCCAATCTGTCCTGTTATTTAACTCATAGCTAGAGGAAGAAAATATGTATTATATTATTAAGTAGTAATTCGAGGGGGATCAGTTGATTACTTCATAACAATAGAAAACCGATCCCCCACTTTATGCCCAATAGAAGCCTTAATCATGTTTTTATTATATTATGTCAATCGTTTAAGTGCTACACGTGATACACGCATTAGGCGATCATGTCTCGGAAGAGACATCATTGAATGGACAGAAGATTATCCGGCAGTAGGTTGCCATTGATTTCTGTGGCATAGTTGCCAGCCAAGGCAATAGATCCCAATATGTTCTATTATTTAACCCATAACTAGAGGGAAGAGACGGATTAATACCTTTCCCAATGATATTTGTGCATATGTGAATGCAAGGAATTCAACGAGAGCTCGAACTCGACTCCCCGATTTGTTGTTCCAATTCGATATTCACTGCACCACAACGCACATAAAAAAGCTTGATAAATGGGTTCTTCATGATCTCAATGAAAATCAAAACTTAGGCGTATTTAGGTGTTCTTTCTCTGTAACATCTATGATCCCTTTCTTGACCGAATAGTCAATTGTAATGAAAAATAGACCCTTTATGATAACCGTAAGCGAACAGTTCATTAGCGTGATTATGATGAGTCCCCCAAACATTTCTCAAAGCCAAACTTGCACAAACAAATGATTATAGTGACTCTCCAGTGGTCTGTAATTGGTGTTATCTACTACAGCTTTCTGGAAGCCAATGAGAGAATTAATGTGCTCACCGTGTTTGGGAAATATAACATTGCTGTGATTCTACATACATAAATGCAACTATATAATAAGTTAAAATTAAATAAAACTCTTCCTTGATAACGGATAAAAATATAGCTGAAAGCGCACGAGAAAATTAAACATTCTGCCAAATTTTATGTAATTTATATTCTAAAAAAAAATATAAGATCACATGAGAAATTACATTAAAACTTAACCATGAAAAGCTTCTCTGTTTTTTAGAGCAAAGCTTGCATTTATATATATATATATATATATATATATATATATATATATATATATACAGGTGAACAGAACCAGCAGTTTTACAATTCGAAGTTTTCCTCCGCATTTACTTTTTTATAAAAGTGCTCAATACAAAAAATATAAACATTTATTTTTTATTTAAAGTCAATCTCTTTTCTAATTATTTAAATTGAACACCCACTTCAATTTTTTCTCTTCCCACATCCATAAATAACAAACGTATTGTTTCTTATATTCAGATGAAAATCATTTTCACAACAAAGATATAACCTTGCCTGATGATGAAATAAATGTCTCGAAACATATAAATTTCCGTGTCGCCATGTAACTATATTAATTTAAAATAAAACACAGAGAGAGACGCAGATATATATATATATATATTTCAAGGAGTAGGAGGATTTGAACAATTATTAAGTAAATCATCGAGCTTTATATTCGACCTCAACAGAATGCAGAAAGCACTGGACGGCCGTTTCGTCCTATATTTGGGACTCATCAGCAGTGCGCATCCAATACCAGGAATCGAACCCAGACAGTTTTTGGTTATTAAGCTGATGTTATACCAACAGTACCACGTGCCCTGGTGACGAAGAGGTAACGAATTAAGCTCGATGAAGTGCGCAGATTCTTAGCCCATAGGATAGCGTATGCTAGGAATTCAACTGGAATTCAAACTCGGCTCCCCAATTTGTCAATACGACTCGATATCCCTTGCACCACAAAGCACGTCACTATACTGATATACACTATCTGAATATTTTACACACACACACACACACACACACACACACACACACACACACACACACACATATATATATATATATATATACGTTAAATATAAGAGAAAATAAATGTTTAATATGTTTAATCATGAGCCATTCTAAACATCGTATTGTGACTTTAATTTCAGATGAAAATAAAGACAAAAATTCGCCAACATTTGGATATATTTTTTATTTCTCTGAAGATGTGAGCCGAAAGCTTAGAACCAACGTAATAAAAAAAAATATCGAAATATTGGAGAATTCTTGTCTCCATTTTCATCTGAAATTAAAGTTAAAATACGATGTTTAAAACGGCTCATGAGTAAACATAACAGACATTCATTGTCTGTTATACTTAACAATATATGCTTAGAAAATTATCTTCTGCCTCGATACACTATATATATATATATATATATATATATATATATGTGTGTGTGTGTGTATATATATATATATATACACACACACATATATATATATACACACACATATATATATATATATATATATATGTGTGTGTGTGTATATATATATATATATGTGTGTGTATATATATATATATATATACACACACATATATATATACACACATATATATACATATATATATATGTGTGTATATATATATATATATATATATATATATGTGTGTGTGTGTGTGTGTGTGTATATATATATATATATAAACTGTCACTAGGTACGTACTAGTATATATTATATTCTTACAATAACATTTTATTTGTCTACAAAGCCATTTGGCTTTTCTCTGATTTTATTGTTATTTGGTACAGCGCTTTAGTGGTCGTGGGTCTCGTCAGTTCTCTCGTTCCGCTCGGCGCCAACATATCCGCATTTAAGCCAGACAAGCACAATGGCTTTTGCTAGATCACCTAAGTCCTTTAACGTCATCAGAAGAAACGTGTCGTTTGTTTGTTTCAACAAAGCATTTTAAAAGCATTATTCACGTCCACAAATGCCAGCACATACACGCACACACGCCCCCCTCATACACACACGCTTCCTCACACAGACAGTCACACACATATATATTGTGTATTTGAGTAGCAATCACTCTTTTATACATGTTTTGTTAAGATGACTGACAGGGTACTGTGATTAAGTTTTTTATGTATATTTCTTGTTTTCTTCCAAGAGTTTTCTTAGGGAATGTGCGTTGTGATGCAGTAGATATCGCCTCGGAACGACAAATCGGAGAGCAGAGTTCGAATTCCAGTTGAATTCCTTACATTCACTTACACACAAATACCCTTGGCAAAGGTATTAATACGTCTCTTCCTTCGAGTTATGGGTTAAATAACAGAACAGATTGGGTTCTATAGCCTTGACTGGCAACAGTTTAAGACAAAAAGCAATGGCAACCTACTGTAGGATAATCTTCTGCTCAGTTAGTCATGTCTCTTTCGAGACATAATCGACCAAAGCGTGTATCATGTATGGCACTGAACTAACTGGCTGTATTCTTATGATGTGCGTTGTGCTGCAGTGGACAACGACTCGGAACGAGAAATTGGGGTGCCGGGTTCGAATTTCATATGAATTCCTTGCACTCACTTACGCACAAATACACTTGAGAAAGGTATTAATTCGTTTCTTTTTTCCAGTTATGAGTTCAATAACAGGACAGTTTGGGTTCTATTCCTTTGGCTGGTAACCAGTCTACCGCAAAAACTAATAACAACCTACTGTGGGATAATGTTCTGCCCAGTCAGTCATGTTGCTTTCGAGATATGATCGCCCGAGCATTTATCACGTATGGCACTTAACTGACTGACTGTATTATTTTCTGGACACAAAATGTGTACTAATACCTGTCCAAAAGTTCTTCATATCTCAGCGCTTTCGGTTATTCTTTTAGCCATTATTAAGGACGATTTTTTAAAACTGAATGTGTTACTTTTTACAATATATGTATCTGAAGTTATAAGAAAGCTTTATCTTTCAAACACAGTAAGTGTCTGTCAGTCAGTTAAGTGTTATACGTGATACCCACTTGGGCGATCATGTCTCGAAAGAGACATGACTGACTGGGCAGAAGATTATCCCGCAGTAGGTTGCCATTGCTTTCTGCGGTAGACTGGTTGTCGACCAAGGCTATAGAACCCAATCAGTCCTGTCATTTGACTCATAGCTAGAGGAGGAAGTTATGAATTATATTATTAAGTATTAATTACAGGGGGATCAGTTTATTTCTTCATAAAAATAGAAAACCGATCCCCCTATTTATGGCGAGTAGAAGCCTTAATCATGTTTCTAACTATTATATTCAGTCAGTCAGTTGAGTGCCATACGTGATATACGCTTGGGGGATCATGTCTTGAAATAGACATGGCTAACTGGGCAGAAGATTATCCCGCTATAGGTTGCCATTGCTTTCTGCGGTAGACTGGTTGTCGACCAAGGCTATAGAACCCAATCAGTCCTGTCATTTGACTCATAGCTAGAGGAAGAAGTTATGAATTATATTATTAAGTATTAATTACAGGGGGATCAGTTTATTACTTCATAAAAATAGAAAACCGATCCCCATATTTATGGCGAATAGAAACCTTAATCATGTTTCTAACTATTATATTCAGTCAGTCAGTTAAGTGCCATACGTGATATGGGCGATCATGTCTTGAAATAGACATGGCTAACTGGCAGAAGATTATCCAGCAGTAGGTTGCCATTAATTTCTACGGTAGACTGGTTGTCAGCCAAGGCAACAGAACCCAGTCTGTCCTATTATTTAACCATAACTGGAGGAAAAAGACAGATTTATAACTTTTTCAAGGGCATTTGGGCGTAAGTGAAAGCATGGAATTCAACTGAAGTTCGAACTCGGCCCCACGAACTGTAACTTTCAATACTGTAGTATAGTTAATGATATCGAGTATAGGCTTTTCCTTTTTTTATCATTAGTGCTTTTTTGTACTTTTATTTTTATTTTTGTTAATGATTTAAACTAACTTCTACAAGTTTGTCTCGTAGGTTTCAGCGTCTGTTTAAATGAGTTCTAATTCAGCGCCAGTCAAAAAAGTGTAACATGCGTCGTCTAGTCAGTTTTGGACAGTTTTTACGCACTTAGTGTCCTGACAAGAAACTACTTGTACTAATATAAAAGAAATTAAATAAAAAGCCTTTTCTCAGTGCCTAGTAACTCACCTTTAACAAAAAGAAGGGATTACTGCCCGAATACACAATATATACACTACCGGCCATCATTATTAGGCCACCACAGTTTTTTAAAAGAAATTATGTATTTCATACATAAAATAAATCAATAAATATAAAACTTAGTATAAAATACATCATTTTTCTTTAAAAAACTGGAGTTGCCTAATAATTATGGCCGGTAGTATATATATATATAGATATTATGGCCGGTAGTATATATATATATAGATATATATATATATATATATACAAAGAATCACAAGCTAGCCAAAACCTACCGCGGTTTCACACTACGGCTCGTCAGGGCCCTGACGAGCCGTAGTGTGAAACCGCGGTAGGTTTTGGCTAGCTTGTGATTCTTTGTATGTATATATATATATATATATATATATATATATATATATATATATATATATATATCTTTGTATATATATATATATATATATAGCCGTAGTGTGAAACCGCGGTAGGTTTTGGCTAGCTTGTGCTTCTTTGTGTGTCTTTGCTCTACTTTTGCATATCGTTTGTACTTTGTATCGAGCACTTTTTCTTTTTCTTGTGGTTGGTTCCGTTTGGTTTTTTTTTTTCTTTACTGCGGAGTATCGTATGTCTTGTCCTTATTCCGCGGATTTCTTTTTTTTCTCCCCTTTTATCCGACGCCTTAGTGCACCGGATTGTAACGGAATTAGGTTCTGTTTGTTAGTGGTTTTTTCTAAAGGTTTATCTTAGTATAAATTTACAACCTAAATAATTACAGAGTCTATTTAGTTATTATTTTGAGTATATATATATATATATATATATATATATATATATATATATTTGCCTTGTCAGTCATCTACGACGAAACTTGTATAACAGAGAGATTGCTGTCCAAATACACAATTATATATATATATATATATATATATATATATACTACCGGTCATAATTATTAGGCTACCACAGTTTTGTAAAAGAAATGATGTATTTCATACATAAAATAAATCAATAAATACTAAAAATTAGTATAAAATACATCATTTTTCTTTAAAACACTGGAGTGGCCTAATAATTATGGCCGGTAGTATATATGTATATATATATATATATAAATATATTTGTCTTGTCAGTCATCTCCGACGAAACTTGTATAAAAGAGGGATTGCTGCCCAAATACACAATTATATATATATACTATCGGTCATAATTATTAAGCCGCTCTAGTTTTTTAAAAGAAATGATGTATTTCATACTATTTTTAGTATTTATTGCCAAGTGGATAATTCTAAATGAACATACAATGGTTCTTTTGTTATAAATTACGTAAGTGTCTCCATGATTATACTTGTATCTATGAATTATTATTATGAAACTGCAATATAGGTAATTATGAAATCTTTAGTTCTTCGTCGTTAATAACATCAATACAATTGTCATCATGGTAGCATATTGCATTTTATTTATATCTCGGCCAATAATTTGCTTTGTAGTTTTTGTTAAAAATCGCACTTGCGGTTTTAATTCCATATGGCATTCTTTCTCACCTTCAGTCAGTTAAGTGCCATACGTTATACATGCTTGGGCGATCATCTCTCTTTCGAGAGATGATTGAGTGGGCAGAAGATTATCCCGCAGTCGGTTGACATTGCTTTCTGCTGTAGACTGGTTGCCAGCCAAGGCTATAGAACCCAATCTGTCCTGTTATTTAACCCATAACTGGAGGGAAGAGATGGATTAATACCTTGCCCAAGGATGTTTGTGCGTAAGTGAATGCAATGAATTCAACTGGAATTTGAACTCACCTCTCCCGATTTCTCGTTCCGAGCCGATATCCCCTGCCCCACAAAACAAGCCTATTAGTGGATTTATTTTTGCGATTCCCTTAAAACCTTCAGTTATTTGATGGTATGCCGACTTTAAATCAATCAATTTTAGAGAATACTTTCACACCCGCGAGAGAGTTTAAAGCCTGTTTGTTGAGGGATCTTCCTTTTTTTATGATAATGGACACGACTTGAGTATATATATACGCCTGACATAGTGAGTTATCGTAGAGAAATCGTATTCCTGGTTTACTAACCGGCGTTCCAGTTTGTATCTTAACGTTTAATATAACCTGTTTTTCTATCTCAAATATCTGTGTTGTTGTTCATTATTTTGTGTGGTCCCTTACCCCGAATCTGCAACAGTATCTATCTATCTATCTATCTATCTATCTATCTATCTATCTATCTATCTATCTATCTATCTATCTATCTATCTCAGTGTGTTTATCTATCTATCTATCTATCTATCTATCTATCTATCTATCTATCTATCTATCTACGTACTAATACCTGTGAGAAAGGTATCGCTATAACTCTTCTTTCTTATTATTATTATGTTTCTGTTGTGGGATCTCCTCTATTTCTATGATAATGGAATCGACTTGAGTATGCATATACTCCTGACATAGTGAATTATCGAAAAGACATTGTACGATGACCATAATAATTCCGTAAGTTACCGAGAGATACCGAAGATATACAGAGAATACCGCGTCAATAGTCATAGTAGCTCTGAGCTCCACTCAGCCAGAATAGTATTACACGGATAAATTAATTCCAGCACGGCTTCACTTTAAAGATTTGTATATATATATATATATATATATATATTCCTTATTAATCGTATTCCTGGATTACTAACCGTCGTTCCAGTTTGTATCTTTACGTTTAATATAACCTATTTTTCTATCTCCAATATCTGTTTTGTTGTTCATTATTTTGTGTGGTCCCTTACCCTGAATCCGCAACACTATCTATCTATCTATCTATCTATCTATCTATCTCTCTCTCTCTCTCTCTCTCTCTCTCTCTATATATATATATATATATATATATATATATTTCAATGTGTTTATCATCTATCTATCTATTTACGTACCCGTGAGAAAATTATCGCTACAACTCTTCTTTCTTCTTATTATTATGTTTCTTTCGTGGGATCACCCCTTTTTCTATGATAATGGACTCGACTTGAGTATACATATACTCCTGCCACAGTGAGATCCGTCCGTTACTCTATGAGTACCGTAGAGATCCGTAATTTACCGAGCGACACTAACCGGCGTTCCAGATTGTATCTTTACGTTTAATATAACCTATTTTTCTATCTTAAATATTTGTTTTGTTGTTCATTATTTTGTGCGGTTCCTCACCCAGAATCCACAACACCATTCTACATTGGGGATATGAGTCTGTATATATTTTATTGTTTACGCTTATTGTGTAGCCCTTATAAATGCGCTGATCCCTAACTTACTTTCCTAACGGGGAGGCCCGTTTGCTCCCTGCAGGCGGAACTTGTTCAAATAGATTTGGTTACGGTCTTTTTTTCAGTTTTTTCACAATTATTGGTTTACTTAAAATAGTACTTTTCGTGCCTGAACATATTAAAGGGAGCTAAGCACGAATTTACACGAGATACTAGATTAGCAACTAGATCCCACCCTTTTACAGTTAAATAAATAAGATGTAACCGTAAATTATACTCCAACAGCTTCTTTTCTCGCGCTTTCCGCCTATGGAACTCCCTTCCACAAGTCTGCTATCCCGACAGCTACAATCTCCAGGTGTTTAAATGTAGGGTTAATAGACACCTCCTATCACACTAACTCCCAATTATTCTCAGAACACTCTTCTACCCAACCCTCATTCTAGGTATCCTTACCCGCCTATCACCTACCCTCTGACATTTCCTATATTTAATCATCCTTTCTCCACTCTATGTAGCCCCCTGCGCAGTAGTGGCAGTGACATGCCTTGCTCGGGATGAAACGCTTATAAAAAAAAAAAAAAAATTTTCTTTGAGTCTTAACTTTCCTTCATAGTTTTTTTTAACAATCCGCTTCGCTTTCGTCTGTCCGCAATGAAACCATGATTCCGATAGCAGTCCATGTGGAAAATATTTGTTTTCCTATGAGAGCAGACACCCTCATAAACATTGTATCTTTACTAGTCACACACACACACACACACACACACACACACACACACACACACACACTCATATATATATAATTATTACTTTAGAACATGTACAACCTACAAATTACTATGAAATTTACAGTTTGTTTCGACAAAATGCTTCATCAGGTAGTTAATAATTATTAATTACCGGATGAAAATCGAAAGAAAATGTTGGTTGGTTGTTTTTATGGCATATCAACCTCGGCGGGTCATTTATTGCCAGCTAAATCTTATTTATTTATTGCTAGTCATACCTTTTTTTTTTCAACAACAATTTATTAATGTTTTTATATAAGTTTTTGTGTCTAGTAATACATTTTTCTTTTCGAGTATCAAGATTCATTGGGAATTGATTTTAAGTGCAGCGTCCCCCAGTCCTACCCTGTTATTTAACTCATACCTGGAGGGAAGGGACGGATTAATACCTTCCCAAGGGTACCAGTGCTTAAGTGAATGCAGGGTATTCAAGTGGAATTCGAACTCGGCTCACAGATTTCTCTTTCCGAGCCGATATCCACTGCGCCACAAGGCACATCCGTCACTAAACGCTTACAGCACCTGGTATTCTCGAACGGTCACCCATTTAAGTACTGACCAGCCTCAACGTTGCTAAATACAGTGTATTCAACGTGATATGGCCGTAAGCCCGAAACAAATGTACAATTTTGTAGTAGTTTGTAGCTTGCACATGTTCTAAAGTGATAATTAACAAGAAATATTCACTATTCTATTTATATATTGAGCAATGTTTTAAATTATTATTTCGAACGTTGCAATTATTTTCTTCGTTCTTTATTCATATATATATATATATATATACATATATATATATATGTGTGTGTGTGTGTGTGTGTGTGTGTGTGTGTGTGTGAATATTTGTTTGTATGTGTCTCCATGATTATACTTGTATCTATGAATTATTTCACCGGTATATATCAGTTGAGAAACGTTCACTGAACCGAAAATGAAATTCAAACTTTAGAATTTCACTCGACCATATATATATATATATATATATATAAAGAGAGAGAGAGAGAGATAGAGATAACAGAAACAGATAGATAGATAGATAGATAGATAGATAGATAGATAGATAGATAGATAGATGTATTAATTATAAATTATAATTTAGAACATAGAACATTAAAATCTACTACAAAATGCACATTTTATTTCAACATTGAAATGACAAGGATTACAAGCTATTTAAAAAAAATAACGTTTACTACCTGATTAGACATTGTCCTTACAATGTCGGAAGAAAAATCTACACTTGTAGTAGATTGTAATTTGAACGTGTTCTAAATAATAATTTATAATAAATATTCATTGCTTTATTTCTATATTGAGCACTGTTTTAAATTAATGTTTTGAACGTTGCAATTTTCTTCGTTCCTTATTCATTTGTGTATATATATATATATATATATTGTGTGTGTATATATATATATATATATATATATATATACACACATATATATGTGTGTGTGTGTGTGCAATTTTCTTCGTTCCTTATATGCGTGTGGGTGTATGTGTCAGTGTCTGTATCTCAGCGAGGGATAAATTGTCGTCTATATTACGCAAAATATGAATTCCCATTGTTTGGGTGGTAGCACCCGTTAGGGCCCCAGCTATGGGCAAATAGTGAACCTCAAACAAAAACAAAAACAAAATACTATGAAAGCATAAAAATACCAACAATGTTTTTATTTTAAAAAATTACCAACAATACCTATTTATTTAAAGGCAGACAATTGCACTCAAAATATATTTAGTTGGTCATAAAAAAAAGTGTTCAAAATATTTAGATTTTGGCATTAAATGACCTAGAGAAGTTGATATGCCGCTAAACAAAATTAACCAACATTTCTATTTTTGATGTATACAAACCAGATAGAAATAAAACGCCCTTTTGAAATTTACACATTGTCTTTATACACTGCAGATGACTAGTACCTATTTTTCCAGCAATGCTATTTAGTGTTCTTATCCAGCATTCATCATTGGAAAAAATTTACGGATTGAAAGAACAGTGATAGTTTCAGCATAATATTAAAAATATTTGAAAATTTTGAAAATATATTATTCAGGAGAGAAAACTATAAAAAAAAGAAAATTAAGAAAAATTCCTGAGTATGACGATAAACTACATCCTGCAGAATTCCCTCTGATCAAGAGATTAGAGGTTTTAAGGATTGTGGATCCACCTCTTGATTGCTGTTGTTCCCAAGTCCACCCTTACAGCATCTGTTGGGGTCCCAGATATGGGTAAATAGGGAAACTTCAAACAAAAAACAAAACCACTATGACAGTATAAAAATACATTTTCTTA
This sequence comes from Ascarosepion bandense, assembly GCA_037127315.1. Taxonomy (NCBI): domain Eukaryota; kingdom Metazoa; phylum Mollusca; class Cephalopoda; order Sepiida; family Sepiidae; genus Ascarosepion; species Ascarosepion bandense. The sequence goes on along the minus strand of JBBBDQ010000911.1, from coordinate 1,059,332 downwards.
GTAAAATTACCAGAGATCCATTTTTATACTGGAAAATGACCAACAATACAATTTTACATAATTGCCGATAATATATGTTGTAGTAAAACAAGCAAGAATACATTTTATCTCTATTTGAAAAAATACAATTGCGTTTAAAATATAATTAGGTGAAGCCATAAAATTGGGTGCAAAATATTTCATTTTCAGCATTGAGTGACCCATAGAGATGCCGATATGACACTAAACAAAATGATTCAGTCAACCGTGATTTCTAAAACTGAAAAATTATCTTGTTATGAAACCTATCAAAATTACTTATAAACTATGAGATTTAATCCGCACATGACATAACAACAAATAAAAAAAGTGAACCCTTTTCAAAATAAAATACAATGAAAGTATAAAAATAAATTTTCGTAATGAAATTACCAGAAATGCATTTTTATTCTGTAAAATAATCAACTATACAATTTTACAAAATTGCTGATAATACATTTTATAGCACAATGACCAACAATACATTTTATAGCAAAATAATCAACAATACATTTTATAGCACAATGACTAACAATACATTTTATAGCAACTTGGCCAACAATACATTTTATAGTAGAATTGCCAACAATATATTTTATAGCAAAATGACCAACAATCCTTTTTTAGCAAAATGACCAACAATATATTTTATAACAAAATTACCAACAATACATTTTATAGCACAAAGATCAGCGATACATTTTATAGCAAAATGACCAACAATACATTTTATAGCACAATGACCAACAATACATTTTATAGCAAAATAATCAACAATACATTTTATAGCACAATGACTAACAATACATTTTATAGCACATTGTCCAACAATATATTTTATAGCACAATGACCAATAATACACTTCATAGCACAATGACCAACAATACATTTTATAGCACAATGACCAACAATACATTTTATAGCACAATGACCAACAATACATTTTATAGCACAATGACCAACAATACATTTTATAGCACAATGACCAACAATACATTTTATAGCAAAATGAGCAACAATACATTTTATAGCAAAATGACCAACAATACATTTTATGGCACGATGACCAACAATACATTTGATAGCAGAAAAAACAATATCTTTTATAGCAAAATGACCAACAATGCATTTTATAGTAAAATGACCAACAATACATTTTATAGCACAATGACCAACAATACATTTTATAGCAAAATAATCAACAATACATTTTATAGCACAATGACCAACAATACATTTTATAGCCCAATGACCAACAATACATTTGATAGCAGAAAAAACAACAATATCTTTTACAGCAAAATGACCAACAATGCATTTTATAGTTAAATGACCAACAATACATTTTATAGCACAATGACCAATAATACATTTTATAGCACAATGACCAACAATACATTTGATAGCAGAAAAAACATCTTTTACAGCAAAATGACCAACAATACATGTTATAGCAAAACGACCAACAATACATCTTATAGCACAATGGCCAACAATACATTTTATAGTAGAATTGCCAACAATACATTTATCGCACAATGACCAATAATACATTTTATAGCAAAATGACCAACAATACATTTTATAGCACAATGACCAACAATACATTTTATAGCCCAATGACCAACAATACATTTTATAGCAACTTGGCCAACAATGCATTTTATAGCACAATGACTAACAATACATTTTATAGCACAATGACCAACAATACATTTTATAGCACGATGACCAACAATACATTTGATAGCAGAAAAAACAACAATACCTTTTACAGCAAAATGACCAACAATGCTTTTTATAGTAAAATGGCCAACAATACATTTTATAGCACAATGACCAACAATACATTTTATAGCAAAATAATCAACAATACATTTTATAGCACAATGACTAACAATACATTTTATAGCACAATGGCCAACAATACATTTTATAGTAGAATTGCCAACAATATATTTTATAGCAAAATGACCAACAATACATTTTTTAGCAAAATGACCAACAATATATTTTATAACAAAATTACCAACAATACATTTTATAGCACAATGGCCAACAATATATTTTATAGCACAATGACCAATAATACACTTCATAGCACAATGACCAATAATACATTTTATAGCAAAATGACCAACAATACATTTTATAGCAAAATGACTAACAATACATTTTATAGCACAATGACTAACAATACATTTTATAGCGAAATGTCCAACAATACATTTTATAGCAAAAGGGCCAACAATACATTTTACAGCACAATAGCCAATGAGACATTTTATAGCACAATGACCCACAGTACATTTTATATGTAGTTCAAGGCATACAATTGCCCTCAAAATATATTCAGTCGAAACCATGAAATATGTTCAAAACTCGCCCTTACCCTTTCGTCTGATTTCAAGTTGAACCACTACATTGAGTCAATAGCTAAATCCACTGCGAGGTAGGATGGATCACTGTGTCGGGCCAGGATGTTTTTCCTGCTGAATCCATCCTGCATATATACAAAGCAACCATTCGTCCGTGCATGGAGTACTGCTGCCATAGACTGTCAGCCGCCCACGCTGTTCATCTCACTGTTCTTGACAGGCTCCAAAGGAGAATCAGTAATGTGATAGGTACCGACTTGGCGACTCGACTCCAGCCACTACTCCACCGACGAAATGTGGCCTCCATTTGTCTTTTCTATAAATAATTTCATGGCTTCTGCTCCAACGAACTTAAGTCACTGGTGCTTCTGCAACAGGTGTTTACTCGTGCAACCAGATTGGCAACTGGGTCCCACCCATTCACATTTAGATTAACCAAATGCAGACGACAATTCTACTCCTGCAGCTTCTTTTCTCGCACTTCTCGCCTGTGGAATTCGCTTCCATATTATTAATTTTCCTGACGGTACAACCTCCAGGAATTTAAATGCAATGTCAATACTCATCTCTTGACCACTTCACTCTAGTTCTTTCTTCACCACCCTGTATATCCTTTCCTTTCTCTCCACCTTTGCTACTGTCATCACACCTATATTCCTATCCTTCTCTTGCTACTTTCTAACTGGTTCGTTTTTCTCTTCACTCACTTCTAAATCTTTTTAGTCTTATGTAGCCCCCTGTACATCAGTGGCGTTACCGCCTTGCTCGGGGTGATACGATTAAAAAAACATTTAGATTTCGGCTTTAAATAGTCCATAGAGTTTGATATATCACTAAGCAAAATTAACCAACCAAACAACTCGCGCAGTTTCACCTTACACGCCGCTGTTCTATGGAGCCGATTGCTTTCACAATCACTACGGCCAAGTCTAGGAAGCCTAGTTCCAATTCTATTTGAATTCCTTGCATTCACTTACGCACAACTACCTTTGAGAAAGGTATTAATCTGTCTCTTCCCTCCAGTTATGGTTTAAATAATAGGGCAGGTTGGGTTCTATAGCGTTGGCTGGCAACCGTAAAAAGCAATAGCAACATACTGCGTGATAATCTTCTGCTCAGTCAGTCATGTCTCGAAAGAGATATGATCGCCGAAGCGTGTATGGCACTTAACTGACTGACAATCAAGTTCAAATCTGCGGATAACCGTTATCTTTTTTTTTTTTATTCATTTCACCCCGAGCAAGGCGGAAACGCCACTGATGTGCAGGGGGCTACATAAATGTAAAAAGATTAATTAGAAAAGAGTGAGGAGTACAAACTAGTTAGAAAGGAACAATAGAAAGCTGAGAAAGCAAGTGCGATGACAGATACATAGGTGGAGAGAAAGGGAGGCTTATACAGGGGTGGGGAGAGAGCTAGAGTCCAGTGGTTTGTGGATGAGTATTAACTTTGCATTTAAATTTCTGGAGGTTGTAGCCGTCAGGAAAGCAAGAATACGGGAGTGAGTTCCACAGGCGGGAAGTGCGAGAGAGGAAGCTGCAGGAGTAGAATTGTCGTCTGCATTTGGCTAACCTGACTGTGAATGGGTGGGACCCAGTTGCCAGTCTGGTTGCACGGGTAAACACCTGTTGAGGAGGCATCAGTGACTTAAGCTCATCCGAGCAGAAGCCATGAAAGTCTTCCCCACATATTCGCATAAACTATGTTCTTTGCTCTATAGCCATATATCTCGAGAGTGGCTTTCCGCCCTTGTACAGGGTGAATATCACGGTAAAAAAATCTACCTCTATAGATTTAAAGGTTTTCTTCATTATTCCTGAAGAAGACCGGAGCGTACAACAGCCGAAACTTTTTGGGTTCAACAACCAAAATGAGCATGAATAAGGATGATGCCTTAAAAAAAAAAATAAAGAGATTCCCTAAAATACATCCTAATGTTTTGCCAACCACTCCTGCCTACTTTTTAAAAATATTTCCAATCAAATATTCGTTAATGTTATTGTTGCAGGATCTCCCCTTTGTAAATGACGATGGACTCGAATGAGTATGTATATACTCCTGCCATAGAGAAAACAGCAGTTGCAGCCGGCATTTGCCGCTGTTACAATGACACTGTCAGCACTCTGCCTTCGGGTAGAGGGTACTCTCTGCGTTCGAGCAGAGAGCACTAACCCAGTCGTGGTTCAGCCGAAGGGTAGAATCACGACTCGGTAATAATAGACATTTTTTGGCCTGGCTATATGGCCGGAAAGACCCACTATAAAATGACCTTGTGTCACATCTAACCTTGGGAAGGTTGGTATATACCGTCGCAGCCGGCACTTGCATCTGCTACTATGACACTGTCAGTTCTCTGCCTTCGGGTAGAGGGCGCCCTCTGCTTCCGAGTAAAGAGCACTAACCCAGTGGTGATTCCGCCGAAGGGTAGAATCATGATTGGGAAAGATAGACAGATATATTTGGCCGGGAAGACCCACAATAAAAAAACCTTGTGTCACATCTAGCCTTGCGTGGAAGGCTTGGTAAAAACCGTCGCAGTTGGCAGAGAGAGTATTCGTAGAGACCCGTTAGAGTTACCGGAGAGTACCGGAACTGATACGAGAGATACCGAAGTTACCCAGAGATTACCTCGTCAGAAGTCAGACTAGCTCTGAACTCCACTCCGAATAATATCCACGGCTATACTATTTCCAACGACTTAACTTCAGAACTTGTATATATTTATTTCTTACTAATAGTATTCCTGGATTTAATAACCTGCGTTCAAGTTCGTATATTATGTTCAATAGAACCTTTTCTATCTGCATATTTGTTGTTCATTATTTTGCGCGGTTCCTCACCCGGAATCCACAACAGTTATCATAATCGTTATTATTGTTATTTCTCTAAATAGGATTATATCGACAGTTCCAGAATGTGTACACATTTTTCTCTCGGAGGTCTAAAGCTCCAATTTAGCTGGCGGTAGGAAGGGGACTGGATAGAGATGTCAGGATCTTTAGCTTCTGGGCCTTTAACGGAGATAGAATACAACAAAACAGGGACGCCTCGCCAACCAAGCATACACTCTAACTTTACGACACCAACGGGACCAGAACACTCAGCCGAATTGATATGAAGCTCCCAAATTATACCGCACAGATGTAACCAAGCGTGATGACCTCAAACGTCCGACCAAATTGAGGATAGACGTAATGTGTTGGAGTGGGGGTTAATGATGGACATCGTCATGTGACCATTCTGACCGACCGTTATTCATTTATTCCTTTTCACTGTTGCCGCCCAAATTGGCGACATTTACGTTTCTCTGAAACGGAAAGCAAAGAGGTTTTAATACACAAAGGAAAAAAACAATCGATCTCGTTCTCACAACTGGCCAATCTATTTCAAAGTCTCTAAAATTAAAAGGAAAATATATATATATATATATATATATATATATATATATATATATATATATATATATTCCATTTGTAAACGAGTTAATACGCGACCTAGGTTGCTACCAGGGTGGTGTCTTCAGGCGATTTGCAATAACTGATTTTACCGTTTTTTTAAGAACGCTCACGTAACGGCTTCTTTGTAATTTAAAGAAATTGCGCGTTCAAATATTCTCATCCACGTGAACTTAAAAAAAAAACATAGAAACCTAGGTCGCCTAATAACTTGTTTATAAATGGAAACTATTCAAAATTCTACAATATTATTGTATTGAACACTTTAATACAAATGTGCACTGGTTTAAATTTATTATGACCAGAAACTAAGTAATTAAACAATCAATCATATTATATATATATATATATATATATATATATATATATATTTAGTGTATCGAGGCAGCAAATAATTTTCTAAGCATACACTGTTAAATATAAGAGACAATGACTGTCTATTATGTTCAATCATGAGCCGTTCTAAACGTCGTCTTTTGACTTTAATTTCAGTTGAAAATAAAGACAAAAATTCTCCAACATTTGGTTAATTTTATATTAAGTTGTTCATAAGCTTTCGGCTCAGATGAACCTTCAGATATTGGAGGTCATCTACAGTAAATCCCAACAACCCACACTTAATAAAATTACGTTTAAATCTGGTCATAACACATTACATTGCATTTGAATACATGGTTCTGTTATTTCGCGCTATCACGTGGTGTGACGTCATAGATCTCTCTGAAGATGGCTCATGGGAGCCGAAAGCTTAGAACCAAATTAATAAAAGATTATCCAGATAGATAGATAAGGAACGGTCTGAGATAGATAGATAGATAGATAGATAGATAGATAGATAGATAGATAGATAGATAGAGTTTAGTCAACAATACAATAATCCTTACTCATACACAGAGTAAAAAGAACCTTGAGATATTGGAGGCCATCTACATTAAATCCAAACAACCCACACTTAATAAAATCATCTTTAAATCCGGTCATAACACATTACATTGCATTTGAATACATGGTTCTGTTGTTATTTCGCGCTATCACGAGGTGCGACGTCATAGAACCGCATTGCAAATTTGCGAACTGCGTTTGTTATTTTTAGTGACTATTGCCGTTGCTTAGCGGAGTTTTATGTCAACACAAAATCAAATCGTCGCTGATGGTGGATGTTATTGTGTTACCGTCTTAATAACCTCTCAGAAGATAGATCATTCTTTAAAAAAAAGTTCGTCATTCTCGACGATCTTTTGCCAGCGATCAGGCAGTATCCGAATCAGTCGCAGATAGCAGTCCGCTTGTTTTGAATTCAAAAACTGTAAACGAGCTTCCGTCATCAAAAGTGCTGAATCGCTGGTCAAGGAGGTGTGTCATTGAGTGTAATAGGCCACAGCCACTCGGAACAGTATCAGGACTGAATGGTAGATGCAAAATAATCCCAACATCGTCCATCTGTTTGAGCTTCTCCTTTGTCATCCTGTCTGTGTGTGGTCTCGCATTGTTTTACTGGAGCTGGACCCCGATTGGCCAAAGCAGCATACCCATTCTTTAGTTTATCGTACCCGCTGTCCAGCTTCCAGCGTTGATAGAGCGACCATGGAACAAGCTCATCATAAAGTACTATTTGGAAATGCGGTACACCTAGGAGAAGTAGTACTACTTAGAAAAGCAGTACTCCATGGAAATGCAGAACTCTTTAAAAATGCAGTACTTCTTTGAAAAGCAGTACTCTTTGAAAAAGTTGTACTCCTTAGAAAAGCAGTACTCCTTGAAAATACAGTACTCCTTAGAAAAGCAGTACTTCTTCAAGATACAGTACTCCTTGAAAATGGAGTACACCTTGGAAAAGCAGTATTCCTTGAAAATGTAATACTCCTTGGAAAAAGAAGTACTCCTAAAAAATCAGTACTCCTTGAAAATTGCAGTACTCCTTGAAATTACACCAGACAAAGATCAAGCATTTTTGTTTCCTTTCCGATTCTTAAGTGAGTCAGGATTTTCTGATTTTATATTTTTAATTACTCGCATGCGCGTTCTTTATTTTTATTTTGTAGACTGCACAGTATTGTATATTTACTTATGCACTGTCTATAAGCAAAAGAGTATCATGGAGCCATTCATGCCTCAAAAATATACTCTACTGCTTGGCATTCGCACCGGAAGCCTTAATGCAAACATTTCAGAGCGTTTGGGTGTCACTCTGAGGACAGTGTAGGTTATTCGGAAAATGTTGAATGATATATCTAGACACACTCATGGTGTCTGAAGTGAGTATTCGTCATGTTTCCATTCAACTTCACAGAGGACCTTTGACGCAACACGTAAGCTTACATCAAGTGCGATGAGATGTCAGTGCTATTTTCATAGTTTTGCATAATTTTGACAATTCATTCATCACACCTTATATTTCTGGATGTCCTTGTAGATTTTAGTAATAATGCTTTCACAACTTCAGTACATAAAAACCCACGAGCAAAAATTCTTGTCACCTTAATTTTATTAATGAATGCCCTCTTCGATACAAATTGGCGTTATAAAAAAATTACCTCATGAGACAGAAATAAATTCGTCTTCCCAACCGCTTTTCGTCAAAGAAATACACAATTTGAAACAAACGCTTGCCAATAACGGCTTTCGAAATTATTGACTTGATTACCATATCAAACTCTTTTTTCGCAAAGTAACCACTGGCAACCACAAACACACGGACAAAAACAACATTAATACTTTTTTACAAAAATCAGTTGCACAATAAGTTCAAACAGGACGAATCTTCACTTTGCAATATCATCTGATATTATGAACAGACCAATGCAAACATGAAAATCAAATTTACTATCTATTATAAAAAATTCAAAACTGCCAACATCATTATCAATAATAATTATCATTATCAATAATAATGATTATCATTATCAATAATAATTATCATTATCAATAATAATGATTATCATTATCAATAATAATGATTATCATTCTCAATAATAATTATCATTATCAATAATAATGATTATCATTATCAATAATAATGATTATCATGATCAATAATAATGATTATTATTATTATCAATAATAATGATTATCATCATCAATAATAATTATCATTATCAATAATAATGATTATCATTATCAATAATAATGATTATCATTATCAATAATAATGATTATCATTATCTATAATAATGATTATCATTATCAATAATAATTATCATTATGAATAATAATGATTATCATTATCAATAATAATGATTATCATTATCAATAATAATTATCATTATCAATAATAATAATCATTATCAATAATAATTATTATCATTATCAATAATAATGATTATCGTTATCAATAATAATTATCATTATCAATAATAATGATTATCATTATCAATAATATTGATTATCATTATTAATAATAATTATCATTATCAATAATAATGATTATCATTATCAATAATAATGATTATCATTATCTATAATAATGTTTATCATTATCAATAATAATTATCATTATCAAAAATAATGATTATCATTATCAATAATAATGATTATCATTATCAATAATAATTATCATCATCAATAATAATGATTATCATTATCAATAATAATGATTATCATTATCAATAATAATGATTATCATTATCAATAATAATTATCATTATCAATAATAATGATTATCATTATCAATAATAATAATTATCATTATCAATAATAATTATCATTATCAATAATAATGATTATCATTATCAATAATAATGATTATCATTATCAATAATAATAATTCACCTGAAAAATCTAAACTGCAGAGAACCAGTGTCACTTACGAATTTATATGTCCTTTTCTCGACGATCCAAATCCGTCAACAATTACATTGGCAATACAACCACAAAACTGACGAGAATATTTACTTTACACCTTTTCCACAAAAGTTCCAACCGATCTCATTTAAGCACACATCGAGATCTTCCAGGACCTATCCGTGACATTCTCGTTGATAACACATACATAATAGCATCATCCACATGCAAAAGAAGATTAAAAATAATGGCGGCATTACTAATAAAAAAGGAAAAACATACATTAATTAACATCAATTATGAACACGGTAACAATGTGCTTACCGTGTTCGGAACTTAACATACACAAGACTTTATATGCATAAACTTTAAAGATGTTTATTTACAATTAAATCAAAAGTAATCCTTGATAATGGCTAAAAGTATAGCCGAAAGCGCTCGAAAGCACAAAAGCTTTGGGCAATTCTTATATAATTTTAGTTCCAAAAATAAAAGAAATTATACGAACACATAAACAATTATATACAAATCTTAATAATACCTTGTCTGTCATTTCCAATTAAACCTGTATAAAAGAGAGATTGTTGCCCAATATATATATATATATATATATATATATATATATATATATATATATATAATTAACATTGTTTTTTATTTAAAATTATTATTGCTTACATTGCGACACGGAAATTTCTTTGTTTCGAGATTACAAATTTTTATTTTTTTAGTTTTCTCTGTATCTCAACATTTTCTAACAGAAAAAAAGAAAAAAAGAAAAGAAAGAAAACATTTTATATTTAAAGATTTAAACGACCCATGCCCTTTTGTCTATATAAAAAACAATATATCATTAAATTTCTGAAGAATAAAAATCTATTAAATAAACGTAATATAATAAATGACATATGTAAACATTGCAAAATATTTACCTTAGAATATGGTTAAAAAGATTATTCTTCAAAAAAATAAAAATAAAAATTATTATGAATTTTCATATAACTAAGAATTTGTTTTAAATTATGAAAGAATAATATTTAAGTGGATATTAAAATAAATAAACTGATATATAATTTTTAATAATTAAATAGATATTTAAAATATTTTAATATGATATTAAGAATTGTATTAGAATATAATAATAATAATAATAATAATAATAATAATAATAATAATAATAATAATAATAATATCAGATTTTATTAAAAATTAAAAACTTTCAATAGATAAATGGATATTAAAAAATGTTATTTATAAATTAAGAGTTTTAGAAAATTAGAATAAAATACATTCTGAACCAAAAAAGTAGTAGTCAGATTAAAAATATAAAATGTTTTCTTTCTTCGTTTTCATTTTGATTTTTGCTTTAAAAAAATGTTGAGATATAGAGAAAACTAAAAAAAAACGATTTTGTAACAATAATGGATACATCAACAGGAATAGAGTCTAGACAGGGGTTTCGAATGGGCTGACACTTTTGCCGTTAAGATTAAAAGAATAAATCATATATTTCCCAAAACTGTAATTTTTTTTTCAAACTTGAAATGAATCCCTATTCTGATTACTTAAATTGAACACACACATAAATTTTTCAGTCTTCCCACACCATAAATATTAAACTTATTTTTAAATATTCAAATGAAAACCATTTTCATAACAATGATCTACCATTGCTTGATGACGAGATAAATATCTCGAAACATATAAATTTCCGTGTTGCGATGTAAATTATATTAATTTTAAATATAAAAACAAATTTCATCATATTATGCTCTACAATATTTGTTATATTCAATAATTCATTAAGATTATGCTATTCCAAAACAAAAATGAATTATTGAATGAACGAACAGAAAATATAACAAAGTTTAACCATACCAAAAAATACCTATTATGTTCATACAATCACGGATGAAATGTTATAATTTCTTGTAATTTTAAAATTTGCGCGTTCAAAAATTCCCAGTTACGTGAGTGTTCAAAAAATCACCGTTACGTGAGCGTTTTAAAAATAACAAAAAAACAAAAACAAAACAGTAAACGGTAAAATCAGTTATTAAGAATCGTCTTAAGACAACACATGTAGAAATCTAGGTTGCGTAATAACTCGTTTACGAATTAATATTCAAAAGTTCTACAATATAATTGTATTGAACACTTTTTTATGCAAATGTGTACTTCTCTAATTCAATTATGATCAAAAACAAAATAATTAAACAATCAATCAATCAGTCAATCAATCAAGCAATCAATCAATATATATATATATATTATGCAAAGAAATGAGAATGATATACACCAGTGATTCTAATAGGTCGAAATTCCTAGCACCTAACGAAGGCCGGAGCGTACAACTGCCGAAATGTTGTACAAATGGCAACAAACATGTGGACAATAATCCAAATAATGTAAATACTACAAATACTACATCATCTCAGAAATATATACAAATATAGTTATACTGTTTAATTAATTACGAGTATGTATTAAATATAATGCTCAAACAAAGAAAAACATTGAAATATGTCGGTTGTTAATACATTTCGTAAATTTCCGTAAATTTCCATCATATATACATATGTGTAAAAATTAAGACAGACACGTTATTCCATGTTTAAGCGGAAGTATAAGCCTATTTCAGGCGAACCATCGTCAGCTTCCGTTTTTATTGTACAGAAGATTTTAGACGAAATTTCGTGTAAAATCTTCTGTACAATATGACACGAATTTTCGTTTAAAATCTTCTGTACAATAAAGACGGAAGCTAAGGATGGGTCGCCTGAAATAGGCTTAAACTTCCGCTTAACGATGGAATAAGATGTCTGCCTTAATTTTTACATATATTTTCTCTATATGTATTTATATACATATATATTTAAAGCTCTCCTAGAGAGTAATCCTACCACTTTTTGTACAGGATACTCCTATGGATTCTTCCATATCTCCACCGTATATATATATATATATATATATATATATATATATATATATATATATATATATATAAATTTAGCATTTATAAATTCGAATGTATACGACTATATGTTTCTACAAAACTGTGTCATGTTCATCAATTTGCTAAAGATTCTATTTTTCCCTCTTTTAAAATTGATGCCGTGTCTGTTCTTGTTAAAATTTTCTCTAAAAAAAGCATTTCTATTTTTGCATCTTTTTTTCACTTCATTTAATGAAAGAAAACATGAAAAAATAAAGAACAGTTTTTAATTTATTGATATTGGTGTCGTTGTACTTTAAATTTTACATCCATTAACACCTCATATACAATGCCACAAACTTCAAGGAAAAATAAAACAACACTCATATATATATATATATATATATATATATATATATATATATGGGGGGGAGTATGTGTACGCATGTGTATGCATACATATGTGGGTGTGTGGGTGTGTGCGTCTGAATGTAATTGAAAGAAGGTCGATATCCCAAAAAGCTCCATACAAAATTATTGTTTTCCACTTTTAATTTTTAAAACCAAGTATTTGCGTTCTGCTTTTTCTTCTAAGGACTTTTCTCTAAGATTCCGAACATGGAACCAAGCCTGGAGCCAAATCAATTTCTCCTCTTTTAAATGAAACAATTTTGGCGTTTCCTTCTCAGATAACTCTAACATCCCTCAACACCGTCACTTACCTTTCTTTCCTTACTGCTTAGGCTATGAAGGGTGTAATGCGTTTGCGTCTTCATCAGAGTGTAAATATAAATAATTATCCACATACACACACATGCACACAAACACCCCCCATATATATATATATATATATATATATATATATAACAGAATTTATATTTAGTTTTCTACAACCGAAAATTAAAAGAATCCTTGGCAATACTCTCTCTCTCTCTCTCTCTCTCTCTCTCTCTCTATCTATCTATCTATCTATCTATATTTGTTTGTCGTTCTTTTTATAAATATATGTACATACATATATAACATAGTACACTTGGTATGTAATCCGGGTAAATTCTAAAAGAGACGAACTCGAAAGAACTCAATGTTAAATTCATTTATTTAATTTAACAGGTCATATTTTATAAAGGCTTTTCGATTATTAACTTGGATGATACATATATTACCTTGGATGATACATATATTGTTTTTAACCGAGGAGTGAAACCCGACCGAAGTGGCGTCAGTCAGCGATCCTACCTCTGGGATATATATATATATATATATATATATATATATATATATATATATCATAGTACACTTGGTATGGAATTTACCCGGATTACATACCAAGTGTACTATGATATATATATATATATATATATATATATATATATATATCATAGTACACTTGGTATCTAATCCGGGTAAATTCCAAAAGAGACGAAGTCGAAAGAACTCAATGTTAAATTCATTTATTTAATTTAACAGAGAAATATTTTATAAAGGCTTTTCGATTATTACCTTGGATGATACATATTTCACCGCTTTGATATTCTTAACACGGCTCCAAAATCTGATGAGACGCGTTAAGAACATCAACGCAGTGAAATATGTATTATCCAAGGTAATAATCGAAAATCCTTCATATATATATATATATAGTCATCCGCAGAGAGATCTGTTTCGCTGTACCACAGCTCATCAGTACGGTTAGATTCCGATTGTTTTTAACCGAGGAGTGAAACCCGACCGAAGTGGCGTCAGTCGGCGATCCTACCTCTGGGATATATATATATATATATATATATATATATATATATATATATATATATATATATATCGTGTGTATCCACTGCTTATATATAACACGTTCAAATTTCCATGTTTTGGTTCCATGCGCCTATGAAATCCTTCAAGTTTCGATCCCCGCCAGAAGCAAGTGGATGTGTCTTGCCACACTGATAAGTTGTGATACAGCAAAACAGGCTTGTATGTGGATGACTAATATATATATATATATATATATATACGTTACTCTAAATTGGATATTGTCTTGCGGACTTTTTTTTGTATTTGAATATACAAACATCCATTGTAATATATAAATATATATAGTTTTCAACATACAAAAATTGCATTAAAGGAATCCTTGGCGATACTCTCTCTCTCTCTCTCTCTCTCTCTCTCTATCTATCTATCTATCTATCTATCTCTATGTCTCTCTCTCTCTTCCGGTCTCCCTTTATATATATATATATATATATATATATATATATATATATAAAGCGAGAGGCAGAGCAGACAGAGAGAGAGAGAGAGTGCACGATTATCGCCAAGAATTCTTTTAATGCAATTTTTGTCTGTTGAAAACTATATAAATATATATATATAAACTGTTTCTAAAATTTGCCTCGTTTTAACGAGACTGTTATCCATATATCCATAAAGTTATCTTTTTCTTTCGATATATCTTATGATACCTTTTCCGTCCTTTCGAAACAATACCTAGTCTTTTAAAAGTTTTT
Source organism: Ascarosepion bandense (assembly GCA_037127315.1). Taxonomy (NCBI): domain Eukaryota; kingdom Metazoa; phylum Mollusca; class Cephalopoda; order Sepiida; family Sepiidae; genus Ascarosepion; species Ascarosepion bandense. The sequence continues at coordinate 1,044,258 of JBBBDQ010000911.1, read as the reverse complement.
ATTCCTTTTATGATAAATTTACCAATGCTTATTCAACGACATCTCTTTCGAGAAGTTACATTATTTAATGATCAATGAGTTAAGTTCATGATAGATGTTTGGACGATCATGTCTCGAAAGAGACATGACTGACTAGTCAGAAGCTAGGTTGCCATTTCTTTCTGCGGTAGAATGGTTGCCAGCTAATGCATATACTAATACTCAGTTAAGTGCCATACGTGAGATACGCTTGGGCGATCATGTCTTGAAGAGACATGACTGACTCGGCAGAAGATTATCCCGCAATAGGTTACCATTGCTTTCTGCGGTAGACTGGTTGCCGACCAAGGCTATAGAAACCCAATCTGTCATTTTATTTGACTCATAGTTAATGGGATAAGATATGTATTATATTTTTAAGTAATAATTAATGGGGGATCAGTTTATTACTTCATAACAATTGAAAACCGACCCCCACTTTATGCCCAGTAGAAGCCTTAATCATGTTTCTAACTATTATATTCAGTCAGTCAGTTAAGTGTCATACGTGATACACACTTGGGCGATCATGTCTCGAAGAGACATGACTGACTGGGCAGAAGATTATCCCGCAGTAGGTTGCCATTGATTTCTACGGTAGACTGGTTGCCAGCCAATGCTATAGAACCCAATCTGTCCTGTTATTTAACCCATAACTGGAAGGAATAGACGGATTAATACCTTTCCCAAGGGTATTTCCGCGTCAGTGAATTCATTGAATTCAACTGGAATTCGAACTCGGCTCCCTGATTTCCCGTTCCGAGCCGATATCCAATGCACCACAACGCACACCCGTAACGTTACATTGACTTAAAAAATATTACATTCTTGTAATGATGCCATGATACCGATACATTACTTCTTTTTCTTCTGTGTGCCTTGTCCCTTCAGGACGTAGACGACCATGGCTTCCACGTTTACCTATCCTTGTTGGCTCTGAGCACGCCTTCTCCTGTTACACCATGCAATACTTGTTCCGTCATACATTACATTCTTTTAGTGATACCTATACCCGTGATTTCAAAACGTTACTTTCTCTTGCTGATACCCTTGCCTATGCTTTAGAAATGTTACATTCTTTTAATATCGTTATCCCTGCCACTGATATGTTACTTTTCCTTCTTCTTTTATGTGTCATGTTCTTTCAGGACGTAGGCGATCATGGCTTTCCACATCTCCCTGTCCCTGGTGGCTCTTAGCACACTTTCTTCTGTTGCACCATGCAACCCTCGTTCAATCATCCACCTGATCGGGTCCTTCATATATGTTATCCGCTGTTTTCCTCTGTCTCTTTTTCCCTCTATCTGGTTCTCCAAGCCCCCCTTCCTCATTTCATGTCCCAGGAACTTTAGTTGTCTCTTACTGATGCTCAGTATTAATTTTCTTTTCGTCTCCATCCTTTCTAAAACCTCGTCATTCTTTCTAAAACCTCGTCATTGTTCACATGCTCCGTCCATCATATCGGCAACATCATTCTGTAGAACTACATTTCAGCTGCTTCAAGTTTTTCCTTCATCTTCGAAGATATTGTCCAACATTCACTGCCATATTGAAGAACCGACATCACATAGCAATCCAGTACTCTCCTCTTTGTTTTTAGTGAAATAGTCCTGTTTCTTAATACTTTACTCAACTTCTCGAACGCGTCTTTTGCCATGCCAAGTCGCCTTCGGATCTCAGTGTCGCACTTTCCGTCTTCTGTTAGAACATTTTCCTAGGTATTTAAATTTCTGTACCTGCTTGATTTTAAAGTCCCTCACCTGTAATTGGCATTTTGGGCTGCCCTTTTTGCTGATGACCATGCATTCGGTTTTTTTGCAGTTTATTTATAGTCCTTTGTTGTCACTCTCTTCAGCTGCCTTCTATAGGAGGTTTTACTTCCTTATTAAAAAGGTTTCAATCTTTTAATGATCTGTTACCCGTGTTTTCAAAACGTTACCTTCTCTTACAATGTTTTATTCTTTACTGAAACCGTTACCAACGCTTTCGAAATCTTACATTCTGTTAATGAGACCGTTACCCATGCTACTGATGCGTTACTGTCTCATTTAAAAGGTTTCATTCTTTAGTGATACCGTTACTCGTAATTCCAAAACGTTACTTTCTCTTACAAATATTTCGTAACAAAATTTATCATAAATAATCAGGTCGGTAGAAATAAATATATAAATATACTTTTTGATTAATATCTACTCAAATACGAGTATCGATTAAGAATAATGTTCAAACAAATAAATTAAATATGACGGTTGATAAAACAATTTCGTTAATCTTCGGAATTTTCTGTAACATTGTATGTTTTCGCTTGTTGACATTACGATGCTTTCCAGAGCAGAAATGGTTATTTACGTAGAAGCAAACATTGTGTTGCATAAGGCTTGATTTGACTTTGCATCGACTGTTGATCAATCGTAGTCAAGAAGTCTAACAAGCGTCAGATCAATTGGTGGCTTCCCCTATGCTGATAAGTGTCTCAGGTTCGAATCCTGCCGAATGACACTCATTTTCGTAACAAAATTTATCGTAAATTATATGCCCAATTAAAATAAATACACTGTTTAATTAAAAAACAGAATATCTACGCAAATAGTGCATCGATTAAAAATAATGTTCAAACAAATAAATTTCGTATTTTACTGATAGCGTTACGTACGATATCGAAATATTATATTCTCGTAGCAATACCGTTATGTATGCTTACAATACGTGACTATCTCATTTAAAATGTTTTATTATTTTAATGATATTGTTACTCGTGCTTTTAAACATTACCTTCACTTACAAATGTTTCAAACTTTATTGATGCCGTTACCTTCTTCTTCTTCTTCTTCTTCTTCTTCTTCTTCTTCTTCATGCGTTGTTTCCTATCAGGACGCAGGCGATCATGGACCTCCATTAGCCTCTGTTTCTTTTCGCTCTCAATAATTTTCCCTTGGTATCTCTTCCAAGCCCCGTTCCGTCAACAATTTGCTCAGACCTAACAAGCACACCTCGTGCTGCTTTCCCCTGCCTCTTCTTCCATTTATCCGACCTGTGCGTATTAAGTTCTCCAGGTCTTCCTTCCTCATTACATGTCCCAGAAACCTAATTTGTCTCTTCCTGATATTTATTATCAGGTTTCTTCTCGTTTGCATCCTTTCCAACACCTCATTGTTGCACACGTGCTCTGTTCATGGTTATCCTCAGCATCCTTCTTTAAAACCTCATTTCTGCTGCCTCAAACCTCTCCTTCATCTTTGAGAACGTCCAGCATTCACTTCCATACAGAAGGACAGGTATCACATAGCAATCTAGCACTCTTTTCTTTGTTTTTAATAAATTTCCTGTCTTTCGGTGCTCTGGTTAGCTTCTGAAATACGTTTTTGGCCATGCCAATGCGTCTTTGGATCTCCGTGTCGAATTTTCAATCCTCTGTCAAAACACTTCCCAGGTATTTGAATTTTTTACTTGTTTAATTTTAGATTCTTTAACTTGCAGTTGACATATTGGTCTCTACTTTTTGCTGCTGAACATACGTTCAGTTTTCTTGAGGTTTATACTCAGTCCTTTCTTTTCACTTTCTTTTGCTAACTTTTATAGAAGTTCTTGCTTTTTTCTTTCAGTGTTTGCTATCAGCGCCGTGTCATCCGCGTATCGGATATTGTTGAGATTGTGACTGCCAATAACGAATCCTGGCAAGGCTTTTAATTCTTTCATAATTGCTTCCCTGTACAGGCTGTGATTACCGTTACCTACACTTCAGAAAGCGGATGTGCGTTGTGGTGCAGTGGATATCGGCTCGGAACGAGAAATCGGGGAGTTCGAATTCCAGTTGAATTCATTGCATTCACATACACGCAAATAACCTTGGGAAAGGTATTAATTCCTTCCAGTTATGGGTTAAATAACAAGACAGATTGGGTTCTATAGCCTTGGATGGCAACCAGTCTACCGCAGAAAGCAATGGCAACTACGGGATAATCTTCTGCCCAGTCAGTCATGTCTCTTTCGAGACATGATCATCCAAGCGTGTATCACGTACGGCACTTAACTAACTGACTGACACTTCCGAAATGTTACATTTTCTCGAAACGTTTTCACGTTTTCTCTTTAAAACTTTACGAAAATTTTTACATTTTTGTAACCATAACATTATCCATGATTTCGAATCTTTATCATCACTTTCAAAAGGTTCTTCCCTTTTTATGTGCCATTTCCTTTCGGGACGTAGATGATCATGGCTCTCTACATCTTTCTATTTTTTGTGACACAGAACACCATTTCTCTTGTTACAGCCCAAAACCAATTTCCTCAAACCAATCATATATGCCACGCGTTGCTTTCCCCTGTCTCTTTTTCCCTTCTGCCTGTTCTGTGATTATCAAATTCTTCAAGCCCTTCTTTATTACGATGTCACAGAAACATCAGCTGTCTTTTCCAGATATTAAGTATCAGTTTTCTTTTCGTTTTCATTTCCTACAAACCTCATCGTTGCTCACATTTTCAATTCATGGTATCCTCAGCACCCTTCTGTAGAACCACATTTCGGCTGCTTCAATTCTTTCCTTTATTTTTGATTTCATGGTCCAGCATTTGCCGCCCTATTGAAGTAAACATATCACATAACAATCCAGTTATCTCTTCCTTGTTTCCAGAAAAAGTTTTCCCTACTCAGCTTCTGGGATGCATTTTTGGCCATGCCAATAAGCCTTCGGATCACCGTATCGCACTTTCCATCCTCTTTTAGAACACTTCCGAGGTATTTAAATTTCTCCACCTGTTTAATTTTGGCATCACCAAATTTTAGTCGGTATTTCGGGCTCCTCTTCTTATTGATTACCATGCATTTAGTTTTCTTCATATGTAGTCCTTTCTTTCCGCTTTAGTTATTTAAAGATTAGATTGTTTCAAAAGCACTTACGATTTAACAGGATAGATAATCATAAATATAATTTCAATTTATTTAAATGCCAAGGTGTTCGGGAAAAAAATTACATTTTAATATATATACCCATTCTACTGATGTTAAGAATCAGTTTCTTGTTCATGTTCAACCTCTCCAAAACATCACGTGTTCCGTCCATGGTATCCTCAGCATTCTTCTGTAGAGCCACACTTTGGTTGCATCAAGTCGTTGCTTCATCTCTGACTACCAGTATAGCCCGGCGTTGCTTGGGTGTAATGAAAGCTTTAAAACTAATCCATGTCCTGGAGCTCAGACTTTTTGGACGTTGGTACGTAAGACTAAAAAGCAATAGTTGTTTCCAGTTAAAGCGAAGCCGTAGACTGAAAAAAAATATGAATGGATGCAAGTCAAATTTTTATTTCCTGGTATCGATATCAAATAAGTTTTTTCGTCCTAAACTGAATTTTGAAGGCTAAATAAGTCCTCTGAGTAAATGGTATCATGGCTGAGACTTGGAACTACAAATATACCTACTTAGAGCCAAACCCGAAGCAAAAACTAAAATAAAAAGCCTGAAAAAATACAGACATACAGGCAGATAAACAAACACAAATATTTTGGCTTTTCATGTATATATATTATCGATTTTCTGCAATATTGTAAGAACTGCAACCTTGAAACTTCTTATGTCTTTCTCTATGAGTGTATCAAATGTGATTAAAATCGGACCACTCCTTCTATAACCCGATTTTTTCGATTATCGAATTTTCGATATTTATTGGGGGTACCTCGACACAAAACGAGCCAAGAACACTCGCAGACGGTTATAGTACAACTGTGTAAATTTTCAAGAAAATCGGTTCAGCCGTTTCGGAGTCTATAGGTAACGGACACACACAGACACAGACACAGACACACACACACACACAAACACACACACACACACACACACACACACAAAATTCCATTTATAAATAAGTTTAGATGAGATTGTCCAGCATTCGTTGTCATATTGAAGGACAGATATCACATAACAATCAAGTACTCTCTTTCCAGCGAAATTTTCCTTTCTCTCAATACTCTACTCAGCTTCTGGAATGCATCTTTGGCCACGCCAGTACGTCTTCTGGTGTCAGTGTCGAATTTTCCATCCTCTTTTAAGGCAATTCCCAGGTATTTGAATTTGTGTATTTGTTTGATTTTAGAAATTCCCAGTCCTTTCTTTCTGCTTTCTTAGCAACTTTCTCTATGAGGTTTTGTAGTTTCTTTTCCGTGTCTGCCATCAACACTGTATAATCTGCGTATCTTTAATTATTTTAATGATTTTGTAACTCATGTTTACGAAATGTTACCTTCTCTTTTAAAACGTTACATTCTTTTAATGATACCGTAAATCGTTCTTCTGAAACGTTTGCCTTCTCTTTCGAAATATTATATTCCTTTAATGATTCCGTAACCTGCGCTTCCGAAATTCTAACTTCACTTTCAAAAGATGTCTTTTTACGATGCCGTTACCTGTGCTTCGGAAGCGTTACTTTCATTTTTAAAAGTTTTTCGTTCTTTTTCAAATATTAAATTGTTTTTACAAAATTTTTTAATCTTTTAATGATGCCGTTACCCAAGCTTCCGAATTTTTAATTTCTCTTTCAAAATGTTACATTCTTTTAAAGATACCGTTATCTTTGCTTCTGTAACAAAACATTCTCTTTTGAAGTATTACATTCTTTTAACGATACTGTTATCCGAAATGTTACATTCTCTTTAAAAAAAATTCATTATTCATTGGAATCGTTACCTGTGCGTCGGTAACGTTAACTTCTTTTTCTTTCAAAATGTTACTGTTGTGGGATCTCCCCCTTTTTTATAATAATAGACTCGACTTGAGTATACATATACTTCTGCCATAGTGAGAGTTACAGTAAGAGCACTGGGACTAATCCGTTAGATACCGAGCGATACCAAAGTTTCAAAGAGAATAGCGCGTCAGTAGTCATAGTGGCTCTGAGCTCCACTCAGCCAGAATAGTATTACACGGATATACTAATTCCAGCGCGGCTTCACTTCAAAGACTTGTATATATAAATTTCTTACTAATCGTATTCCTTGGATTACTTACCTGCGTTTCAGTTTGTATCTTTACGTTTAATATAACCTATTTTCTTATCTCGACTATCTGTTTTGTTGTTCATTATTTTGTGTGGTTCCTCACCCAGAATCCACAACAGAAAGAAACCTTAACAGCATTACCGTGCAAACGTTCTCATTGTATTGGGGATTTAAAAATATGTCTACATATTCAATTTTCAGTTGTATTCATTCCATTCACTTACGCACTATTATCCTTGGGAAAGGTAATACTCCTGCCATAATGAGATCCGTCAGTTATCGGAGTGTACCGGGACTGATCCGTAAGTTACCGAACGATACTAACGATTACTAACCTGCGTTCCAGTTGTATCTTGACGTCCAATATAACCTATTTTTCTATCTCAAATATCTGTGTTGTTGTTCATTATTTTGTGTGGTTTCTCACTCGGAATCCACAACAGTTACATTCCTTTAAAGATATCGTTATTTTTGCTTCTGTAACAATACATTCTCTTTCGAAGTGTGTTATTCTTTTAACGATACTGTTACAGGAAACGTTACTGTTACCGGAAACGTTACTGTAACCGGAAACGTTACATTCTCTTTCAAAAATGTTCATTCTTTATTGGACGGTTACCTGTGTTACCGTAACGTTACATTCTCTTTCAAAATTTTTCATTCTTTATTGGACGGTTACCTGTGTTACCGTAACGTTACATTCTCTTTCAAAATTTTTTCATTCTTTATTGGACGGTTACCTGTGTTACCGTAACGTTACATTCTCTTTCAAAATTTTTCATTCTTTATTGGACGGTTACCTGTGTTACCGTAACGTTACATTCTCTTTCAAAATTTTTTCATTCTTTATTGGACGGTTACCTGTGTTACCGTAACGTTACATTCTCTTTCAAAATTTTTCATTCTTTATTGGACGGTTACCTGTGTTACCGTAACGTTACATTCTCTTTCAAAATTTTTCATTCTTTATTGGACGGTTACCTGTGTTACCGTAACGTTACATTCTCTTTCAAAATTTTTCATTCTTTATTGGACGGTTACCTGTGTTACCGTAACGTTACATTCTCTTTCAAAATTTTTTCATTCTTTATTGGACGGTTACCTGTGTTACCGTAACGTTACATTCTCTTTCAAAAATTTTCATTCTTTATTGGACGGTTACCTGTGTTACCGTAACGTTACGTTCTTTTTCAAATGTCACATTCTTTTACTGGTACTGTGATTTATGCTTCGATACCGTTACTTTCCCTTTTGAAAGACTACATTTTTAATGTTATCGTTACCTGTGCCTCCAAAACATTATTTTCTCCTTTGAGAGATTAAGTTCGTTTAACGATACTGCTACCCATGCTTCCAAAACATTAACTTCTCTTTAAAAATGTTTCGTTTATTTAATGATACTGTTGCAATGCCCTCGATACTTACCTTCTCATTCGAAATATTACATTCTTTTATTGATATCGTTACTCGTGTTCTCAAACATTTCTCTTTTGAGAGGTTACATTGCTTTAACGATAGCGTTAAACATGCTTCCGAAACGTTACGTTTTTTTAGAATGTTTTAATATGGGTATTACCCGTGTTTGTGAAACGTTACATTTTTTTTACAATGCTTCATTTTTGTCAATGATGCTGTAACAATGCTTCCTAGATTTTATATTCTCTTTCAAAATGTTACATTCTTTTAATGAACCGTTACTAGTGCTTCAAAAACTATAACTTCTCTCTTATAAGATTTAATATTTTTACGATGCTGTTACCATGGCTTCGGAAATGTGACCGTTTTGTTTCATTTTTTAATAAAACCATTACTTGTACTTCCGAAATGTTACCTTTTTGGTTTCATTTTTAATAAAATCGTTACTCATGCTTCCAAAATGTGTCGTTTTTGGTTTCGTTCTTTAAATAAAACCGTTAAAATTGCTTCCAAAATATGACATATTTAGATCCATTCTTTCAATAAAAAAAGTTACCCTTGATCCGAAATGTGACCTTTTTGGTTTTATTCTTTTAATAAAACCGTTACTCAAGCTTCGAAATGTGAACTTTTGGTTTCAATCTTTAAATAAAACCGTTAATATTGCTTCCAAAATATGACATTTTCAGTTTCATTCTTTTAATAAAAAAGTTACCCTTGATCCGAAATGTGACTTTTCGGTTTTATTCTACTAATAAAACCGTTACTCATGGTTCCGAAACGTGACCTTTTTAGTTTTATTCTTATAATAAAGCCGTTAGTCATACTTCAGAAATGTGACCATTTTTGTTTTTACAGTTTTAATAAAACCGTTACTCATGATTCCGAAATGTGACCTTTTTGGTTTCATTCTTTAATAAAACCGTTACCGTGGCTTACGAATTGCGACGTTTTTAGTTTAATTCTTTTGAAAAAATGCGTTACTCATGCTTCCGAAATGTAACCTTTTTGGTTTCATTCTATAAATAAAACCGTCAATCATGCTTAAGAAATGTGACCATTTTGGTTTTATTTCTTCAAAATAGCCGTTAATCATGTTTCCGAAATGTGACCTTCTTGGTTTATTCTTTTAACAAAAAAAATTAGGCATGCTTCTGAAATATGACCTTTCTTGTTTTTATTCTTTTAATAAAACAGTTACCCGTGCTTCCGAAATGTAACCTTTCTGGGTTATTTTTTTTTAAAGTTACTTATGCTTCCGAAATGTGACCTTTTGAGTTTTATTATTTTAAAAAAAAACTGTGACTTTTTCTTCCAAAATGTGAACTTTTTGGTTTCATCTTATTGATAAAGCCGTAAATCATGCTTCCGAAATGTGACTTTTTCGTTTAATTCTTTTAATAAAACCGTTACTCATGCTTTCTAAACGTGACGTTTTTGGTTTCGTTCTTTAAATAAATGTTTTGATTTAATTCTTTTAAGAAAGCCAATAACCTTGCTTGCAATATGTGACCTTTTTGGTTTCATTCTATTAATATTTTTTTTATTTTATTCTTTTAATAAAAATGTTACCATAGCTTCCAAAATGTGATATCTCTGGTTTATATTAAAAAAAAAAGTTACTCATGCTTCCGAAATGTGACCTCTTTGGTTTTATTCATTTGATGAAACCGTTACCCATGCTTCCGAAATATGACCTTTTGGGTTTATTCTTTTAAGAAAACCGTTGCTTTTTCTTCCAAAATGTGACTTTTTTTGGTTTCATCCTATTTTTAAAACCGTTACTCATGCTTCCCAAATGTGACCTATTTTGTTTTATTGTTTTAATGAAACCGTTGCACATGCTTCCAAAATGAGAAATTTTTGGTTTTATTCTTTTAATAAAACCGTTACTCATGCTTCCGAAAGTTGACTTTTTTGTCTCATTCTTTTAATTAAACGTTACACATGCTTCCGAAATGAGTCCATTTTGGTCTTATTCTTTTAAGAAAACCGTCACTCATGCTACCAAAAATGTGACCTTTATAGTTTCATTTTTTGATAAAACCGTTAATCATGATTCCGAAATGTGACCTTTCTGATTTATCCTTTTAATAAAAAAAGTTACTCATGTTTCTGAAATATGACCTTTTTCGTTTTTATTATTTAAATAAAATCGTTACTCATTATTCTAAAATGTGACCTTTTTGTTTTAATTCTTTTAATAAAACAGTTACTCATGCTTCCGTATTTTGACCTTTTCGTTTTTATTGTTTTTAATAAAACCGTTACACATGCTTCTGAAATGTGACATTTTTGGTCTCATTTTTTGAGAAAACCGTTACTCATGTTTTCTAAATGCGAACTTTTTTGTTTTATTTTTTTAATAAAATCGTTACTCATGGATCCAAAATGTGATGTTTTTAGTTTTATTTTTTTCATAAAAATGTTACTCATGCTTCCAAAATGTAACCTTTATGTTTTTATTTTTTTATTAAAACCGTTACTCATGATTCCGAAATAAAACCTTTTGATTTCATTCTTTTAATGAAACCGTTACACATGCTTACGAAATGAGACTTTTTTGGTTTTATTCTTTTAATTTTACCGTTACTTATCCTTCCAAAACTTGATCTTTTTAGTTTTCTTCTTTTAATGAAATCATAACTCATGGTTCAAAAATGCGAACTTTTTGTTTTTATTCTTTTAATAAAACTTTTACACATGCTTCCGAAATGTAACATTCTTGGGTTTTATTTTTTAATAAATCCGTAACACATGCTTTCGAAATAAGATCATTTGAATTCATCCTTTTAATGAAACCGTTACTCATGCTTCCGTAATGTGACATTTTTGGTTTTTATTCTTTTAAAAAAACCGTTACACATTTTTTTTTAATCATATCACTCCAAGCAAGGCGATAACGCCACTGATGCGCAGGGGGCTACGTAAGAGTAAAAAGATTGGAAAAGAGAAAGCCGGAGACCACATCCTAAACAGGGAACAAGGGATGAGCCTCTTCACCTGTTAAATAGACGTGGGTGGAGTGTGAACAGGGCGATAGTTTAGTCTATCTACTCCAATTGAGAAAAATAAATAAATAAAATAAAAGAGAGAAAAGATTGGAAAAGAAAAAACCGGAAACCGCTTCCTAAACAGGAAACAAGGTATGAGCCTCTTCACCTGTTCAATAGACGTGGGTGGAATGTGAACCGGGCGATAGTTTAGTCTATCTACTCCAATTGAGTCTATCTACTCCAATTGAGTCTATATACTCCGTTTCTGAAATGTAATCTTTTTGGTTTTATTCCTTTAAAAAAAACGATTCCTCATGCTTCCGAAATGTGAGCCTTTTGGCTTTATCCTTTTAAGAAAATCGTTACTCATGCCTCCGAAATGTGACCATTCTTGTTTTTATTCTTTAATAAAACCGTTACTCGACATTCTGAATTGTGGCCTATTTGATTTCGTTCTTTAAATAAAACCGATACTCATGCGTAATAAATGTGACCTTTTTAGTTTTATTCTTTTAATAAAACCGTTACCATTGCTTACGAAATGTGACCCCTTTGGTTTAATTCTTTTAAGAAAACCGTTACCCTTGCTTCCGAAATGTGACCTCTTTGGTTTAATTCTTTTAATAAAACCGTTACCATTGCTTACGAAATGTGACCTCTTTGGTTTAATTCTTTTAATAAAACCGTTACCATTGCTTACGAAATGTGACCTCTTTGGTTTCATTCTTTTAATAAAACCGTTATTCATGCTTCCGAAATGTAATCTTCTTGGTTTATTATTTTAATAATAAAACCTTTACTCAATTTTCCGATATGTGACCTTTTTGGTTTTATTATTTTATTAAAACATTTACACATGGTTCAGAAGCATGACTAACGGTTATATTAAAAAAGTAAAACAAAAAAGCTCACATTTCGTAAGCATGAGTAACGGTTATTTTCTTAAGAATAAAACCGGAAAGGTCAAATGTTGGTAGCAATGGTAACGGTTGTATTAAAAGTATAAAACGAAAATTTCGGAAGCATGAGTAACGGTTTTTATGAAAAGAATAAAACTAAAAAAGGGCACATTCGAAGGTAAGGTTAACAGTCAGTCAAGTGCCATACGTGATACATGCTTGGGCGATCATGCCTCGAAAGAGACACGACTGACTGGGCAGAAGATTATCTCGCAGTAGGTTGCCATTGCTTTCAACCAAGGCTATAGAACCCAATCTGTCCTGCTATTTAACCCATAACTGGAAGAAAGAGACGGATTAATACCTTTCCCAAGGGTATTTGCGCGTAAGTGAATACAATGGATTCAACTGGAATTCGAACTCGGCTCCCCGACTGCTCGTTCCGAGCCGATATCCACTGCACCACAACGCACATCGGTTTTCTTAAAAGCATAAAACCAAAAATGTTACATTCTGGAAGAAAGGGTAATGGTTATCTTAAAAGTATAAAAACAAAAAGGTCTCATTTCGGAAGCATAGGTAACAGTTTTATTTAAAGAATAAAACCAAAACGTTACTCATGCTTTCAAATTCTTTCTTCTTTTACTAAAACCGTTACACATGCTTCTGAAATGTGACTTAGTTTGTCTCATTCTTTTAATAAAACCGTTACTCATGCTTCCGAAATGCCAACTTTTTGGTTTTATTCTTTTAATAAAACTGTTACACATGCTTCCGAAATGTAACTTTTGGGCTTATTTTTTTAATAAAACCTAAACTCATGGTTTCGAAAATAAAGCTTTTTGTTTTTATTCTTTAATAAAACCGTTACTCGTGCTTTCGAACTTAGACCTTTTTGGTTTCATTCTTTTAATAAAACCGTTGCACATGCTTCCGAAATGTAACCTTTTTTGTTTCATTTTTTAAAATAAAACCGTTACTTGTGCTTCCGAAATGTGACTTTTTTGTTTCTATTCTTTTAATAAAATCATTACTCATGCATCCGAAATGTAACCGTTTTGGTTTTACTTTTTTTATAAAACCGTTACTTATGCTTCCGAAATGTGACCTTTTTTGGTTTTATTCTTTTAAAAAAACCGTTACTCTTATTTTTTAACAAAACTGTAAGTCATGCTTTCGAGATATGATCTTTTTAGGTTTTCTTAATAAAACCGTTACACTTGCTTTCGAATTGTGATCTTTTAGGTTTTATTCTTTTATTAAACCGTTCCTCATGCTTCCAAAATGTGACCATTTTTGTTTTATTCTTTTAATAAAACCGTTACTCATGCTTTCGAAATGTGATCTTTTAGGTTTAATTCCTTTCATAAAACCGTTACTCATGCTTCCAAAATGTGACTTTTTTGTTTTCATTCTTTTAATAAAAAATGCGACCTTTTTGGTTTAATTCTTTTATTAAAACCGTTCCTCATGAACTTCCGAAATGTGACCTTTTTGGTTATATTTTTTTAACAAAACCGTTACACTAGCTTCCGAAATGTGACCTTTTTGGTTATATTTTTTTAACAAAACCGTTATCCTAGCTTCCGAAATGTGATCTTTTTGGTTTTATTTTTTTAACAAAACCGTTACCCTAGCTTCCGAAATGTGTCCTTTTTGGATCATATTTTTTAATAAAAGCGCTATTTATGCTTTCGAAATCTGAATTTTTGGGGTTTTATTCTTTTAATAAAACCCGTCCTTATGCTTCCGAAATGTGAACTTTTTGGTTTTATTTATTTAATAAAACCGTTACCCTTGCTTCCAAAATGTAACCTTTTGGTTTCATTCTTTTAACAAAACCGTTGCTCATGCTTTCGAAATGTGACATTTTTGGTTTTATTCTTTTTATAAAACCGTTACTCATGTTTTCAAAATGTGACCTTTGTGATTTCATTTCTTTAATAAAACTGTTACTCTTGCTTTCGAAATGAGACCTTTTGGTTTTATTCTTCAAATGAAACCGTTACACATGCTTCCGAAATGTAACCTGCTGTTGTTTTCTTCGTTTTTTTCTTTCTCCTTCTATTTTTCTCTTACTCTGTTCTCTCCTTTTCTCTGTCGTTTTGCCATCATGACACTATCTGTTTTTATTTATTTGTTTTCTTTTTCCTATTCTTAATTCTTATTTTATTTTCTCTTTTTGTCTTTCTCATCATCCACTATTTCCATACGACCTTTTTCTTTCTTTGTTTCTTTCTTTCATTCTTTCTTTCTTTCCTTTTTATTCAATTTTTTTAGTTCATTCTCTTTTATAGTCTTGCTCATTCTTCACCATTTCTAAACAATGTCTTTTTTCTTTCTTTTTTCTTTCTTACTTCCATTCTTTCTTTCTCGTTCAATTTTGTTAGTTAATTCTCTCTTTTCGTCTTTCTTATTATTTGTCGTTTCTGTATGATCACTTATTTCTTTTTTTTTCATTCCTTCCTTCCTTTTTTCCTTCCTTTCTTCCTTCCTTCTTGCCTTTCTTTCTTTCGTTCTTTCGCATTCAATATTTTTAGTTCATGCTCTTTTTCATCTTTTTCCTCATTTACCATTTTTACACGATCACTTCTTTTTTTTTCCTGTTTTCTTCCATTCTTTCTTTCTTTCTCGTTCAATTTTTAGTTAATTCCCTCTTTTGGTCTTTCTTATCATTCATCGTTTCTATGCGATCACTTCTTTCTTTCTGTCTTTTTTCTTTCTTTCTTTTTATTTTCTTTCATCCTCCCTTCATTCATTCCTTTCTTTCTTTTTTTATTTCGCATTCAATATTTTTAGTTCTTTCTCTCTTTTCGTCTTTTTCCTCATTCTACATTTCTGCACGACCGGTTCTTTCTTTCTTTCTTTATTTTTTCTTTCTTTCTAATTTTTTTTAATTTATTCTCTCTTTTCGTCTTTTTCCTCATTCAACATTTCTGCACGATCAGTTGTTTCTTTCTTTATTTCTTTTTTCTTTCTTTCTAACTTATTTTTTTAGTTCTTTCTCTCTTTTCGTCTTTTTCCTCATTCTACATTTCTGCACGATCGGTTCTTTATTTATTTATTTTTTCTTTCTTTCTAATTTATTTTTTAGTTTATTCTCTGTTTTCGTCTTTTTCCTCATTCAACATTTCTACACGATCGGTTCTTTCTTTCTTTCTTTCTTTTTTCTTTCTTTCTAATTTTTTTTAATTTATTCTCTCTTTTCGTCTTTTTCCTCATTCAACATTTCTACACGATCAGTTCTTTCTTTCTTTCTTTCTTCTTTCTTTCTAATTTATTTTTTAGTTCATTCTCTCTTTTTGTCTTTCTTATCATTAGCCATTTCTACACGATCGTTTTCTTTCTTTTTCTTTTTTTCTTTTTTCTTTCAGCCTGTCGTTCACGCGTCTTTCAAACCAGTACGGTCCACAGCCTGATTTTATGAATTTCAATACAAACGTCATTTTTATTCTCTCTCGTTTTCTCTCAGATCCTTCATTTCTTTTACTTTTTCTCATCCTGACATCCGTTTCCGGTTCTAGCATAAGTCTTCTGCATTTTACAGTGAATTGAACGACCACAATAAGCTTATTTCGAGTCGGGTCGTAGCAAATTATACGTTGAGTGAATAAATTTGGCCTGGGGTGATTTGATTTACTTCGAATCAGACGAAGTTTGATTAAAACGTGAAGAAAATATTTTGAACATCTTATGAATGGTTGGCATCATTTTTAAGGAATAAAGGTTTTACAAAGAAACAAGTGAAGGAAAAAAAATAATAGTAAGTTTTCGGTAAGTGAGGAATTACGGCAGCAGGCAGGTGAATAGATTGAAGAAAATCTGACAGAAATATAGCGAAAAAGAGGAAGAGTGTGAAGAGATTGAAAAAGAAAAGAATTTAGAAAGAAAACAAAAATTTGAATGACGAGAGGAGCCATCATGAAAAAAGAATAGAAAGAAAGAAAGAAAGAAAGAAAGAAAGAAAGAAAGAAAGAAAGAAGAGTAAATGTAAAATACTGGCGAAAGAAAGAAAGAAAGAAAGACAAAAGAGTAAATGTAAAATAAATGGCTAAATAAAGAGATTAAAAAAGAAAGAAAGAAAGAAAGAAGCAAATATAACAAGGGAAAATAAAAATGCAATCAAAGAATGAAAATTAAACAAGAAAAAAGATAGAAAGAAAATTTTTAAAACGCAAGTAAGGAATGAAAATTTAACGAAAAAGAAAGCGAAAAAGAGAATAACATGAAAAGCAATCAAAACAACAGGCATGAAATGAAAATTAGAAAGAGAGAGAAAAAGGCAAAAATAATATAGAAAAAAGAAAGAAAGAAAGAAAGAAAGAAAGAAAGAAAGAAAGAAATGGACATAGTGAAAAAGAAAAATTCAGGTAAAGAATTAGAATTAAACGAAAATGAAAGAAAGAAAATAATACGTAAAGAAAAAAATATCATGCAGGAAACGAAAGAAAGAAAACAAGAAAGAAAGAAAGAAAGAAAGAAAGAAAGAACTAACAGGATATAAAAGAGGAAAGACCGAAAGCGAACATCATGAAAGAAAATTATAACAAAAGAAGGAAACGAATAAAAAAAAAATTTAAAACAAGGTACACGAAAATAATAATAATAATAATAATAATAATAATAATAATAATAATAATAATAATAATATAACGACAAAAGAAAAGAAAATAGATTTGAAAAGAAAATATTATAAAAAAACAGCTATTAAGACAGAAAAACGAATAGACGAGAAAACGCGAGAAAAAAACGAGAAAATAAACGTGAAGGAGACCAAAACGCTAAAAGATTGAAGAAAGACACGAAAGACAGAAAGGCAAAACTAAACAATGCAATAAAAAGACAAGATTCATTAAAGCGAAGAAGATGTAAGGGAGTATGAAAAGAGAATATTTATCTCTCTCATCTACGTAAATAGAAATTATCTCCACTTCTCATTGGCCTCTGATCAGTGACGTGTTATTACAAAAGATTACAGTCTTTTATTTTACTTATTACTTTCACCATGACAAAATAAATAAAATAAAAATAAAACATGGCGGCGATGGAAAACAGAAGAGCCCCGAGCAATTTAAACCTTATTGCACCATAACAAGCTCGTTCCATTCTAAGATATCTCTCCACCTACTTGTTATTTTTTTTTGATTTCTTATTTTATATCTGTCTATTTCTAATAATTATTGTCTATTACCCAAAATGAGATTATTTTTTTTAAACTCTTTGATTGCATTTTTAAATTTTCTAGTTAACTATTTGTGTCGACATTTTTGGTGTGTTGACGATATTGAGGGTTGTCAAAAACATCGGTGTTATTTTTTCTTTTTTTGTTTTGCTTGTTGACATCTCAATCTGAGTTTCTAAATTCTTTTGTTAGATATTTTATATACTCGAGTATAATGCGAGTTTTTATCGTCAGTTTTTACTCAAAAAATAGGGGGTTGTACTATACTGAGGTAATTTTTTCAATAGGTTACAATTCATACATTTTCGGTGACCGAATGCACTTTACATAAATAATAATGTTCACCACTTTAGGTTAACCATTACCTGCTGGTTAGCGGCGATTGAAACACCGTGCCACTCCGACAACAGAACAGAGTATATATTTAAACATCAGTTTCTAAGAAAATACATAAAAAACAATTTACGTATATAGAGTAATTTCTTTCTTAAAATAAGTTAAGCTTTCCGAATTATGTACGTCTACTTCTGGGACAGATTGCATTATGGACCGGTAAACCTAACGGGTGTGTTTTTTGGTGCAATGGATATCGGCTTGGAGTCGCAGCTCAAAATATTTAACAAAAAGTAATTTAAGTCGCAATTTAAAATCTTTTTCTTCTATGTGCCTTGTCCTTTCAGGACGTAGGCGATCATAGATTTCCACATCTCCCTATTGAGGGTTTCTCTTAGCACGCTTTTTCTTGTTACACCACGCAATCCCCGTTCTGTCATCCACCTGCTCAGGCCCTTCAAATATACTATCAGCTACTTTCCCCTGTTTCTTTTTCCCTCTATCTGGCTTATTACTATCAGGTTCTCCAAGCCGTCCTTCCTCATTGCATGTTCCAGGAACTTTAGCTGTCTTTTCCTGATGCTCAGTATTAATTTCCTTTTCTTTCCATTCTTTCCAAAATCTCATCATTTCTCACATGCTCGGTCCATGATATCCGCAGCATCCTTCTGTAGAACTACATTTCAATTGCTTTAAGTTTTTCCTTAATCTTTGATGATATTGTCCAGTATTCACTGCCATATTGAAGAAGTGACATCACTGACCAGTACTCTTTTCTTTGTTTCTAGCGAAAATTTCTTGTCTCTTAATACTTTACTCAGCTTCTGAAACGTGTCCTTTACCATGGCAATTCGCCTTCGGATCTCAGTGTCTCAATTTCTGTCTTCTGTTAGAACACTTCCCTGATATTTAAACTTCTGTACCTGCTTGATTTTAGTATCCCCAACCTGTAATTGGCATTCTAGGCTTCTCTCTTTGCTGATCTATATTTATTCTTCTAAAACATAAAATTTGTTATTTCTTTCTCTTAGAGAATAAATCTAAGTGGTCCCAAACTTATGGTCGGTAGTGTACATCAATATATATGTTGCCGTCATTTTAGACAGCATATAGTTATATATATATATATATATATATATATATATATATATATATAGTCATCCGCAGACAGATCTGTTTCGCTGTATCACAGCTCTTCAGTACGGTTAGACATCCGATTGGTTTTTACAAAGGATTGAAACCCGACCGAATTGTCGTCAATCGGCGATTCTACCTCTGAGCTATGGGCGCTCGGTAGAAGGAGGCAGACTTTTACTGGACTCTTCTGTAGTTTTCGACCAATATATACATATGATGTGTATGTGTGTACATATATATATATATATATATATATATATATATATATATATATATATATATATATATATATATATATATATATCTTTTCTTATATGCCAATTCGCCTTCGGATCTCTTATGCCGCACTTTCCATCTTCTGTTAGAACAATTCCCTGATATTTAAACTTCTGTACCTGCTTGATTTTAGTATCCCCCCCCCACCTATAGTTTTGAATAATTCCAATCATTATCAAGAATTACATTCCAGTGCAGACTCTATGCCTCCATTTTAAATGCAACGCGTTGGTTACTTATAACATTTTGAATGCAGTCGATGTCAGGAACGTTATGTTATTTTTTTTATTTAAACTAACTGTAGACTCTATACCCCAAAGACTTTCAAAAATTAAAAAAAAAAAACATCCCATGATGAAAAAAGGCTTCAGAATTGATAAAATCACAATTTTATCATCAAAATGTTTATTTTATTATAAGAAGATTTCAAAGTGATTTTTATTATGTTATGAATTTTTTAGCAGACATGGATGTGCGTTGTGGTACAGGGATGTGCGTTGTGGTACAGTGGATATCGGCTCGGAACGAGAAACCGGGGAGCCGAGTTCGAATTCCAGCTGAATCCATTGTATTCCCTTACGCGCAAATACCCTTGGGAAAGGTATTAATCCGTCTATTCCTTCCAGTTATGGGTTAAATAACAGGACAGATTGGGTTCTATAGCCTTGGTCGGCAACCAGTCTACTGCAGAAAGCAATGGCAACCTACTGCGGGATAATCTTCTGCCCAGTCAGTCATGTCTCTTTCGAGACATGATCGCCCAAGCGTGTATCACGTATGGCACCTAAACTGACTGATTATAGACATGCTTGCCACTCTGCTTCGTTAGTTATATCCTTAGTTAGGATCAAACAAGCGTTATGTCTTCACAATACCTAATTAATAATGGACTATTCTATTTTGATAATAAGTAAACAAATAATGGACTATTCTGTTGTAACCGTGTGAAAACACGTCACTGACATATCCAAAATGCTTCTTGGTTTCAGTGAGAAAATGAAAGAAAAAAAAAAGAAGTTATCTATTTTAAATCTTTTCATTTGTAGATCTTTACTATTTGTCTATATTTCTGAGATAAGGTAGTATCTACAGTATTTAAATCATTCGGACTATTGTCCTCATCTTTGTTGCCATTTGTACGACGTTTCGGCCGTTGTACGCCCCGGCTTTCTTCAGATGCTAGGAATTTCGAACCGAACCCTTTATTACAATCACTGGGGTATATGAACACCATTCCTTGCGTAAATCCTCGATTGGAATTCATGAGTTATCTCCCTCTAATCCTGCAAGTTACTTGTTCACCACTGCTTTAGCCTGGTATAAAATTCACAACCCTAAGAGTCAAGTCAGGAACTAACCAACATCTGTATCGACTGGGCCATGTGTCCTTAACTATTAGTTGTTCGTTCAATACCAGGCTACAGCAGTGGTGAACAAGTAACTTGCAGGGTTAGAAGGACTTCTAATCGAGGCTTTGTATGTGCATTTTAAAATTTCCAGAGAAATGTGTGCAATACTTTTGGTCCTGACCAAGTATCTTATCCCCAGTCACATCTTTTCTGATGCGACGTGGCTTCCCTCTGTCTGTTCTACAAATATTCTGCTAGCTACTGTTCTGTTGAGCTTTTTTCTCAAAATTTAACCGTTATACTAGATTGGCAACTAGGTCCCATCGTTTTAGTGTTCATAATAGCTCGATGGAATCGTGGTTTCTACTCTAACAGTTTTTTTCTCGCAATTCCCACCTGTGGAAATCCTTTCCGATTTCTTGGTTCCCTGATAAATCTTCAAAGATTTAAACACAACGTCATTCGTCACTTTCTGTCTTGTTGAACCCACTCCCTTTTTTGTACCTTCCTTAATCCTCCTAAGTGGCATTGTTGAAACGATAAACAAAACGTTCCTACCTTTAAAATGAGGTCTCATCGAGATGGGATCTATTACTAAGTCTGAAATATGGTGAATTTGTTGCTCTTGGCCCGGATATGCTGGGATTCGAACTCGGCTCCCCGATTTCTCGTTCCGAGCCGATATTCAATGCAGCACAACGCACATACAACACCATACAATACCTTTATTTTCGTAAATGAAAATGTGTATATGTCAACTTTCGATATATTCCCCCACCCTGTACGATGATGCACTTCTGATATCATTCAATTAGCCACTTCATCTCTTCCCTCACAAAGCCATGTCTAAGCCGTTTGTTTATTTGGGTATCCAACTCACACAAATTTTACGGTAGCTCGGCTGCAGTCACTCTCTCACCGGCGTGTTGTGGCTTCCCTGTGCCTCTTCTACAAATACTTTCACGGCTTCTGTTTCAATGTACTTAGCTCACTGGTGTTCTCTATGTATGAATTTGCACGAGCAACTAAACTTGCAACTAGATCCCACCCTTGCTTTTTTTCTCACACTTCTCGACTGTATACTTGCGACAATTTAACAATCGCACCTGATATATATATATATATATACTAGCAGTATAGCCCAGCGTTGCTCGGGTGTAATGAAAGCTTTAAAACTAATCCATGGTCCTGGAGCTCAGACACTTTGGACGTTGGTACGAAAGACTAAAAAGCAATAGTTGTTTCCAGTTAAAGCGAAACCGTAGACGGAAAGAAAAATGAATGGATTGAAGTCAAATTTTGATTTCCTGGTATCGATATCAAATAAGTTTTTTTCGTCGTAAAGTGAATTTTGAAGGCTAAATAAGTCCTCTGAATAAATGGTATCATGGCTGAGACTAAGAACTACAATTATGCCTACTTAGAGCCAAACCAGAAGCAAAATCTAAAATAAAAGGGCTGAAAAAAATACAGACATACAGGCAGATAAACACACACACACACACACACACACACACACACACACACACACACACAACACAACACACACACACACAAACATCTTGCCTTTTATGTATATATATATTATCGATTTTCTGCACTATTGTAAGAACTGCAACCTTGAAACTTCTGAATATCATTTCTTATGTCTTTATCTAGGAGTGTATCAAATTTTATTAAAATCGGACCACTCCTTCTATAACCCGATTTATTCGATTATCGACTTTCGATATTTATCGGGGGTACCTCGACACAAAACCTAGCTAAGAACACTAACAGACGCTTATAGTACAACTGTGTAAATTTTCAAGAAAATCGGTTCAGCCGTTTCGGAGTCTATAGGTAACGGATACACACAGACACACACACACAGACAAAGTTCTATTTATAAATAAGTTTAGATAACCATTTTAATGAAATATTGCGCATCAGTTGCTGATGAATTTCCGCCAGTTTATCTCCCTCTACCAACAAAAAGCACATTACGACGCGTTGTTCCTCGGTGTGATATGGCCAGTATGGGGATCGAACTACTTACATTTGCGTTATTAGCACGGCACTCTAACCAACTGAGCTAACCGGTCAAAAGTGAATGTCAGACGATCTCATCAAGGAAGAAGAGCAGCAGAAATGAGGTTTTACAGAAGGATGTTGAAGATACCATGGACGGAGCACATGTGAAAGGTGAGGTATAAAAAAGGACGCAAGCAAGTAGAAAACTCATACTAAATATCGGGAAGAGACAAATGAGGTTCCTGGGACACGTAATGAAGGAAGGAAGGCCTGGAGAATTTCATACTCACAGGTCGGATAAATAGAAGAGGCAGAGGAAAGAAGACTTGTCAGGACTGAGCAAATGGATGGCGAAGCGGGTCTTAGAAGAGATACTAAGAAAAAAGATATTGAAAGCGACAAGAGACAGAGCCAAGTGGAAGTTCATGATCACCTACGTCCTGAACGGACACGGCACATGAAGAAGAAGAAAAAACTGACAGACATGAATGCGACGCTAATCAGTAATGAGAAAAGGTGGATTCATACATAATGAAAATTTAATAAACAAACAAGCAATTATAATGTGGATATAAAGTGGGGGATCAATTCTCAATTATTATCAATATATAAACTAATCCCTCAATTTGTGGCCATGCTAGTTTCTATCTATTGGTATTCTAGATTTATGGGCTTCAGAAAATGGATTGCAAAGCAGGGTTTGGGAGGAGTAAACAAGAGAAAAAATATTGAGAGCGACAAGAGACAGAGCCAAGTGGAAGTTCATGATCGCCTACGTCATGAAGGGACACGGCACATGTAGTAGAAGAATTCTGACTGGAACATTTATAATATTTCTGTATCTTCGCGTAGAGTCAAAGTACTGGACGAATTGCTCTTGGAATAATTCTCTTGCGTAATTTACTCAGAAAACAATCTTTTCAATGGTGCACAACACGGGACGGCATCTATCTACCTCCCCACCGAGGCGCAAATTGGCACAATGCCTTTGAAAATTTCCCACTGATACTGCACATGGCAGAGCCGAGAACCTAGTCTACTTTTCCCCAGACCAGACCCCGCCTTTCGGCTGAGCCCTGTCTAAGTTCGAACGTAGAGTGTCTGACGAGATTAGACTTTGTACCGATGCACAACACTGAATGGCATTTTATCTGTCTCCTCTAGTAGAAAACTCATACTAAATATCGGGAAGAGACAAATGAGGTTCCTGGGACACGTAATGAAGAAGGAAGGCCTGGAGAATTTCATACTCACAGGTCGGATAAATAGAAGAAGAGGCAGAGGAAAGAAGACTTGTCAGGACTGAGCAAATGGATGGTAAAGCGGGTCTTAGAAGAGATACTAAGAAAAAAGATATTGAAAGCGACAAGAGACAGAGCCAAGTGGAAGTTCATGATCACCTACGTCCTGAACAGACACGGCACATGAAGAAGAAGAAAAAACTGACAGACATGAATGCGTAGCTAATCAGTAATGAGAAAAGGTGGATTCCAAGGATATATGTGGCCCAAGATCCTTTTATAGCGGAGAATTCAAGCCCTAAACCACGGGTAAAAATTTATCGTAGACCATGCACATGGCAGGGTCGGGTACCTAGTCTAATTTTTCTCAGACGAGTCTATTACCGTCAACTGAGCCCGAAAGCAGAAAGTCTCACAAGGTTAGAACTCGTGCTGATGTACAATCTCAAACGGTATTTATCTGTCTTCCCACCGAGGCGGAATGTAGCACAAGACCATTTTATTGTGGGAAATCCGAACACTAATCCCCAGGCAAAACTTTTCTATAGACCCTGCACATAGCAGAGTCGGGTACCTAGTGTAATTTTCCCCAGACGAGACTCTGTCCTCGGGTTCCTCTTCGCTCGAAGGCAGAGAGTTTGACGATGTTAAAGATCGTTCAGTGTGCAATAGTGAACACAATTAGATTTCTGTCTGAATGTTTTATATACTAAATATTTATGGTCACGTTATCCCAGTAGCACAATTTATTCAACGGTTACGTTTGTTGCCTGGAGATCCGTGTTTGACTACCTGTGTCGGTATCGGCACTTTATTCTTACATAATAATTGCAAAAAAAAGGACTTCACGGCAAAGTAAGTTTGAATTATAATGATGAAGGAAAGTGTATCTCTCTACTGATTTGTATATATGCTGACTTTTATTTTCGTATCTAAAATGGAAACAAAGACATTTTTAAGAAAGCGAATATCTATTTCCTAAACACACTCGAAAATAAACAGGCCGGTAGACGAAAATATAAAAATACAGAGTCGTTTACTTAAATACGTTCATCTTCCAAATATAATGGGACTATGTATATAAAATTCCTTTAATTCCTTAACTATCAGAACAGATAGGTTCATCTATCACCTGCTTCACATTCCTCAGTTTAGTTTTTAAACATGAGTAGAAGTTTATTTTATTTTCTCCTGTTTAAAATTAGTTTAGATTAAATCAGATAAAGAATTTACATTGTCTTTAACTTCTGGTTGTCTGTGGCATTGTCACCTTGCTTGGAGTAGTGTCTTTACTCTGTAATCCTCTACCTGAAGTGGCTCTTAGTTCTTGTACAGAGGGAGCATCACTGTAACTAAAACGTGCGTGTGAGTGTTTGTAAAATTTCAAATATATCTAAGAATAATCAGACAATAGCTCCTACCCTACTTTAGCATGGATCAGGCTAGTATCCCCGAAAGCAAAACACTGCGCCTCCTCGTCTTAACCCTGACAACAGACCTCAAGTGGAATGAATATATAGAAGCCATAGCTAAATCCGCTGTTAAGAAAGTCGATTCTCTATGTAGGGCCAGGAAGTTTTTTCCACCTGAAACAATTCTGCACATATATAAATCTACCATCCGCCCCTGCATTGAATACTGCTGCCATATCTGGTCGGGTGCACCTGCTATCCACTTAGGTGTCCTTAACAAAATCCAACAGAGAATCTGTAATGTGATCGATCCCGACTTGGCAGCTAGGATACAGTCACTTTCTCACCTGCGCAATATGGCTTCCCTGTGTCTCTTCTCGAAATATTTTCATGGATTCTGCTCCGATGAACTTAGAAGGATTGGTCCGATTTTAATCAAATTTGATACACTCATAGACAAAGACATAAGAAACGATATTCAGAAGTTTCAAGGTTGCAGTTCTTACAATAGTGCAGAAAATCGATAATATATATATATATATATATATATATATATAAGGCAAGATGTTTGTGTGTGTGTCTGTTTATCTGCCTGTATGTCTGTATTTTTTAAACCCTTTTATTTTAGTTTTTGCTTCGGGTTTGGTTCTAAGTAGGTATAATTGTAATTCTTAGTTTCAGCCATGATACCATTTACTCAGAGGACTTATTTGGCTTTCACATCTCAGTTTACGACGAAAAAAACTTATTTGATATCGATACCAGGAAATCAAAATTTGACTTACATCCATTCATTTTTCTTTCAGTCTACGGTTTCGCTTTAACCGGAAACAACTATTGCTTTTTAGTCTTTCGTGCCAACGTCCAAAGTGTCTGAGCTCCAGGACCATGGATTAGTTTTAAAGCTTTCATTACACCCGAGCAACGCCGGGCTATATATATATATATATATATATATATATATATATATGTATATATTAGGTGCGATTGTTAAATTGTCGCAATCATTTTATTATTTCAAATATTCTTTAGGCCGAGTCTGAGCTCCAGGACCATGGATTAGTTTTAAAGCTTTCATTATACCCGAGCAACGCCGGGCTATACTGCTAGATCAACCAATAAAATAAGGCAATTGTAAGAGAATTGGAAGCTTTACCAGGATTTGTTATTGCCGGTCACAATTTTGAAACATAACATAGGCAGAGCTGACACAGTGTCGATAGCAGAAAAATAAAATTAAACTACAGGAACTCCCACGGAAGGAAGTGAAGAAAAGCCAGAATAAACTGAACATCAATGTCGAGAAGACATCATGTATAACCGTTGGAAAATGTTACAGTCCAACCTGAAAATTACAAATTGTAGATACCGAAATAAAAAAAAGTGAAACAATTTAAAATTCTTAGAAGTGGTATAACAGAAAATGGAAAGCGTGACACAGAAATCCTAAAAATGCTTTCTATAAACTAAGCAAATTATTAAAAAGCATAAAAATTTAATTAGAAACAAAGAAAAAAATTACTGAACTTTTACGTAGGAGTCCATCTGTGTATGGCAGTGAATGCTGGATAACCTCCTCACAAATGAAGAAGAGACTTGGCGCAACAAAAACAAAAAAAAGAACACTGAACTGTTACTTAATATCAGTCTTCCTGTATGGCAGTGAACTCTAGACAATCTCCACAATGATAAAGAAAAGACTTAAAGCAATATGAACAAAGAAAAGAGTACAGAAATGGTACGTAATATCAGTCTTCCTGTATGGCAGTGAACTCTAGACAATCTCCACAATGATAAAGAAAAGACTTAAAGCAATATGAACAAAGAAAAGAGTACAGAAATGGTACGTAATATCAGTCTTCCTGTATGGCAGTGAACTCTAGACAATCTCCACAATGATAAAGAAAAGACTTAAAGCAATATGAACAAAGAAAAGAGTACAGAACTGGTACGTAATATCAGTCTTCCTGTATGGCAGTGAACTCTAGACAATCTCCACAATGATAAAGAAAAGACTTAAAGCAATATGAACAAAGAAAAGAGTACAGAAATGGTACGTAATATCAGTCTTCCTGTATGGCAGTGAACTCTAGACAATCTCCACAATGATAAAGAAAAGACTTAAAGCAATATGAACAAAGAAAAGAGTACAGAAATGGTACGTAATATCAGTCTTCCTGTATGGCAGTGAACTCTAGACAATCTCCACAATGATAAAGAAAAGACTTAAAGCAATATGAACAAAGAAAAGAGTACAGAACTGGTACGTAATATCAGTCTTCCTGTATGGCAGTGAACTCTAGACAATCTCCACAATGATAAAGAAAAGACTTAAAGCAATATGAACAAAGAAAAGAGTACAGAACTGGTACGTAATATCAGTCTTCCTGTATGGCAGTGAACTCTAGACAATCTCCACAATGATAAAGAAAAGACTTAAAGCAATATGAACAAAGAAAAGAGTACAGAACTGGTACGTAATATCAGCCTGCCCTTTGACAGTGAATGCGGGACAATCTCCACAAAGATAAATAAAAGACATAAAGACATAAAGCAAAAGAAACAAAGAAAACAGTACTGAACTGTTACAAAATGTCATTCCTTCTATATGTGTGTCAGTGAATGCTGGACAACCTCTTTACAGATGAAGAAGAGACTTGAAGCAACAGAAACAAAGAAAAGAGTACTGAAATGTTACGTAATATCATTTCTCTTATATGACAGCGAATGCTTGACAATCTCCTTACAAATGAAGAAGAGACTTGAAGCAAAAGAAACAAAGAAAAGTGTACTGAAATGTTACGTAATATCATTTCTCTTATATGACAGCGAATGCTTGACAATCTCCTTAGAGATGAAGAAGATACTTAAAGCAATAGATAAAAGAAAAGAGTACGACACTGTATAATAATATAATTTCTCCTATAAGACAGTGAATGCTGAACAGTCTCCTTACAGATGAAGAAGACACTTGAAGCAATGGAAACAAAGGGAAAGAGAACTGAAATGTTACGTAATATGACAGTGAAAGCTGGACAATCTCTTCAGAAATGGAGAAGTCTTGAAGCAACAGGAATGTTACTCAACAGAAAGACACTGAGGATATCAAGACAGATCACGTGAGCAACAGCAAAGTTTTCGAGAAACTGGAAAGAAAAAGGGCTAGTTTATTTAACACCAGGAAAAGAAAGTAGAAATATCTCGGAGACAAAAATAGAAAAGACGGCTTAGAAAATTTGATATTCAAAGGACAGATTGACGCATGACCTTTTTTTTAAATCTAGTTAAAGAAAATGATTTATAAAAAGACCTTTGAAAACTGATTTTAGTAAAATTTGCTTCATTCTCTCTCCATATATATATATATATATATATAGTCATCTGCAGACAGATCTGTTTCGCTGTATCACAGCTCATCAGTACGGTTAGACTCCGATTGCTTTTAACCCAGGATTAACTTAGGATAAAACAATTTTTAAACAGTTCAACTTTCTGGGCTTTCTAACGTAAGTGTTGACAAATGCGAGATAAGATGTATAAGGGATATAATTGTAATTTTTCCCTGTAAATCTAATAAACTCTGTGTTGGGACGTCCGCGCCTATTCGGCTATAATGGACTATTCTATTACTATGTAAAGTAATGGTGGCATCTACGTAAGGGAGTGTGCCGAGCAGCCGATCGACAAGTCAGTCGTAGACTTCCGGTGACGACCCGGAAGTACCCATTGCTCATACTACGTCTTACGACGGTTGAGACGATTAACCTTTATTCTTGTATTGGATACTAATAACCTTTGTAAATACTATTTTCACGGAATACAACAATTAACCTATTCCTGTTGTTGAGTTATTTATTCTTACTCACGACATAACACTCTGAAACACATGACGTTTTAATTCACATAAAAGTTGCCATAGATCTATTTTTTAAAAAAATTGGAAGGCACGATCACATAAAATTTTTAATTTTCGATTAGTAAGTATTATCTTCGCTTAATAATTTTTAAAATAATCCCAACAAATCTTGGCGTAAACCGGCGATTCTACCTCTGAGCTATGGGCGCTCAGTAGAAGGGGGCAGACTTTTAGCGTATACATTATCATTATACACACCCAATAGCTGAGAGTGTTCTAATTCATTGCTGAATAAACGATGCGTAGATGCTAGAGTAGCTACTGTTTTTCAAAGTCTACCATTCCTCCAGAGTGCTCAATCAGGGTGTGAGAGCGTAAATATATATATATATATATATATATTGAAAATATACATATTATCATACGTCTATGGCACAACTCGGAGATTCATGCATATTCTAAACTGATGATGTTATCTTCAATCTGTGCAATAGGCTGTACAAAACAAATACTAAGAACTCACACAACCACACATGTATCCACAGTGAATCAAATTACCCCCAGAGAATCACCAATAACCTACACAAATTCATCTAATTTCTTTTAAGTACAAACTCTAACCATAAGGAAAATGTTTGACAATTCTAATAATTAAATACATTAATGTCTTTAGAATAGTTAGACAGAAAAAAGCAG
Organism: Ascarosepion bandense; assembly: GCA_037127315.1. Classification (NCBI taxonomy): domain Eukaryota; kingdom Metazoa; phylum Mollusca; class Cephalopoda; order Sepiida; family Sepiidae; genus Ascarosepion; species Ascarosepion bandense. Next base: position 1,014,443 of record JBBBDQ010000911.1, on the reverse strand, counting down.
AAATCAAACAAAGGTAACATTATTTGGTTTAACCCACCCTTCAGTCGCAACGTCCAGACTAACATTGGTAAACCATTCCTTAACTTTATTCATAAACATTTCTAACATTCACCAATGCTAAATAAAATCTCCAACAAAAATAATATCGAAGTCAGCTATAGTTGCGTTAAAAACATAGATATCTTTCACAACACATTGTTAGGATATCAAATTAATATTTGGCCCACATATATTAAATTCGTCACCCAAGTAATAGCAAAAATGACCCTTCTAAAAATAATTGCAACTGTCGAAAAAATAAAACCAGCCCATTGAATGGTCAGTGTATGTCCGAAAGCATTGATTATAGAGTTCGAATTCGTTCAGATGATAATGATGTTAAATTTTACTTTGGAAGTAATTCTAACAAGTGGAAGATAAGATTTAACAACCACATTTTGTCTTTAAACAACAGTAAATACAGTTATGTGCGTTGTGGTGCATTGGATATCGGCTCCGAACGAGAAATCGGGGGAGCCGAGTTCGAATTCCAGCTGAATTCATTGCCTTCACTTACGCGCAAATACCCTTGGGAAAGGTATTAATCCGTCTCTTCCCTCCAGTTATGGGTTAAATAACAGGACAGATTGGGTTCTATAGCATTGGTCGGCAACCAGTCTACCGCAGAAACAATGGCAACCTACTGCGGGATAATCTTCTACCCAGTCAGTCGTGTCTCTTTCAGTGTATCACGTATGGCACTTTAACTGACTGACTGAATATAATAGTTAGAAACATGATTAAGACTGCTACTGGGTATAAAGTGAGGGATCATTTTCTATTGTTGTGAAGTAATAAATTGATCCTCCTCTAATTACTACTTAATAATATAATACATATCTTCTTCCTCTAGATATGAGTCAAATAACAGTACACATTGGGTTCTATAGCCTTGGTCGGCAACCAGTCTACCGCAGAAAGCAATGGCAGCCTACTGCGGGATAATCTTCTACCCAGTCAGTCGTGTCTCTTTCAGGACATGATCGCCCAAGCGTATCTCACGTATGGCACTTTAACTGACTGACTGAATATAATAGTTAGAAACATGATTAAGACTGCTACTGGGTATAAAGTGAGGGATCATTTTCTATTGTTGTGAAGTAATAAACTGATCCCCCTCTAATTACTACTTAATAATATAATACATGTCTTCACCCTCTAGCTATGAGACTAGATTGGGTTCTATGTTCTTGGCTGGCAATCTACTGCGGGATAATCTTCTGCCCAGTCAGTCATGTCTCTTTAGAGACATGATCGCCCAAGCGTGTATCACGTATGGCACTTTACTGACTGAGATCTATCCATACATTATTGGAAATTAAAAAACAATAGTAAGAACTCAATCATTATCTGTGAATATCGTAGCTAAGTCTAAACATTACTGCAAAAAAGAAAATTAATCTATGACTTTTAGAAAAACTTGTCATCTTAAACCATATGAAGAATCCAAATTTGCTTAATAAAAGAAAAGATTTAATGACCACATGATGTCATAGAAAGAATTCCTACTTAAATTCTTCGACCAAGATTGATATCGATCCCTTTTCACGTTTACCTCTTTCTTTCTTTCTTTCTTTCTTTCTTTCTTTCTTTCTTTCTTTCCCTACAATCTTACTTTGAACACTTATGAATTAAACACCTATTATGTTTGTTCCTTATTTTTTAAATTTTTAATTCTAAATTTTACCTCTTAATTTTCTTTTTTTCTTTTCTTTTATATTATGTGATTTTATTTTAATTTTCCCTACATTTTTATGTACATGTAATATTTGAAAATTTAAATTTTTAAGACTTTTAAGCCCCATTTTATTTCTTCTCGCTGAATTTCATTATTTTTATTCGAATTTGAATTTTATTTTAATTTCAGATTTTAAATTAAAACTTTTACCCTCATGTAACTGTAGAATATTTAAATTTTTAATCTTGTTATTAAAAAGCAAAAACAAAATTTTATAAGATTTAATTCCCTTGAACATCGACTGAACTTATATTAAAATCTATTAAACCGTCAGTTTGAAATATGCACCTGATGATTGCATAACGCATGTAACTCCAAGTCAGACCATGGACGTAGAAGTATGTATATATTTATGAATATATATATAATACAGTTTTCTTCATACATTGAGCACTATTTTATTAACACTTGAATAATAATACTATACATATGTGCACCCTCCTCATATGTAAATTTATTAATTTACGTTACTACACACACACACACACACACATACACACACACACACACACACACATATATATATAGAGAGAGAGAGAGAGTGAGAGAGAGCGAAAGAGAATTAAGCAAATTTATATATATAAAGCCAATTTTTCCCTGACGAGCTGTTAAGCGAAACCGGGGTAGGTTATTGGCTCACTCTTAGATTTTAGATTTTGTTTGCTCTACTTTCTCTTTGAGTGCTTTGTGTATTCTGCTTTCGTATTGAGCTCTTTATTGTTAAGGTTTTCGTCTTGGGTTTTTTTCTTTCTTACGAATGCTTGACTTTTTGTTCAGATATTTCGTTTGTTTCTTTTTTTCTTCCCCTTCTTTTCCCTCCGGATTCCTTCCCGGTGGGTTTCAAGATGTTCTTAGTTGTAGTTTAATTATTGCTAGTCTTGACAGAATTAGTTCTGTTGCTATTGGTACTATTACTATAATTAATATTACTATATATATATATATATATATATATATATATATATATGTGTGTGTGTGTGTGTGTGTGTGTGTGTGTGTGTGTGTGTGTGTGTATTCCATTTTTAAACAAGTAATTTCGCTACCCAGGTTTCTACCATGAGTGCTGTCTTCAGGCAATTTTTAATAACTGTTTTTACCGTATTTCTTTTTAAGAACGCTCTTGTAACGATGTTTTATTTGAACATTCTCGTGGCATGGAATTTATGAACGCGCAAATATTAAATTAAAACGGATTATGACGTTTTTATCTATGGTTGTATGAACCTAAGAGGTATTTCTTAGTGTGGATACATTTAGTCATAATTTCTGTTCTTTCATTTAACAGTTCCTCTTTATTTGGGAATATCATAATGTCTAATTTTTCTTCTTGGCACAGTCTACATATTTGTCCACCGTTGTAAATGTTGGCTAGTTTTAAAATGCTCCACGTTATGTCTGGGTTTTTTCCATATTTTGATTTCAATTTCCAGACGTGATCAGCCAATTTTGTATTGTCTTTTAATTTTTCTATTTTAAATGTAGATCTGTGGTTGAACCACCTGGTCTTAAAGGTGTCTTTGGTTGAGCCCAAATATATTTTGTTTTGGCCATCTGGGTCATGTGCCTCTGCTTTGTAAATTATTTCTTTTGTGTTGCAGAGACCTTGAAGTGGATATTTATTTTTGTCCCTGCAGTTGCATTCTTTGCTAGTGGTTTTGTTTTGTACAATGCTATTTAAGTTTCTGGCGTTTTGTTTTTTTATGAAACTATCTAAATTATTCGTGCAATTATAACTTAGTTTGATTGTGTTTCTGTTGAAAATTCTTTAGGTTCTGATTCTTTTGGAAAGTGACTATCTATTAGTATAAAAAATATTTGTCATATTTTGGTCTTTACTTCTAAATTAAATGTGTACTGGTCTAACACTATTATGACCAAAAACTAAGTATTAAACAATCAATCAATCAATCAATCAATCAATATATATATATATATATATATATATATATATATATATATGAGATAGAGATAGAGAAAGGAGTAACAAGCGAGCAGACAGACAAACAAGACTGAGAAAGACAGGCTCACTCAGAGAGGCGGAACATAGCGATGGCTAAATTACATAATAAATCAATCTCTCTCTCTCTCTCTCCTTCTCTTTCGTTCTATATAGATAGATAGATAGATAGATAGATAGATAGATAGATAGATATGAACAGACTGAGATAGATAGATAGATAGATAGATAGATAGATACATAGATAATGAACAAAGATAGATAGATAGATAGATAGATAGATAGATAGATAGATAGATAGATAGATAGATAGATAATGAACAGATTGAGATAGATAGATAGATAGATAGATAGATAGATAGATGTGTGTGTGTGTCTGTGTGTGTGTAAGGGAGAGAGAGAAAAAATAAAGACAGACAGGCAAAGACTCAGAGATAGAGAGAGAAACACTCACACAGACAGACAGACAGACAAGCGAACCTAAACGCATCTATACATACATAAATAGAAATATGTAACTATTTATACTATTCGGACTATTGTCCTAATCTTTGTTGTCATTTGTACGACGTTTCGGCCGTTGTACGGCTCCGACCTTCTTCAGGTGCTAGAAATTTCGAACTGAAACGTTTATTACAATCACAGGAAGTCATGAGTTATCTCTCTCTGTAAACCTGCAAATTACTTGTTCACCACTGCTGTAGCCTGGTACTGAACTCACAACTCTAAGAGTCATGTCAACGACTATATTCACTGGGCCATGTGTCCTTAAGTCCGAATAATGTAAATACTGTAAATACTACTTCACCTCAGAAATACAGACAAACAGAAATATGTAAATTACACAAAATATAAATATATAAAGATTGTGAGGTTCTTTATAGAACCGCATTACAATTTTACGAAATGCGTTTGCTATTTGGTAACTGTTATCGTTGCTTAGCAAATTTTTATGACAACACAAGATAAAATCGTCTTTGATGGTGGACGTTTGTATACTAACGTCCTTGTAACCTCTCTGAAGATGGCTCATGGGAGCCGAAAGCTTAGAACCTACTTAATAAAAAATGATCTAAATGTTGGAGAATTTTTGTCTTTATTTTCACCTGAAATTAAAGCCAAAGTACGATGCATAGACCGGCTCATGATTAAACATAATAGATATTCATTGTCTCTTATAGTTAACAGTATATGTTTAGAAAAAAAATATATATGTAGATAGAGATGATGAGAGAAAAAGAGAGAAAAGGAAAATACAAAGACAAAGATTGGGAGAGAGAGAGAGACAGACAGACACACACACACACACACAGACATCCATACCTACAAAAATAGAGATATGTAAATTACACAATATATTAATACTTTTCTCTCACTATATTTGGATATACTTACAGGTGCAAATGTATATATGCATTAGCTTCTTAAGTTCATACATTTTATAATCTGTTGAAAAAGAAGAAAAGAGATACATAAATATATAAATACTAAATCTTACTCAATCCCTTTTGTATATATATATATATATATATATATATATATATATATATATATGACATACACACAAACATATATACATACATATATATATATAAATTAGCATTCTCATACAGACATGCACACAAACATATATACATATATATATAAGCACTCTCACACAGACAGCACACAAGCATATATATATATATATATATATATATATATATATTCACGTATTAATTTATATAGTTTTTCTTTTGAATGTGTTTGTTGTCTTACACGTCTCTTTGTCATAATAATCCGTTCTTTTCATCGTTATCTCTTCGTATGACCTACTCCCAGCTTCCTGCGACATTTTAAAGGACTAAGCCAAAGCAATTAACTTCTCTATTGTCAAACTAGTGTTGGTTGACTTCAAGATGGCTTCTTCACTCAAAGAAGACGGCGGAAGATGTGAAACGATGGCCGTAGGTGCCGAACGTCAATCAGACTGAGACTTTTGGAAGCAATTGGCGCGCGAAGAATGGGAATAATAAAAGGTGGTCTCTGGAGGGGGGGGGGCGTCTTCAACATATTTGTTCCTGGCAAACATAACATGAAACGATTTTTATGAAAGAAAGAAAGAAAGAAAGATATGAGAAACAAAAGAAAGAAAGAAATGAGAAAAGGAAAATGAGAATAACAAAGAAAAAAAAGGGAATAACAATAGAAAGAAAAAGAATGGAGAAGAGGAAGACGGGAATAGCAGAGAAGAAAAAAAAAAGAAAGAAAGAAAAAATTGAGATAAGGGAATAATAGAAACCAGAAAGGAAAAAAAGAAAGAAGGAAAGCAAGAAAAAAGAAATGAGAATAACAAAGAAAGAAAAAGAAAGAAAGAAATTAGAAGAGGAAGACGAGAATAACAGTAGGAGGAAAGAAAGAGAGAAAGAAAGAAAGAATTGAGAAGCGGAAGAAGAGGCTGAGAAGAAAGAAAGAAAGAAATGCCAAGAGGAAGAAGGGAATAAAAAAGAAAGAGAAAGAAAGAAATTAGAAATGAAAGAAAGAAAGAAAGAAAGAAAGAAAGAAAGAAAGAAAGAAAGAAATAATTGAGAAGAGGAAGAAGGGAATAACAGTAAGAAGAAAGAAAGAAATGAAAAGAGGAAGGAGGAAACAGCGGAGAAGAAAGAAAGAAAGAAAGAAAGAAATGAGAAGAGGAAAAGGGAATAACAAAGAAAGAAAAAGGAAGAAATTAGAAGAGAAAGAAAGAAAGAAAAAAGAAAGAAAGAAAGAAATGAGAAGAAAAAGAAGAGAATAACAAAGAAAGGGAAAGAAAGAAATTAGAAGAGAAAGAAAGAAAGACAGAAAAAGAAAGAACTAAGAAGAGGAAGAAGGGAATAGCAGAGAAAGAACTAAGAAGAGGAAGAAGGTGATCACGGCCTTCCACATCTTCCTATTCCTTGTCAGTTTGAATCTCCCTTCTTTTGTATTAACCACAATCTCCGCTCCTTCATCCATCTGCTCATGTCCAGCAAGTATACCATGCGTTACTTTTCCTTGTCTCTCTTCCCCTCTATCCGTCTCATGAGCATTAGTTTCTCCAAGCCCTTCTTCCTCATTACATGTCTCAAAACGTCAGCTATCTTTTTTCTGATTTTGAGTATTAGTTTCTTTCTTGTGTCCATCTTTTCTAAAACCTCGCCGTTGCTTGCGTGTTTCGTCTATGGTATCCTCAGCATCCTTCTGTAGAACCACTTAACGTTTGCTTCAAGTCTTCCTTTCATTTTTGAGGAGATTTCCAACATTCGCTATGATATTGAAGGACAGATATCACATAGCAATCCAGTAGTCTTTTCTTTGTTTCCAACGAAAATTTCCTGTCTCTTAATACTCTACTCAGCTTCTGGAATGCCTCTTTGGACATGACAATGCACGTTTGGATCTCCGTATTGCACTTTCCGTCCTCTGTTAGAATGCTTCCCGGGTATTTAACTCTCTGCACTTGTAGTCGATTTTGGGCTCCTCACTTCACTCAGCACGGTATCGTCTGCGTATCTTATATTGCTCAGATTTGGCCGCCAATGACGAGTGCTGGCAGAACCTCAAGAGCAATCGTCTCGCCGTATAGGTTGAACAGATCCGGTGAGAAGACCGGACCTCTCTTTGTATATTTGCCGAACTCTTTTCCTGGTCTTTATGAAGGCAGTTGGCTGCCAGTACAGGTTCTTTCCTAAATATGTCAAGTTATTTTTTTATACTTCTGTTTATAAAAACACATTGTAAATTAAAATCCTTGCAATTACGTTGAAAAAATCCATAAGATGATGAAACGCGTCGGAGAATAAAAATGTCCTTGTTTTTTTTATACACACACACACACACACACACACACACACACACACACACACACACACACGCGTACACACACACGGACACACACACACAAACATACATACATACATACATATATATATATATATATATAATGAAATATAGTTCTAAGGTACGTCATGATCTTTGGCCCATAAAATCGCGCACCTTAAAACTATATTTCATCGTATATTTTATTTTTATTTTTTTAATCAGTTCACCCCAAGCAAGGCGGTACCGCCACTGATGCGCAGGGGGCTACATAAGTAGAAATCTAAAAAAAAAATAAACGTATATATGAGCACAGAAGAGACATCACTAATGATTAAATGAATGCATTAGTGATTCAGAGAAATAAGTTCGACCATAATTTCGATTTAAAAAATGCCACACAAATAAAAAGAGTAAGCAATTTGTCCAGAAGGAAAGTTCTCGAGAGCGCCGCCATCCTGTACTACCAAAATATCAATTTGCTCCCCGGTTTTTCCCAATCTCACCTTTTCTTATTGAAATGATAACGAAACAGACTAACATACATAATAAAAAGTCCTGTATATTGGAAATCTTCAGCTATTATTCCATATATATAATAAGCAGAGACTAGTTATAAACGAATGTCTTTATATGTTTACGCATATACATTGTTAAATAATGTAGCCCAAATTCATGCAATGACTTGAAAACTGCATGAAAGGACTGCATTACATTTCGTTTATATATATATATATATATATATATATATATATATATGGGTAAATAAAATAAAAAAACCAAGAGGAAAACTGTATTTAACTCGCCTACACGTTTTGTCCTGTGATGGACTTTATTAAGTCAAAAAAACGAAATGAGCTTTATTCCAAATTACGTATCAACAAACAAAAATTGTTAGCAACTATAAAAAATGCTCACAAATTGCATTTACTATCCAAAACAATTTATCCCCTCTAAAAAACACACACATAGTAACAACTACCTCGAAACTATTATGGACATTATCAGATCTAAAAAAAAAAAAAAAAAAAAAAAACGAAAAACTTATAATGAACAATATGGTATTTACAAAATAAATTATCAAATTGTTCCTCAATGTACATCGCAGAACCAAGTAGAAATCTAAAAGAACGTATATATATATATATATATATATATATATATATATATATATGAACACAGAAGTGACATCACTTATAATAATCTAATGCATAAGCGATTCAGAGAAATAAATTCGACACGAATTTCGATTTAAAAAATGCCACACTAATAAAAAGAGTAAGCAATTTGTTCAGAAGGAAAGTTCTCGAGAGCGCCGCCATCCAGTACTACCAAAATATCAATTTGCTCCCCGGTTTTTTTCCCAATCTCTCTTTTTCTTATGGAAACGATACTCAAACAGACTAATATACATAATAAAAAGTTTTTAAAAAAACGGTTAAATTCCCTTCATTTTAACATCTCGTGACATTGCACTACACATGAAGGAGTTCTAAAACTAAAATTTTCTGTTAATCTTTTTTAATGATTTGTAAGAGTTTTTATAGTTGCCGACACTTTCTTTATACATACGTAATTTGGAATAAAGCTCATTTCGTCATTTTGCCTTGATAAAGTCCATGACAGGACGAAACGCTTAGGCGAGTGAAGAAAATTTTTCATCTTGTCTTATTTTACTTAACCATATATATATATATATGGGGGGTGCACACGCGCTAAACATGAAAGGATGAAAAATTAAAACAGGGAAAAATGAATAAATTGTTTTGATAGGGAAAAAGCAAATATCACCACAAAACAAGAAGGCCGTGATGTGGTTGAAGACCTTCAGCTAACTTTGCTGATCTAAGTCCAGAAACTAAGCTTTGTATATCAAAAGGAAATATAACTCGTTTGGTAAGGAGAGAATTAATAGCGCCAGACAAGAGATTTGTGACAAAAAGCCCAAGTCTTCTCAGACAAATAAATCACCAAATGAAGCTTTATGGCACATCGATAGCAAAATAATGGTCAACAGCGCCAAACAGTTTGGTGGGGTGCGCAAATAGAGAAAATAGCAACGGAATGAAAAAAGAAGTCCTAACATTAACAATATACACTAAACTAATTGTTATGCTACGCAGCAGTATGGGACTCAACCTAACTGATGACAAATGATATTTTTCAGTATGATGTCAGGTGTATCCTATTTAGGACATTGTGTTGTTATTTTAATTTTGAATTTCAGGAATTGTATTTATCTATATTTATGAGATAAGGTAGTATTTACATTATTCGGGCTATTGTCCTCATCTTTGTTGCCATTTGTACGACGTTTAATAATAGATCATTCTATTTGTCTATATTTCTGAGATGAGGTAGTATTTACAGTATTTACATGATTCGGACTATTGTCCTCATCTTTGTTGCCATTTGTACGACGTTTAATAATAGATCATTCTATTTGTCTATATTTCTGAGATGAGGTAGTATTTACAGTATTTACATTATTGTCCTCATCTTTGCTGCCATTTGTACGGCTATTGTACGCTCCGGCTTCTTTTAGGTGCTACGAATTTCAAAGATGAAGGCATTTGTCCGAATAATGTAAACAGGAATTTTATTCTTTAACAAATGATCTAATGGCGGTCTAGGCTCGGTCCTGCAGATTAAGCTTCATTGGGGCAAAATCGAATCTTTTTTAAACGAGAAAGCTCCTTATGCATAGATGTGGCCATAAATATGATCAATGTTTATGCCATTTTTCATATATTTATTAGCTTTGTGGTGCAGTATATATCGACTCGGAACGACAAATTGGGGTGCCAAGTTCGAATTCCAGTTGAATTCCGTTCATTCACTTTCGCACTAATACCTTTGAGAAAGGTATTAATTCGTCTCTTCCCTTAAGTTATGGGTTTAATAATAGAACAAATTGGGTTCTATAGCCTTGGCTGGCAACCAGTCTACCACAGAAAGCAATAGCAAGCTACTGCGGGATAATCTTTTGCCCAGTCAGTCATGTCGCTTTCGAGACATGATCGCCCAAATAGCACTTAACTTACTGAATACATATCTCTACAACAGTTTCACTTACTTCAAAACACCGAGGATGCATCTTCTTCTTCTATGTGCCATATCCCTTCAGGACGTAGGCGATCATGGATTCCCAGGTCTCCCTATCGCTGGTAGCTCTTAGCACGCTTTTTCCTGTTACCCAACACAAACTTCGCTCTGCCATGTACTTGCTCAGGCTCTTAAAATATGTTATCCTTTGCTTTCCCCTATCTCTCTTTCCCGCTATCTGACCTGTGAGTATCAGATTCTCCAAGCCCTCCTTCCTCATTGCATGTCCCAGAAACATTAGCTTTCTTCTTCATCACAAGTCCCAAGCACTTCATCTGTCGCTGATGCTCAGTATTAATTTCCTTTTCGTTTCCATCCTTTCTAAAACCTCATCATTGGTCAATGCATGTTATTCACAGCATCCTTATGGAGAACCACATTTCAGTTACTTCAAGTTTTTCTGTCATCTTTGAAGAGATTGTCCAGTATTCACTGCCATATTGAAAGACAGATATCACATAGCATTCCAGAACTCTCTTCTTTGTTTCTAGCGAAATTTTCCTGTCTCTTAATACTCTGCTTAGCTTCTGGAATGCGTCCTTGGTTTTAGTATCCCAAACCTGTAATTGGCATTTAGGGCTACTGAAGCAAATTTATTCTATTACGGGTGTGGGGAATTCATATTTCCACGACACCAAACAATTACTCTTACTGCTTATTTTCATTATTTCAGCTGTAAAATTGAAGATCCGAACAAATCCTGGTCCCTACACATTTGTTGTAAACTTTGGACTAACTGCATGGTTTCCTAACATCAAAACCAGCCTTCTACTTTGCTGTCCTGATTGTCTCGAGAGATCAACGAAGCCACCCGGATGATCGTTATTTTAATCTTACAAATACAATTAGTTTCAATGCTTCTTCCAAAAACATATCCCAATCTTCCTTCTGCTACACCCTTGTTCAAATTAATTAAAACAACTGCTAGTTTATTGTCTTTTACTACACGGTCAGTTTTAACCCCACTGGAGTGAAAGGGTATAATCGATATCTATTTTTTCCTAAATCATATATATGTATAGTAGTAGTTTGATTTTCTGGAGCCTTCTAGAACTTGATGGGGAGTTCTAGAACGTTCAGTAACTTTCTGAAACTTTATAGAACCTTCTAGTACAGCGGTCGGCAAACCCCGACCCGCGGGTCACATCCGGCCCTCGAGTGAATCTTGTCCGGCCCACTACCTTACTCTGGACACGATATAAATATAGGTAAACCAAACCAAAGTGGCAGTTGATCGTCTGAATACATTGCGTCAAAATTTAAAAACAAAATAATTTCTTTTTACCTGGAGAATGTTTAACTTTTATTTTTTATTTGTAGGGATCGCCAAAATTAGTGTACGGCCTCACTTTCACTTTTTCTGTGAAATTGCTTTTGTGAGCGGGCACTTTTAAATGAATATAAAATAGTGTTTTCAACCAATTTTAATGGATCTTTTTTTCAATACTGATTTATAAAACATTTATTTTTTTAAGATGTAATATTTTTTTAACAAAATTCCCGTCAGATATTTTCTCTTTTTCATGCTTTGGAAACCTGTTTTTTATCGGATTGAGAAAGAGGTGAAATACTTTCTGCAACTCCGAAATTTTTCGCTATCTGGTAGAGTTCCTTTTTATGTAAATAAAAACAAGAAAAAAATCAAAATGCTTTTTCCAAGGCAAAAGTTATTAGGGCCCGGAAGTTTTTGCCGTCTGAATCTATCCTGCACATTTATAAATCTACCATCCGCCCGTGCATTGAATACTGCTGGCATATCTGGTCGGGTGCCCCTGCTGTTCTCCTCGGGCTTCTCGATAAGGTTCAGAGGAGGGTCTGTAATGTGATAGATACCGACTTGTCAGACCGCCTGCAGTCTCTCTCCCACCGGCGCGACGTGGCTTCCCTGTGTCTCTTCTATAAATACTTTCACGGCTTCTGCTCCGATGAACTTGGATCACTAGTGCCCCCTAAATACGAATTTGAACGAGATACTAGATTGGCAACTAGATCCCACCCTTTTACAGTGAAACCGATAAGATGCCCCCGTAACTTCTACTCCAACAGTTTCTTTCCTCGCACTTCCCGACTGTGGAATTCTCTTCCGAACGATTGCTTCCCCGACGGCTACAATCTCCAGGAGTTCAAATGTAAGGTCAATAGACACCTCCTAACACACTGACCTGCTCCCATTCTATCAAACACTCTTCCCATCTGCCCAACCCTCATCCTCGCTATCCTTACTCATCTGTCACCTTCCTCCTGACATTCCCTATGTCTAACCACTCCTTCTCTTTATCTTCCCCTATGTAGCCCCATGCGCAATAGTGGCAGTGGAATGCCTTGCTTGGGGTGAGATGATTAAAAAAAAAAAAAAGATCATTTCAAAATTGTATATAAAATTAATTTTTTATGCATTTTATATTTTTCTCCCTCATGAGACTAGAGCCATAGCTGTTTGGCTCTCCTCCATGATTTTACATGGATTTTTGGAACCTCATTCTCCAAAAGGTTGCCGACCTCTGTTCTAGTACTTTCTCGAGCCTTCTAGAAATTTCGGGATCCTTCTAGAAGATTATGGAAATTTATGACGTTTATTTTATAGAACTATGTAAGAGTGAGCGCTGATTGAGTTGTCATTTGTCTTGAGCAGATTATTTAAAAGAACTTTTTTTTAGTTTCCTTTCTTTCGTCATACGTTCAGTTTTAGTCACACTGGACTGACAGGGTATAAACGATTTCTATTTTTACCTTAGTTTAAGTCATTTGCAGTGATGTGTATTAATATGAATATTTTCGGGGTGTAGGATTACATTTGTTTGGATTTGAAAAATATTGCTTCATCGTAATTGCGTCAGATTTTATTATGCTCCAAAGAAGCATACAAAAATTGTATCGCTGCACGAACACACTGGCAAGCCTTACAGAGAGATCACGAATATTGTTGGTGTCAGCCTTTTAACTGTCAGTCGTGTCATCAAGTCGAAGAAGAAAACCGGAACCATCAGTCCAAAACGTAAAGTATGGTCGGAAGAGAAAATCAACGCTAAGAGACGACGTATACGTGATCAGGTAAAGTGTGAAAGATCCTAGAAAGACATTATTCCTTTTGTTTCAATTAATTTGCACAAGGGCGTGGGATCTGTTCCTCATTCAGATAATTTCATTGTGTCTACGCCTCCTGAGCATGTAACACTGTGCATTCTTTATGCACACACGTTAAACCAAGTATTGACGGACCCTGGATTCGAACCCCGGAATAGATATTTGGAGAATATCTCTGTGTGTATAAGGTTTTTTTTCTTTTTTTAGGAAGGGTTAAGAAAGAGAGGAAGAAAGAAATAAACGCTGGGGTGGCTGAGAGATAGGAGAGAAGCGAAACACAAGGCATCCACGAAATAATATCAACTGATATGATAGCAATTTAACAATGACCAGCTAGCCTTGCGAAGGGAGATAATCCTGCCTCTTTTTTCGTTGCTTGTTCATACTCTCTCGGAGAAAGAGATGAAAGAGAGACTGAAAACGAAATTATCAGTCGAAATAAGATCACCTGCTTAAGGATGAAATTGTACTTAACGCTGACAGGTGAATGTATAAAGTCAACAGAATCTTGTCTCCGAACTTCCAGACCGGCAGACATCAGCGAGAAAACCGTAAGCGGGTGATTTAAGCCAGATACAAAAAATTAACATTAGACTTTTAAGGACAAACATTTCAAGCACTTACTACCCCACGACATATTGAAACTGTTTCAACTAAAAGGCGACGAATTTGACAAACACAGTGACACAGCCTTCCTAGCAGTTGATTTAGCTATTGACTGAATGTAATGATTCCACTTGAGGTCGGAAGAGAGGATTAGCCGAGGGGGCGCAGTATATTGCTTTAGGGAGACTCGCTTGATCCATGCTCATGAGGGGTAGGAGATGTGGCCTGTGAAGATTGACAGATAGCAGTTGCTGAATTGTAAGTAAGATGGTGTTTGGACTTAATGAAAGAAAAATACTAGAGAACGAAAAGAAGATTTGAAAAGAAGTGAAAAATGGAGAAGGGGAAGAAGAAAAGGAAGAACAACACCGAAAAGAAGGAGGCAAATAGAAGAAAAAGGATAAAGGGAAAAACAAGAGAAGAGAATAAAGAAATAAAAGGAAATCTAGAAGCAGCAAAAAAGAATACAAAAAAGAAGCAACAAAAAGAATAAAAAAGAAGCAAAAATAGGAGTATAAAAATGGCAATGAAAGAGAGTACAAAAAGAGGCAACAAAAAATACAAGAAAGCAACCAAAAATAGAAGCCCAAAAAAGGCAACAAAAAAGATGTAGCGAAAAAGAACAAAAAGAAGCAACAAGAAAGACTCCAAAAATAAGCAACAAAATTAGTACAAAAAAGAAGCAATATAGATATGAACAGGCTGAGATAGATAGATAGATAGATAGATAGATAGATAGATAGATAGATAGATAGAAACAGACTGAGATAGATAGATAGATAGATAGATAGATAGATAGATAGATAGATAGATAGATAGATAGAAACAGACTGAGATAAATGGATAGATAGATAGATAGATAGATAGATAGATAGATAGATAGATAGATATGAGCAGACTGAGTTTAGTAGATAGATAGATAGATAGATAGATAGATAGATAGATAGAAACAGACTGAGATAGATAGATATGAGCAGACTGAGTTTAGTAAATAGATAGATAGATAGATAGATAGATAGATAGATAGATAGATAGATAGAAACATAGTGTGCTAGATAGATAGATAGATAGATAGATAGATAGATAGATAGATAGATAGATAGATAGATAGAAACAGACTGAGATAGATAGGTAGATAGATAGATAGATAGATAGATAGATAGATAGATAGAAACAGACTGAGATAGATAGATATGAGCAGACTGAGTTTAGTAAATAGATAGATAGATAGATAGATAGATAGATAGATAGATAGATAGATAGATAGATATACCAAAATTAGCTCGATCGATAGGCTACTAAATTATCAGAGCGATTATGATGATAAATCTGATCCTCTCTGACTCGTGCAAAGAGCTTGTTAGCCGAGGCCCAGTGACAGGTGTGCATCAGAATATAGATGAACAGAGATGGAAAAAGCCAGGTACATTAAGACATCGAGAGACAATGACAAGTATCAAAAGTTTCAAAACTATTCTGTAACGCCATTCTTAATGAGTTTGACATTCAACAAATAAATAAATATTCGCCCCTCCAATGATGCACGAATGGTCGAGTCAATGGAGACCTTTAGCAGGGAGACATGATGCTTACTTTGATGTCGACGCGACTGTGGTGTGTCATTGCTTTTTTTGCATGGAGCAGTCTGATATGCTCCTAAAACGGTGACGGTGTAGAGGATGTCAGAAAACAAGCAAAAAGAAAGAAAAATATAGTGAGATTTCTTAGGAAAAACAAGTAAATAAAAAATATTTAGATATATAAAAAAGACAGAAAGAAAGAAAGAAAATGAAAAAAGAAAGAAAGAAAGAAAATGAAAAAAAGAAAATGAAAAAAAGATAAAAGTATTAAAAAACGAGTAAAAGAAAAATATGTAGATATAAAAAAGACAGAAAGAAAGAAAGCAAGAAAGAAAAAGAAAGAAAAATAAGTGGTATTAGAAAAACGAGTAAAATAAAAATATTTAGATATTTTAAAAAAGAAAGAAAGAAAGAAAGATAAAGAAAGAAAAAAGAAAGAAAGAAAGTAATTTGTATTAGAAAAACGAGTAAAATAAAAATATGTAGATATATATAAAAGACAGAAAGAAAGAACGAAAAATTAAAGAAAAACGAAAAGTGGTATGAGAAAAACGAGTAAAATAAAAATATATAGATATATATAAAAGACAGAAAGAAAGAACGAAAAATTAAAGAAAAACGAAAAGTGGTATGAGAAAAACGAGTAAAATAAAAATATATAGATATAAAAAAGACTGAAATAAAAAAGAAAGAAAGAAAGAGAAAAGTAATATATATTAGGAAAACGAGTAAAATAAAACATGTAGATATATGAAAAAAAAGAAAGAAAAAGAAGGAAAGAATAAAGAAAGAAAGAAAAAAGAAAGAAAAGTAAGTTGTTTTAGAAAAACGAGTATACTAAAAAATATGTAGATATATAAAAAGGAAAGAAAGAAAAAAAAGTTAGTGGTATTAGAAAAACAAGTAAAATAAAAATATATAGATATATAAAAAACGACAAGAAGAAAGAAAGAAAGAAAGAAAGAAAGAAAGAAAGAAAGAAAGAAAGAAAGAAATCTCAGTTCTTCAATACGGCAGTGATTGCTGGACAATATCATCGAAAATGAGGACAAAACTGGAAGCAGCGGAAATGTGGTTCTACAGAAGGATACTGCGGATATCGTGGACTGAGCATGCAAGCAACGATGAGATGTTGGAAAGAATGGCAACAAAAAGGAAATTAATACTGAGCCTCAGGAAGAGACAACTGAAGTTACTGGGACACGCAATGAGGAAGGAGAGTTTGGAGAACCTGATACTGACGGGCCAGATAGAAGGAAAAACAGACAGAGGAAGGCAGCGGATAACATATTTGCAGGGCCTGATCAGGTGGATGACGGAACCGGGGTTGCCAGGAGTAACAGGAGCAAACATACTAAGAGCCACAAGGGATAGGGAGACGTGGAGAATCATGATCGCCTACGTCCTGAAGGGACAGGGCTGACAGAAGAAGAAGAAGTTTAGACGTTACGACTGAAGGATGGGTTAAACCAAATAAGGCAACGGCTCAGCGATTTCTTCTTATTCCTGCCTACATTGTTTTTAACGGAGTATTCTAAACTAGTGTTGAATTTACTTTTTTCTAAAGCATTAAAGTATTTAATTTAAGAATTGTCAAAAATTTCCTTATTGCTAGATTTGGTACTTAAATGAAATTAGATAAATTTGTGTAGGTTGTTGGTGATTCTCTGGGGGAGATTTGATTCCCTGTTGATGTATGTGTGGTTGTGTGAGTCCTTAGTGTATGGATCGAACAGGCCATTGTTAAGGTCGAAGGTAATATCTAATAAATTTACGACTTTAGCGTTAGTTAAGGTGGTAATATTAAGATCATGGTCTTTGAAAAAATTTGTTAAATCCTTTTTTAGTTTATCTGTTTTTTGTGGATTAGTTTTGTAGAGGATTATCAATCTGTCGTCTTAGTGTTGCATAACTCGAAGATTTTCCTTAGATTCCAGAGCAAATAGAGCTCTACCAAGTTACAGGCCTCTGAAGAATCATACTCCCCCGTGAAGATGCAGGAATCAGAGTTGCATTTTCTAGTTCATAGATATTCATCTTAAAATAAAATAGATTTTGGGCTCTGTTTGATGATGTCTGGGTCGCTATATTAAGTTAGAGGACTCTGAAGAATCATACTCCCCCGTAAAGATGCAGGAATAAGAGTTCATAGGTATTCATTTTTCTAGTTCATAGGTATTCATCTTAAAATAGATTTTGGGCTCTATTTCATGATGTCTGGGTCGTTGATGATGTAGTAATCTTTAGCCAAATTTAAGGTCGCGGTTAAAAGTTTTTCAGATACAGATGGGTAGAAGTAAAAAATATAGAACAAAATGAAAGTGAATTCGTTTTTTATTTTTCATTTTCCTGAACCAATCATTATCTACATGTAACCTTAAAATATTTAAATTTTTAATCATGTTATTAAAAAAGTAATCACTTAAATTAATAAGATTATAAAATTTTCCTTATTGTTAGAGTTTGTACTTAAAACTAATTAGATAAATTTGTGTAGGTTGTTGGTGATTCTCTGGGGGTGATTTGATTCCCTGTTGATGTATGTATAGTTGTGTGAGTCCTTAGTGTATGGTTTGAACAGGCCATTGTTAAGGTCGAAGATAACATCTAATAAATTTACGGCTTCAGCGTTAGTTAAGGTGGTAATATTAAGATCATGGTCTTTGAAAAAAATTGTTAAATCCTTTTTTAGTTTATCTGTTTTTGTGGATTAGTTTTGTAGAGGATTATCAATCTGTCGTCTTAGTGTTGCATAACTCGAAGATTTTCCTTAGATTCCAGAGCAAATAGAGCTCTACCAAGTTACAGGCCTCTGAAGAATCATAGTCCCCCGTGAAGATGCAGGAATCAGAGTTGCATTTTCCAGTTCATAGATATTCATCTTAAAATAAAATAGATTTTGGGCTCTGTTTGATGATGTCTGGGTCGCTATATTAAGTTAGAGGACTCTGAAGAATCATACTCCCCCGTAAAGATGCAGGAATAAGAGTTCATAGGTATTCATTTTTCTAGTTCATAGGTATTCATCTTAAAATAGATTTTGGGCTCTATTTCATGATGTCTGGGTCGTTGATGATGTAGTAATCTTTAGCCAAATTTAAGGTTGCGGTTAAAAGTTTTTCAGATACAGATGAGTAGAAGTAAAAAATATAGAACAAAATGAAAGTGAATTCGTTTTTTATTTTTCATTTTCCTGAACCAATCATTATCTACATGTAACCTTAAAATATTTAAATTTTTAATCATGTTATTAAAAAAGTAATCACTTAAATTAATAAGATTATAAAATTTTCCTTATTGTTAGAGTTTGTACTTAAAACTAATTAGATAAATTTGTGTAGGTTGTTGGTGATTCTCTGGGGGTGATTTGATTCCCTGTTGATGTATGTATAGTTGTGTGAGTCCTTAGTGTATGGTTTGAACAGGCCATTGTTAAGGTCGAAGGTAACATCTAATAAATTTACGGCTTCAGCGTTAGTTAAGGTGGTAATATTAAGATCATGGTCTTTGAAAAAAATTGTTAAATCCTTTTTTTGTTTATCCGTTTCTTGTGGATTAGTTTTGCGGAGGATTATCAATCTGTCGTCTCGGTGTTGTATAACTCGAAGATTTTCCTTAGATTCCAGAGCAAATAAAACACTACCAAGTTACAGGCCTATGCAGAGCCATACGCACCCGTGAAGATGCAGGAACCAGGGTTGCTTTTTCTAGTTCATAGGTATTCATTCTAAAATAAAATGGATTTTGGGCTCTGTTTTATGATGTTGATGTCTTGGTCGCTGATGGTGCAGCAATCTTTAGCCAAATTTAAGGTTGCGGTAAGAGTTTTTCACATATAGATGGGTAGAAGTCAACAATATCGAACTAGATGAAAATGTATTCAATTTTAGTTTTTTTTATCTTTGTGAACCAATCAATTACTTTGGCTTTATTCATCCACTGGTTCATGCTTCAGACATTCTTAGTTAATATAGAAGCTCTTTCTATGATGATTTTGCTAATTTTACCTTTGTGGCTTTTTGAAGGGTTTAATAATCAACATTGTGGGTTCTTATTGAAATTGTCTTTGTGGTCTTTTATTGTGATGAATATCTTTTTTATGTTAAATTGTTTAATATGGCTGCAAAACTGGTCTGGTTCTTTTTCTCTATATTTAGATATTCTTCATAAAATTCAACAAGAATCTGCAATTTTATTAGTCTTAGTATGGCGTCCTTTCTTTAAGGATAAACACAAGGTAATTTACGACAGAATCCTTAATGAAAGCGGATATCAATCATCCAAAATTAGCTTTGTGGAAAATTTCAAAAGCTCAGAAAGTAAAAATACAGACAGGAAAATCATATGGTATAACCCTCCTTTTAATCAGTCTATTAATTTCAAGCTAGGCCAGAAATTTCTTAAACTAATAGATAAGCATTTTCCTAGAAAGAACCCTCTAAGCAAAATCTTTAATAAAATAAAATAAAACTAAGCTATAGCTTCTCCAACAATCCAGAAAAAATAATTAAAGTACAAAACAGCAAAATATTAAAAGCACACAACAAAAATAACTCCAACACTAATGTCAGTCTGCCCCATAATAACAACCTCTGTAACTGTATAAACTCAAACCAATGCCTCATGACCAATAAATGTTTAAGGAAATCCCTGATATATACGTATTCGATTTCATCCATGGAGAATCCTAAAGATGAAAAAAATATATATCGGAAACACTATGAACGTATTTAAAAAGCGATTTTACAATCACCTCTCATCCTTCAATAACAAAGAAAAACAAAAGATGACGTCTCACTCCAAATACTTCTGGAAGTTAAAAGACGAAAATAAAACACCTAAAGTTAAATAGAAAATCCTCAAACAAGCAAGAACAGCTTTATCAATAAAGGAACCATGTTTCCTTTGTATTCAAGAAAAAATTGAAATCATTAAATATATGAATTGCAACAAGCTTTTAAACCAGAGGCATGAAACCACAGTAAACTGCAAGCACATTAAAAAACTAACCTTACAATCATGCTAAAAATACTACAAAAGCCAGAGCTAGGACCCCATAGAAATTATACACCTTCATCGTACTAACAACACTTTTACACACTCTTACCACAAACCGAAATCTAATTTAAAATCTTAAAATATTAAAAATTTTATAGAAAAAATCGATTTCATGAATTCAAAATTAAGGTTATTTATGCAAAATTAGATTAATTATAAAAACTGTGCTTAAATACACACATTAAATTTTAACTATTACCTTAAATACAAACATACCTATTGCCTATTTACCTATTACCTTAGATACAGCATTAAATCTTACCTCCGACATTAAATTCTACCTATTACGCACCCATTACCTACTTACCTATTACCTTAAATACAAACATTAAATTTTACCTCTTACATTAAATCTTACCTATTCAGTCAGTTAAGTGCCATACGTAAAACACGCTTCGGCGATCATGTCTCGAAAGAGACATGATTGACTGGGCAGAAGATTATCCTGCAGTAGGTTGCCATTGCTTTCTGCGGTAGACTGGTTGCCAGCCAAGGCTATAGAACCCAATCTGTCCTGTTATTTAACCCATAACTGGAAGGAAGAGACGGATTAATACCTTTCCCAAGGGTATTTGCGCGTAAATGAATGCAATGAATATCAACTGGAATTCGAACTCGGCGATTTAAAATTTAAAATTTAATCGAAAAAATCGATTTCCTAAATCCAAAATTAAGATTAAAAATACAAAATTAGATAATTATAAAAAATGTGGTTAAATACAAAAATATTCTATGGTTGTACAAATAAGCGGTAAGTCCAATCCCACCCGTTATACCTCCCTACTCTGTTCCTCTAAGAAATCCAAAGGATAAAGTCTAGTCGCAAGATCACAAAACTTACATCCTATCTGCTAATGTTAAATCTGTCTACAAAATTCCAAGACATTAATCAACTATATTCACCACCCACACCACATTCTTCAACATTCAAACGGACAATTCACAAGACTTACTACTTTATCACTAAGCCCCGCCAACATCCAGCACACAACTCACCAAATATAAGAACAGAGGCTTTCCATTCCTGTCCACACCACCTGATGAGACATTGTAGTTTCAATGTCGAAATAAATGTACGATTTTTAGTGGATATATAAACATTTTTTAGATGTTTTAAAATATGATTTATATATTAGTCATCCACATACAAGCCTGTTTCGCTGTATCACAGCTCATCAGTATGGCTAGACGCATCCACTTGCCTCTAGGCCAGGATCGAAACTCGACCTGATTTGGTGTCAGTCAGAGTCGCTACTCCCCTAAGCCATCGACGCATGGTATCAGAGAAGGGAAATTTTAACGTGTTGTATCTAAGCAGTGTATACACACGCCATTTCCCGAGAGAACTCAATTCATTTCTGAAGAGTCACGCATATAGCTGGAAACTGTTTTTAAAATATATGGAAACTGTTTTTAAAATTTTCTTTTCCAGAGATCTCCATCCTAATGAGAGCATAATATATCAGTCATCCACATACAAGCCTGTATATTATAATAAAGACCGTTGTATATATATATATATATATATATATATATATATATATATATATATTACCATCCGCAGACAGATCTGCTCGCTGTATCACAGCTCATCAGTACGGTTAGACTCCGATTGCTACACAACTCAGGCTCGAAACCCGACCGAATTGGCGTCAGT
Source organism: Ascarosepion bandense (assembly GCA_037127315.1). Classification (NCBI taxonomy): domain Eukaryota; kingdom Metazoa; phylum Mollusca; class Cephalopoda; order Sepiida; family Sepiidae; genus Ascarosepion; species Ascarosepion bandense. The sequence continues at coordinate 991,803 of JBBBDQ010000911.1, read as the reverse complement.
CGGCCACTCTACCCCTGGGCCACGGGGCGTTTGGTGGTAGAAGGCAGTCTTTTTTAGCGCATATCATATTACGCGCCCAATAGCTAGCGTGCTCCAATTCATTTTACTGAATGCGCGATGCGTATATATATATATATATATATATATATATATATATATATATATATATCCCTCCTGTCACACTCAGGGTTTTAATTATTTTGCTAATTTTTCTTATATCTTAATGTAAGATGTCAATAGTAGATACATCACTATATATATTGCCGTTATTATGGACGGTATGTTGATATAAATATTTTGTCATTTTGAGAGAACGGGCCCACTCGTAGGAGCATAATGAAAATGCTTACTTCTCTCAGTTCCTCTTCTTCATGTGCCATGTTCACTCAAAACCTGGTCGAATATGACTCTACATTCTAGGTTCCCAACCAGGGGTCCATAGACCCCTAGGGGGCCCATGAAATAATTTCAAGGTGTTCAAAAGATTATAATTAAAAAACAACCACAAAAGTTCCCATTGAGAAATATAGAATGAAATACTTCTCTTTTTTTTTAATAAATAAAAAGTTTCATTCACTTCTCTTTTGGGAATTTTTCATTGTTTTTTTTTTTTATATATGTTTTATTTATACAGGTTTTATGCTTTTTTCATTCATACATTTGCTCGTAAGCTCAAAAATAAAGACAGATTTATAAAGATATTTTTTGTGTACAATACCTACAGTATAACCCGGATATAAGAGAAACTCGGATATAAGAGAATCCCGGATATAAGAGATGTCTTCTCGTGTTCTAAATTTCATATCAAAATATTAAGTTTAAAGCTTAATCAGCAGAATAACGCAGGGCATTTTACATGAATATATTTTTTTTACAGAAAAATCTTTTATTTTTGCTGGTTTAACTTGTTCTGTTGTAGGTGTCCACGAAGGAGTAAGTGACTGGAAAAGGGGGAATGGGACAAAATGGTGGAGAACCACTGCACCATACACAATATTCTGCTCTTTGTAGCTTTTAATAGATTTTGTCTTTCCTAAACCAGGTACCGTTATCAAGTTACTCATGTCCTTCTCAGCGGCTTAGTAGCTTTATTGCCTTCCTTCGAGTGAAATGATTGAAAAACCAATTTCAATTTCAATTTTTTTTTTAAATTGATTTTTCAATCATTTCACTCGAAGGAACGGAATATATATATATAGTCATCCGCAGACAGATCTGTATCACAGCTCATCAGTACGGCGTAGACTCCGGTCTCTTCCTAACCCAGGATTGAAATCCGACCGAATCGGTGTCAGTCGGCGAGTCTACCCCTAGGCCACGAGCGTCCAGTAGAAGAAGGCAGGCTTTTTAGCGCGTATAAACACACCCAATAGCTAGAGTGCTCCAATTCATTATGGAATGAGCGATGCGTATATGCCGAAGTAGCTACTGTTTATAAAGTCTCCCACTCTTCCAGAGTGCTCACTCAGGGTGTGAGAGCGTAAATATTATATATATATATATATAGTGGTTACTAATGGAAGTATATTCCAGAGTTAGATATTTAATTTAAAAAGTTGTCAATACAAAATAGAGCATAAATAATATTATTTATTACAAAATAAATTAACCACATTTTACTGACTGACGATGGTGTTTTAACACCGAAATTTTATAGCTATCAAGTTGAAGTATTGCATTATTATTATTATTAGTAGTAGTAGTAGTAGTATTAACGTATATATAAATACACATATATATATATGCATATATATATATATATAAATATATATATATATTATCTCTCTCTCTCTCTCTCTCTATATATATATATATATAGAGAGAGAGAGAGAGAGAAAGAGAGAGAGAAATCATCAGCATACAGGCCTGTTATATATATATATATATATATATATATATATATATATATATATATATCCAGATGAAGATGACTCAAGGTTTTTTTACTATTTTGAGTGCTCCGGAATTTATTTTATTATAAACAGTGCTCAATATAATAAATATTATGGAGATTAATATCATATTCATACAGTTATGAATTAATTGTATATTGCCACACGGAAATTTCTATGTTTCGAGATAGATTCCATTCATCAGGCAATGTTTGATGTTGGTTGTACAAATGATTTACATTTAAATACAAAACCCTTCGGTTTGCTGTTTGTGTATATGGGATGATATAAAATTTACATGTGTGTTCCTGTTAACTAATCAGAGCGAAGATTAATTTTGGAATTTCGCTCCAAAAAATAGATACTAAGTAACTTTTTCTTTTTTTTCCCTCCTTTTTCAATTTCCTTATTTTTTCTCTTTCTTCTTTTTCCTCCATGTACCACCCCAACGGTCCATCCTAACAATTTCTCCGGCGGACGTTCTCCACGCTGTGATGTTGCCGGGAATTTGTAGAAAATGTCGGCCGAACAGCTGGGGGTACAAGACTGAACTATAAGGAACGAACTTCCACAACTTGGATGAGTTGAAAGGATGCTTTATTCGTTTAGAGTTAGCCTTTTCGGTTGGGGCAGGCGAATGTGACACACAGCTCTAACTCTAATTAATGGAGATCAACAAATCCGAACTGGACGAAACAAGACGAACGGAGAATCTTACTTCAAGCTCGCGCCCGGCGGGACTCCCTTCACTCTCTTAACTTGTCTTAACTTACTCGAAAAAATTATCTGAATTTATCCAAAATTGACCGGAAATCCGGAAATGCTTTAGACCACCGGTGACAAACACCGGCGACTGTAAGTCTGAAATTTCAGTTATCTTTTTTTTTATCTTAATAAGGCTTCCGCCGGAAAAGGCTTAATGTGTGGTCAAGATACAGTAAAGGACAGCCTTTGAACGGGTCATCGAAAACCTACCTGCTGAACTTTATCACTGAGTAAAATATTTACCGGAAGGACAATTTTCCTCATAAGAGAGAAAGCGTTTATTTATTTATTTTTTCCTCTTCTTTTTCCCTTTTGTTAAATATGTTTTTAAACTATTTTCTATTCTAATCTATTTTCTATTTTAATCTATTATAATAACATACATATATGCCTAGTTATCGTGTCACATCCATAACGGTCAAGATGTCAAGCTGCTAAATGTAAATCATTTGTACAACCAACACCAAATATTGCCTGATAAAGAGAATCTATCTTGAAACAGAAATATCTGTGTCGCAATATACAATTAATTCATAACTATATATATATATATATATATATATATATAGATAGATAGATAGATATATCCGAGTGAAGAATTCTTACAACGTCCAAACCTCGATATATAATATATAGAGCTGTGAATATTTATTATAAATTATATTTTAGAACATGTACATATTATTCTATAAATATCCGCCACAAAGGTACGCTCGTTTCGACATTGAAACTTCAATGTCTCATCAGGCGGTGTGTAAAGTACAGGAAATCCTTTTTCTATATATTTATTTAGTTTTGTTCGAGGTGTTGGTTGGGGTTAGTGATAGGGGGTTGGTCTTTGACCGTTGGAATGTTTGGAGAGAGTGTTTTGTTAGAGATGTTGGTGGGGGTTAGTGATAGGGGAGTAAGTCTGTGACTGTTGGAATTTTTGGAGAGGGTGTTTCTTAAGTGGTTGATTAATGAGAGTCATTGATTTTTAGACAGTTGTAGGTTTTAATCATCTAGTGACTAGACTATATCTTTATGGATTTCTTAGAAGAGCCGATAGTAGTTGGCGTTGATATTTTTATTTATTTTTATTTAAGCAGAGTCTTTATAATTAATGTAAGTTTGCATATTTAATCTTAATTTTGGATTTAGGGAATATGTTTTTTCTATTAAATTTTTAATTTTTAATTTTTAATTAGATCATAGTTTGGAAACCGTTTTATCTATTAAATTTTAAATTTTAAATTTTAAATTTCTATTCTTATATCTAGTCAATATATGATTCATCTAATTATGGTTATAGTTATTAACTTTACTCTAATTATGGTTATTAACCTTACTAATTAATTAGGAATATTAAACCTTACTTTAGAATTTAGTAATTCGATATTATTATAGAGTTTATATATATATATATATATAGAGAGAGAGAGAGAGAATTTATATATATATATATATATATATAGAGAGAGAGAGAGAGAGAGTTTATATATATATATATATAGAGAGAGAGAGAGAGTTTATATATATATATACATATATATAGAGAGAGAGAGTTTATATATATATATATATATAAGAGAGAGAGAGAGAGAGAGTTTATTTATATATATATATATATATATATATATATATATATTAATGCAGGTTTCATTGAATAATATAGACAAGTTTTGTCTATTAATTTTGTGTAGGATCCGTTCATACCGTCTGATATACTTGATGGTGATGTCGTTGAAAGACAACAAAAAATCACAGTGATTGTGGATTTTTTTTATCGGGTCTAAACTTTCGGCTCACATAAGCCATTATCAAAGAGTAAATATTAACACAGAATAAACATAGAACATTATATATATATATAGAGAGAGAGAGTTTATATATATATATATATATATATATATATATATTTGGGGTCCAAGCTCCGGCTCTTGTAGTATTTTGTTAGCATGATTGTAATGTTAGCTCTCTAATGTGCTTGCAGTTTACTGTGGTTTCATGCCTCTGGTTTAAAAGTTTGTTACTGTTCATATATTTAAGGATCTCAGTTTTTTTTTTTCTCGAAGACAGAGGAAACATAGTTACTTTATGGATTTAGCAATTCCTGCTTGTTTAACGATTTTCCATTTAACTTTAGGTTTTTTATTTTCGTCTTTTAACTTCCAAAAGTATTTGGAGAGGGATGTCAAGTTTTGTTTTTCTTTCTTATTGAAGGATGAGAGGTGATTGTAAAATCGCTTTTTAAATACGTTCATGGTGTTTCCGATATACATTTTTCATCCTTAGGATTCTTCAGGGATTTCGTTAGACATTTATTGGTCATGGGGCATTTGTTAGGGTTTCTACAGTTACATAGGTTGTAATTATGGGCCGGACTAGTATTAGTGTTGGAGTTATTTTTGTTGTGTGCTTTTAATATTTTCTTGTTATGTACTTTAATTATTTTTTCTAGATTATTGGATCAGCTATAGCTTAGTTTAATTGTATTTTTATTGAATATTTTATTTAGAGGCTTATTTTGGGGGAAATGATTATCTAGTAGTTGAAGAAATTTATGTCCCAGCTCGAAGTTAACTGATTGATTAAAAGAAGGGTTATACCATATGATTTTCGGTTTCTATTTTTGCTTTTTGAACTTCTGAATTTTTCCACAATGCTGATTTTTGATTATTGATATCCGCTATCCTTAAGGATTTTATCGTAAATTACCTTCTGTTTATCAAACATTTCTTTACTGGATGAGTATGTTTTAATGCGGCGTTCTATCGATGATGGGATGTGTTTGATAATAGAAGGTGGGTGGTTAGAGTTGGGGTTTATATATATATTGGGTTTGCATTGTTTTTCATGTGAGGTTGGAAAGTGTTCGATACTAAGTCTAATGTTATGTCTAAGAAGTTTACTTCCTTGATGTTGGAGTTAATCACTACGTTAAGACCAAAGGATTTAAAGACTCTATGGATTAATTTTCTGGTTATATCAACCTTACCTCCAGTAGATTTATCAATTATCATTAGTCCGTCGTCCCTATATAGTCCTATATTGTCCGTTTCGATTTCCTTATGTGCAGTTAAGTTGTACAGTAAGAATAATCCAATCAGATTCGAAGCCTCAGCAGAATCCAGGGCACCCATGGATAAATCAAAGTTCTCCTTTGAGTTCTTAGTCCACTGTTCGTTGTCGTGGATTATAACTGATTTTCTGCAGTTCAGCATAATTTTGACCTCATCCTCTGTGATGTCTGAGTAGAATTCCGCGAACTCCAGGGCGAGACCGAATAGGTTCTCTGAAATTGATGGGTAAAAATCCACAATGTCAAATTGTAAAAAGGTGGCATTATTTTTTCCACCAATTTTTTCAAACCACTCGATTACGTCTACCGTACCTTTCCACTGCGTTAGTTTAATTTTATTTTTTATTTGTTGGTTGACACTCTCTCATATTGTTTTACTTATCCTACCTATTTCGGATTTTGTGGGGTCTATTATCCTTGTAGGTAATTTCCTGTAAAAATCAGGTTTGTGGTCCTTCAAGAGCACATATGCTTCTTTCGTTGCTATTTTGGGGACTCCGTCACTTATTTTGGGGACTCTGTCACTTATTTTGGGGACTCCGTCACTTATTTACAATTTGTCTGTAATTAGTTTATCTGCCTGGTTTATTCTGTCTATGTTGTTTTTGTGTTCTTTGTTGATTTTCCTGTGTTTTTTTGTTAGTTTTTTTTTTTTAAATAAGGTCCTTGTATTCATTTGGGTCTATCTTATAGAAATTCGATATTTTGTCTGATTTGTGTATGTTGCTGACTATTGTGTCTAAGTGATTTTGGAATTTATTTTTGTGTTTGTGGAAAGTTATTTTGTTTATAGTTTCGAATAAGACATTTTCGAAGTTAAGAAGTTTGTCTGTGAGGGGAGCGTTCTTAGGTTTTTAAATCCGAATGTGTTATTATTTGGAGCTCCATGGCCTTTAATGAAGAAGTGCGCTTTCCATCTCATTCTTCGTACTAGAGAACATATATAAAAAAAACAATTATGTACTTGTTCCGAAACATAATTTATAATAAATATATATATATATATAGACAGAAATATATCTGTTTGCTCTACTTTCGTATTGAGCGCTTTAGAGTTAGTGTTTTTGTCTTTTTTTTTCTTTCTTACGAGTGCTTGACGTTTTGTTCATGTATTTCGCTTGTTTCTTTTTTTTCTTCCTCTTATTTTCCCTCCGAGTTCATTCTCGGTGTGTTGTAGAAGACGACTTAAATTATAGTTTAATTAATACTAGTTTCGGCAGACTTTGTTCGGTTACTATTATTATTGTTGTTGCTATAATTAATATTATACATATATATATATATATATATATATATATATATATATATATATTGACGTATATATTTGAATTATACATATATATATATATATATATATATGGATTTTGACGTATATATTTGAATTATATATATATATATATATATATATATATATATATATATATATATATATATATAGGAATGCTTGTTACATGGTAAAGAACGTGCCTGATAATATAAAACTATCTTTATTTTCAGGAATGAAAAATATGCCGTAAGTGAAAATCAGGAAAAGAAAATGTTTCGATGCGACAAAATTAATGTCAAATTTTCCCCAAGAAAAAAAAGTATGTTTTTACTTTTGCTCGTTGTTTTAATTTTTTTTTTATTCTGCAAATGAAAATTCGATGCAAAAAATACTTCGAGGATCAAAAACATTTTTTTTTCTGAATGCTAAAAAAATTAAAGAACCTACGGTGTAGATATGTTTTTTGTTTCGTTCAAATTTTGCTTTGCGTGTTTTCTTTTTCTTTTTTTTATTTGAAAAACACTTTCCCAAAATTTCAAAAGTTCTCAGATAAATTCTTCAAACTATCTTCCTTTCGTGTAAATTCGGTGTTTTCACGTACACTGTATTTATCTATATATTTGCAACATATATATACTTATATTTGAGCGGGTGTTTCCTGCGTTTATAATATATATGTATATTTATTAATATTCTAAACGTTATATTTAGTACATACGAACATTTGAATAACATCTAAAGCTAAATAAATAAATGAATGGAAAGAGACCTTATTTAGAGGCTGAGCGAGCTCTAGCTACCTAGAAAGAGATAGATAGATAGATAGATAGATAGATAGATAGATAGATAGATAGATACGGACAAACTAACATAGATAGATAGATAGATAGATAGATAGATAGATAGATAGATAGATATGAACAAACTGACAAAGATAGATAGATAGATAGATAGATAGATAGATAGATAGATAGATAGATAGATAGATACGGACAAACTAACATAGATAGATAGATAGATAGATAGATAGATAGATAGATATGAACAAACTGACAAAGATAGATAGATAGTTAGATAGATAGATAGATAGATAGATAGATAGATAGATAGATAGATAGATAGATATGAACAAACTGACAAAGATAGATAGATAGATAGATAGATAGATAGATAGATAGATAGATAGATAGATATGAACAAACTGACATAGATAGATAGATAGATAGATAGATAGATAGATAGATAGATAGATAGATATTTCTGTTGCCTTGAGAGGCTCCTTCCCCGTTGCTAGGGTGTAATGAACACATTAAAACTAATCCATGATCCTGGAGCTTAGACTCAGCCTAAAGAATATTTGAAATAATAAAATAACTGCGACAATTTACCATTCGCAACTATAATATATATATACTAGCAGTTTAGCCTGGTGTTGCTCGGGTATAATGAACACTTTAAAACTAATCCATGGTCCTGGAGCTCAGACTCAGCCTAAAGAATATTTGAAATAATAAAATAATTGCGACAATTTACCTTTCGCACCTAATATATATATATATATATATATATATATACTAGCAGTATAGCCCGGCGTTGCTCGGGTGTAATGAAGGCTTTAAAACTAATCCATGGTCCTGGAGCTCAGTTGGACGATGCACGAAAGACTAAAAAGCAATAGTTGTTTCCAGTTAAAGCGAAACCGTAGACTGAAAGAAAAATGAATGGATGTAAGTCAAATTTTGATTTTCTGGTATCGATATCAAATAATTTTTTCGTCGTAAACTGAATTTTGAAGGCTAAATAAGTCCTCTGAATAAATGGTATCATGGCTGAGACTAAGAACTACAATTATACCTACTTAGAGCCAAACCCGAAGCAAAAACTAAAATCAAAGGGCTGAAAAAAATACAGACATACAGGCAGATAAACAGACACACACACAAACATCTTGCCTTTTATATATATATATATATATATATATATATATATATATTATCGATTTTCTGCATTATTGTAAGAACTGCAACCTTGAAACTTCTGAATATCGTTACTTATGTCTTTGTCTATGAGTGTATCAAATTTGATTAAAATCGAACCACTCCTTCTATAACTCTATTTTTTCGTTTAACGATTTTTGATATTTATCGGGGGTACCTAGACACAAAACCCAGCTAAGAACACTCGCAGATGTTTATAGTACAACTGTGTAAATTTTCAAGAAAATCGGTTCAGCCGTTTCGGAGTCTATATGTAACGGACACAAACACACACACGCACACACACAGAGATACACACACACAGACAAAGTTCCATTTATAAATAAGTTTAGATAGCAGTCTAGAACTCATCTTTGTTTCCAATGAGATCTTCTTTTCACTCCGGTTAGGTTTTGAAATGCGTCCTAGGCCAATAAATGCGTCTTCGGATCTCAGTGTCGCATTTTTCATCCTCTGTCAGAACACTTCCAAGGTATTTATAATCCTTTATCCGTTTTATTTTAGTTTTCCCAGATCTGTAAGTTGCATTTTGGCGTCTTCTTTTTGGTGATGACTATGAATTCAGTATTGTTTAGGTTTATACTCTGCCCTTTGTTCTGGCTTCATAATGCTACCTTCTGTAGGAGGTGGTACATTATCCCCTCCGTGCCTGCTATCAATACTGTATCATCAGTGTGTCTTATATTGATAGGATTGTGGCCGCCAATGAAGAATACCGGCAAGGATTTTAGCTCACTCTGAATTGTTTCGCTGTACAGATAGAAAGTAATAATATCCAGGCTGGAAACGTGTTTGCTTATTTTCATACATTTTAAATTGAAATGTTGAATATATTTTTAACTATAAAATCAAATAACCGATGAATTCAAAAGATGAAGAAAAAACAAATTCAGGAAATAGGGCCTGGAGAATTTAATGCACACAGGTTGGATAGGGGGAAGGCAGGCAAATGGGTGGTGGAGTAAGGCTTTGAAGAGATACCAAGAGAAAAAATACTGGGAGCTACAAGAGACACAGCCCAGAGCCAAGGGGAAGTCCCTGATCACCAACGTCCTGAGGGGGCAAGGCACATGAAGAAGAAGATTGAGTGCTTTGACTGTTGGCTTTTTCTAGGACTTTAGTGTTGCTCACATAGTAATTCCAGTTGATGTTGAAGATTGAACAAACTTTTAGTAACAAAATTTCTGATTTTAATTTCTGATTATTGCAAAGGTATAGTGTCCAGGTTTCACAACCATATAGCAGTTGAAATGGCAACAGCATTATAAATTGTAATTTTTGTTAAAATCTGATCTTTGTTAATGAAGACACATTTGATAATTTCTTAATGCTCCACATACAGGTCCTGGGCATGACAGTAAACTGCATCCGGCAGCAAGCCCTCTGATTGGGAGGTTGTGAAGAGCATGAAACCACCTCTTAATTGCTGTTGTTCTCAGATTCACCCTGACCTGGAGTGGTAGTACCTGTTTGTGTCCCAGCTATGGGCAAATAGTTAATTGGTGTCAAAACACTATGAAAGTATAAAAACAGACTTTTATAGAAATATATACATAAATATAGACTTTTATAGAAAAATATACATTTTTGAAGGGAAAATATTACCAACAATACATTTTTAAAGGAAAAATTATTACCATAAAACATTTTTGAAGGAAAAAAATTATTTTCAGCAAAACATTTTTGAATACAAAACTAGAAGACATTTTCAGTTTTTTTAAATAAAAAAGAATAAAATTGAAAGTAGATAGACTAATTGGAGTAGATAGACTAAGCTATCGCCCGGTTCACACCCCACCCACGTCAATTGAACAGGTGAACAGGCTCATCCCTGTTTAGGATGTGGTTTCCGGTTTTTCTCTTTTCCAGTCTTTTCACTCTTACGTAGCCCCCTGCGCATCAGTGGCGTTTTCGCCTTGCTTGGGGTGATATGATTAAAAAAAAACAAGCAGAAGAAAAAGAATCAGAAGAAGAAAAACAGGAAGAAAAGAAGGAATAAAAGAACAACAATGAAAACAAGCAGAAGATGAAGAAGAAAAGATAAAAGAAGAAGGAAAAAGAAGAAAAAATACAAGAAGGGAAGAAGAAGAGTTAGGAAATGAAGGAAAAAGAAAAAAATTATTTATCAAAATATGAAAGAAGCGAAAAAGAAGACGAAGAATTATTACGACAGCAAGAAATGGTTCTGTAGGGATAGGAAATTAAGAAAAGAAGGAATAAAAGAAGAAGAACAACAATGAAAACAAGCAGAAGATGAAGAAGAAAAGATAAAAGAAGAAGGAAAAAGAAGAAAAAATACAAGAAGGGAAGAAGAAGAGTTAGAAAATGAAGGAAAAAGAAAAAAATTCTTTATCAAAATATGAAAGAAGCGAAAAAGAAGACGAAGAATTATTACGACAGCAAGAAATGGTTCTGTAGCGATAGGAAATTAAGGAATAAAATTAACCGGCCGACCTGAAGGAGACTACCACCACCTTTAAATTTGTTGTTTTTCATTTTTTGTTTTTTAAGCGCAGTTTTATCGATTATTACATAAGCGCAGTTTTATCGATTTTTTATTATTTGATATCGATTATCAAAATGAATTTGGAAAAATTTCAATATTTAAGCAATTTTAGGGGAAGCTCAGTTTCTTATACAACGTTATAGTAAATCGATCCTCCATTTTTGGAACCACACGCGTTAAGGTCTGTTTGTTTCGTTTTTTGGGGACGAGTTGTTTTTGTCTTTTTCAAGTATTCTTCAGTTCTTACGATGAATATCTTCCTCGGAAACTCCAAGAATGGCTTTATTCAAAAATTTCGCAAAGGATTCAGTTGTTGAATATAAGCAAGCAAAAAAGTTAATTGCACAGGATCGATTTACTATAACGTTGTTTGAAATACTGAGCCCCCCCCCCCACCAATATATATAAGATAAGATTGCACTGAAAAAAAAATATTGATAATCAACAAATTTACAGGTGGTGGTAATGTCGTACCGGCGAATGGCTCCGAAATTGAGGATAGATTTACTATAACGTTATATGAAAAACTGTGTCCTCCACCTGCAAAATGTTTAAATACTGAAAATTTTTCCCATTTTTATTTATTTATTTATTTATTTTATTTTATTTTATTTTTTATTTTTTTATTTTTTATTTTTTTTTGTCAATCGGAAAGTTTAGGGTGTAATCGATAAGATTGCACTGAAAAAGTAAAAAAAAAAAAGAAAAACAACAAATTTAAAAATGGTGGTAGTCTTCTTCAGGTACGCCAATCAACCTTCTTCTTCACTTTAACAAAAATTCACAATGACGTGTGAAATCCTGGCTTTTCTCAAAAAGAAAATGGATTGACCATGTGCTTAAAGTAAAATTCGAAACCAGATTTCGCAAGTAGGTGTTAAATTGATTTTTGACCAATGGAAGCGACTTGCAAGACTTAAAAGGACTTAGCGATCCAGTGCGAAATTCAAAAGGACAATAAAAGGCTCAGATCTGCGTCAGTCAAGACAGTCACGCATGGAAGCAGCATACACGACAAGCTAAAATGCAACCGGAGAAGCTTCAAGTTACCCGGACATTTGTCCTCTTTCTCTTTCCTTCTCGTGTGCTGATTCATTCTACTTCTTCTTCTCCATCCAAAGACATTCCTACTGAATATTTACATACATACGTACGTACGTATTTTTCAACAATTACTACTACTAACATTTGCCTCAAATCGATACACGAACTCTACCCTTAACTCCTACAACTTATGATAATCTTTCCATTTAAGAAATGTCTATTTTAACAATCGCGGAGCCGAGTTCGAATTCTACTTGAATTCACTGCATTCACTTCGGAAATGTATTAATCCGTCTCTTCCTTCCAGTTATGGGTTAAATAACAGGACAAATTGGGTTCTATAGCCTTGACTGGCAACCAGTCTATCGCAGAAAGCAATGGCAACCTACTGCGGGTTACTCTTCTGCCCAGTCAGTCATGTCTCTTTCGAGACATGATCGCTCAAAGTGTCTATCATGTATGGCACTTAGCTGACTAACTGAATGTAATAGTTGTGAACAGGATTAAGGTTTTTACTGGGCATAAAGTGGGGGATCGGTTTTCTATTGTTATGAAGTGATAAACTGATCCCCCTCTAATTACTACTTAATAACAATACATATCTTTTCCCTCTAGCGATGAATCAAATAATAGGGCAGATTGGGTTCTATAGCCTTGGCTGGCAACCAGTCTACCGCAGAAAGCAATGTCAACCTACTGCGGGATAATCTTCTGCCCAGTCAGTCATGTCTCTTTCGAGATATGATCGCCCAAGCGTGTTTCACGTATGGCACTTAACTGACTGATTAGACTAGCTACAAACAGGATTAAGGCTTCTACTGGTCATAAAGTGGGGGATCAGTTTTCTATTGTTATGAAGTAATAAACTGAAACCCTCTAATTACTACTTAATAATATAATACATATCTTCTCCCTCTAGCTATGAATTAAATAACAGGACAGATTGGGTTCTATAGTCTTGGCTGGCAACCTACTGTGGGATAATCTTCTGCCCAGTCAGTCATGTCTCTTTCGAGATAGGATCGCCCAAGCGTATTTCACGTATGGCACTTAACTGACTGACTATTTTAACATGCAAGATGAACATTTTCCTTCTCCTAAATATGTCATAGTATCCAGTTCTATTCTCAAAATTTCACTATTTTTCAACAACCTGATCATATCTTAAATGCGGGGATTGTCGGCTATGTTTGGAAGTGGCCTTGCACCAAGCATGGCTGACGCACCCTACATCTTCACTGGTGACCCCCGACGATTGAAAAGAACACGCACCCCAACGTTTTCAGTCCTACTAAAGTTGAAGAAATAACAAATGGCGAAAGAAACAAAGAAGGATTTTTTCAAAAAATATACTAACAAAGAACAAGTAAAACGAATGAATGCAAGACCAAATCAAATTTAAAAGATCAAGTTAACATAAGGGGAATACTTTAAGAAAGGAATTAGCGTTAGAATATGAAACGAAGAAACTAGTAGTAGTTGTAGTAGTAGCAACCAAAAAGAAAGAGAAGAAGAAAGTGTACAAGGATGAGCATTAAATACTGTCGAGGTGATCCAGAGAGAGAAAAAAAAATTTGAAGCAGTAGAGAAACAAGAAAAATGAGAGGATAATATAAAGAAGAGCAAAAGAGAAGGAGAGTAAGGATAAGCGAGAATAAGGATGAGAGTAAGGATGAGTAATGAGAAGGAGAGTAAGGATGAGAGTAAGGATGAGTAATGAGAAGGAGAGTAAGGATGAGAGTAAGGTGGATGAGGTAAGGAGAAGGAGAGTAAGGATGAGAGTAAGGATGAGTAAGGAGAAGGAGAGTAAGGATGAGAGTAAGGATGAGGAGAGTAAGGATTAGAATAAGGATGAGTAAAGATGAGAGTAAGGATGAGTAAGGAGAAGGAAAGTAAGGACGAGAGTAAGAATGAGTAAATAAATGGAGAGTAAGGATGAAGAAGGCTTAAACATAGGAAAAAGTATTAAATAAAAAATGAAAGAAAAAACTAACTACACAGAAAAGAAAATACCATTCTTCAGCGAGGCGATAAATTAGTGGGAATGCTGTCGCCTTTCGCGCCCTTTATTCTTTTTGCCGCCAAATATGCCAACCTCGCCCAACTTACAATCCCACACGTTATGGGCATCTTTCTTTCCACTGCCCAGACCCGTAGTGAGACGTGACAAAACCAACTTTAAACAAGCGTCGGCCCATGATGATAAGTGATAGTTAGCGGTAATATTTTAATAATTGTGGGGGTTATTAAGACGTCCACGACCTTTAATTCATTTCGTTATATTGTTATTTATATTCGTTTATAAAAAGTATCCTTTCTAGGCAATATGTCGAATATATAATTCAAGCCAACCGTATACTTTCGCATGTGTCTTTCTTTCGAATACGTGGTTCAAACTCAACAATCTTTGTCATCCTCTCCATTATGATAAAGTTCATTGTGCATTTATTTGTACACACACACACACACACACACACACACACACACACACACACACACACACACACATATATATATATATATATATATATACATATATATATATATATATATATAAATGAAAAATTAGAAATTATGATATTCCCAAATAAAGACGAACTGTTAAATGCAAGAACAGAAATTATGACTAAATGCATCGATACTAAGAAATACCTCTTAAGTTGATACAACCATGGATGAAAACGCCATAATCCGTTTTAATTTAAAAATTACGCGTTCATAAATTCCCTGCTACGTGAACGTTCAAATAAAGCACTGTTACAAGAGCGTTCTTAAAAAGGAAAACGATAAACGATAAAATCAGTTATTAAAAATCGACTGAAGACACCACTCAAGATAGAAACCTGGGTAGCGAAATATCTCGTTTAAAAATGGGATATATATATATACTAGCAGCATAGCCCGGCGTTGCTTGGGTGCAATGAAAGCTTTAAAACTAATCCATGGTCCTGGAGCTCAGACTCAGCCTAAATAATATTTGTGTGAAGTTTGGTGAGAATCGGATAAAAATTGTGGATTTGTATAAAGGACATACAGACAGATAAACAGACACACACACAAACATCTTGCCTTATATATATATATATATATATATATATATATATATATCGAAGTATCTCTGGTATTTGAAAGACCATAACCTAACCCCCATAATTAAATGGAGCATAGTTAAAAAATCATACACACCCACAAATTTCAGAGAGTGCTGTAAGTTATGTCTGGATGAGAAAATAACCATCATCAGACACAAAAACTAGTTGGATCTGTTGAACCTGAGGAAGGAGCTGGTGTTTAAATGTAGACACAGGAGCCGGTTCAAGCTATGTTAATCTTTTAGCACCCCTTTCATTATTGTTTAAATGTAAACCATTGTGATATATGTGAAAAGGTTTTTTTGTTTGTTTTTTTATCACATATTGTTTTTTTTCTTTTTTAATGTATTGGTTACATATTTGTTTTTGCTGGTACTTGAGTGCATATATATATGTGTGCACGTTCGTAAGTGTATATATGTATCTGCGTACTTGGGCATATATGGGTATACGCATGTGTGTATAAAGGAAATTATGCACGCATTTACTTGTGTATATGAGGGGTGGGTGTGCAAAGATAGGTTCCTCTTAGTACTAAATGTATACGGCATTATTATTTTTGTTTAAATCAAAGTGTAAAATTTTACCTCTCTATCTCTTTGTCTCTCTCTCTGCCTCCCTCTAGAGCCTTCTCTTCACTGAAATCTCTTTCTTGTATTAACAATAACTACAAAATTGATTTTTGAGTCAAATTTAAATGAATTTGTTTTTAAAACTTTGTTTAAAGCTATAATTTCTGAATAAGTTCCGAAATTATTCTAAACATAAAGGACTTGTAGTAAAAATTACTCGCAATACATTTCTGGGGAAAAAAAATTTCTGTCGAAAAATATTACAAACAATACATTTTTGAAAGAAAATTATTACCAGCAATACATTTCTGATGACAATTAATTCCAGCCATACATCACTGTTAAATATTACAGATAATACACTTCTAGAGAAAAAATATTACGAGCACTATATTTTAAACGAGAAAACCTTAATATTAATACATTTGTAAAATGGAAAAAAATACAAGTTAAAACAAATAAATCTAAATAGAATAATGAAGTTCCTTTAAACTAAAGATGTAAAGCTCTATCTCTCCCCCTCTCCTTTCTTTCCTTTCTTCTCTTTTCTCTATCACTCCCTCTTTCTCGTCTGACCCACCGCTACCCTCAAACTTTCTCCGATACTGACCGCTGAGCGTACATCTTTAAAGAGAAAAATACAAGTTAAAACAAATAAATCTAAATAGAATAATGATGTTCCTTTAAATTAAGGATGTAAAGCTCTATTTCTCCCTCTCTCCTGTCTTTCCTTTCTTCTCTCTTCTTTATCACTCCCTCTTTATCGTCTGACCCACCCACTTCCCTCGAACTTTCGTCGAAACTGACCGATCAACTTTGGTTAGGGGCGATGAATTAGCGTCTTAACGTGTTATCTGATGTGGGTTCTATGCGACTTTTACATATGATTGTGTAGGAATGTCTGTGGGTTCGACAAACGGATGGATTGTTCTTATTTTCTTTTTTAGAGGAGCGACAGTTGTATTCTTATCATCTTATATGTTTTTATTTTGTTCTTTATTTTTTATTGATTAGGTCTTTGTGAATCCCATTCATGTAGAATCCTTCGTTGAATAAAGACAGAAGCTAAAGATGGCTCGCCTGAAAGAGGCCTATACTTCCGAATCACCATGAAATAACGCGTCTGTCTTAATTTTTCTTATATTTCCTCTATATGTATTTATATGCATATATGTTTGGAGCTCTCGTAGAGAGTTATCCTACCATTATATGTAAAGGATACTCCTTTGGATTATTCTATGTCCACAGGGGATGTTAATATATATATATATATATATATATATATTATCGATTTTCTGCACTATTGTAAGAACTGCAACCTTGAAACGTCTGAATATCTTTTCTTATGTCTTTGTCTATGAGTGTATCAAATTTGATTAAAATCGAACCACTCTTTCTATAACCCGATTTTTTCGATTATCGATTTTCGATATTTATCGGGGGTACCTTGACACAAAACCTAGCTAAAAACACTCGCAGACACTTATAGTACAACTGTGTAAATTTTCAAGAAAATCGGTTCAGCCGTTTCAGAGTCTATATGTAACGGATACACACACACACACACACACACACACAAACACAGACAAAGTTTCATTTATAAATAAGTTTAGATAATTGCCTCCTATCACGCCGATGAAGCGGGAGAAAGAATAGCGAGGCAGTGTCGGCTCAGTTTTGTAGTAAAGAAGTATGTCCGGGTTATGAGTCTATATCCAAAATTACTCCATCTTAATATGCACCAACTTACTGGCCAACTAAGCGGCTGTACAACTAATCAACGGTTTTTAGTCACCTTCCCACTTAAGGCGAAATGTGACACAAGGTCTTTTTAATGTGGGTCTTCTGGGCCATATAGCCCGGCCAAAAATATCTGTCTATCTTTCCCCAGTCGTGATTTTACCCTTCGGCGGAAACAAGAGTGTGTTAGTGCTCTCTGCTCGAAAGCAGAGAGTGCTCTACACCCGAAGGCAGAGAGCCGACAGTGTCAATAGTATAGTATAACTACTCAACGGTATTTACCAACCTTCCTACGCAAGGTTAGATGTGACACAAGGTCTATTTATTGTGGGTCTTCCAGGCCATATAGGCAGGCCAAAAAATGTCTGTCTTTTTTTCCCCAGTCGTGATTCTACCCTTCAGCGGAACCACGACTGGGTTAGTGCTCGCTGCTCGAAAGCACTAGTGATCTAAGTTCATCGGAGCAGAAGCCGTGGAAGGATTGCTTTCTTAACTCTCACAACAGACCTCAAATGGGATGACTATATAGAATCCATAGCTAAATCCGCTGCTAAGAATTCTCTGCACATATATATATCAACCATCCGCCCGTGCATTAAATACTGCTGCCATATCTGGTCGGGTCCTCCTGATATCCACCTAAGTGTCCTTGACAAAATCCAACGGAGAATCTGTAATGTGATAAATCCCGACTTGGCAGCTCGGATACAGTCACATTCTCACCTGTGCAATGTGGCTTCCCTGTGTCTCTTCTACAAATACTTTCACGGCGTCTGCTCCGATGAACTTAGCTTGGGGGCGATATGATTATAAAAAAAAAATTCTATACTATTATAATGTGGATATAAAGTGGGGGATCAATTCTACATTACAATCAATATATAAACTGATCCCTCGCTTTATGGCCACAGTCATCCTTCTCTTACCATCCGCCTGTGCATTGAATACTGCTGCCATATCTGGTCGGGTGCTCCTGATATCCACCTAAGTGTCCTTGACAAAATCCAACGGAGAATCTGTAATGTGATAAATCCCGACTTGGCAGCTCGGATACAGTCACATTCTCACCTGTGCAATGTGGCTTCCCTGTGTCTCTTCTACAAATACTTTCACGGCGTCTGCTCCGATGAACTTAGCTTGGGGCGATATGATTATAAAAAAAAAATTCTATACTATTATAATGTGGATATAAAGTGGGGGATCAATTCTACATTACAATCAATATATAAACTGATCCCTCGCTTTATGGCCACAGTCATCCTTCTCTTACCATCCGCCTGTGCATTGAATACTGCTGCCATATCTGGTCGGGTGCTCCTGATATCCACCTAAGTGTCCTTGACAAAATCCAACGGAGAATCTGTAATGTGATAAATCCCGACTTGGCAGCTCGGATACAGTCACATTCTCACCTGTGCAATGTGGCTTCCCTGTGTCTCTTCTACAAATACTTTCACGGCTTCTGCTCCGATAAACTTAGCTCACTGGTGCCCCCTGTATATAAATTTACTCGAGCTACAAGATTAGCAACTAGGTCCAACACTTTTACTGTGAAACCAATAAATTTTAAACGCAAATTCTATTCCAGCAGCTTCTTTTCTCGCACTTCCTGCCTGTGGAATTCCCTTTCATTTACTTGCTTTCCCGACAGCTATAATCTCCAAGAATTTAAATGTAAAGTCAATTGTCATCTCCTATCTCACTAATCTGCATCCTCTCTCTTATGCTCCTTTCTCCGTCCACTCCACTCTCATCAGTATTCGCATGATTCTCTTACCCACTTCCTGACACCCCCTATAATCTGCCACTCTTTCTCATAACTTTCCTTCTATGTAACTCCCCTCAAAACAGTGGCAATAAAATGCCTTGAGGGGATATAATTATAAAAAAATTCTATACTATTATAATGTAGTTAGAAAGTGGGTGATCAATTCTGCATTACAATCAATATATAAACTGATCCCTCGCTTTATGGTCACAGTCATCCTTCTCTTACCCACATCCAAACCTCTACTAAAACATGTCACTCTTTCTCATAATTTTCCTTCTATGTAACCCCTTGAAAAACAGTGGCAATAAAATGCCTTGCTTAGGGCGATATGATTATAATTTTTTTTTTTTTACTATAATGTGGATATAAAGTGGGAGATCAGTTCAACATTACAATGAATAGATAAACCGATTCCTCACTTTATAGCCACAGTCATCCTTCTCTTACCCACTTCCAAACCTCTACTAAAACCTGTCACTCTTTCTCATAACTTTCCTCCTATGTAACACCCTGCAAAACAGTGGCAATAAAACGTTTTCCTTGGGGCGATATGATTACAAAAAAAATTCTATACTATTATAATGTGGATATAAAGTAGGGGATCAATTCTACATTGCAATCAATATATAAATTGATCCCTCACTTTATGGTTACAGTCATCCTTCTCTTACCCACTTCCAAACATCCACTATAACCTGTCATTTTTTCTCATCACTTTCCTTCTATGTAACCCCCTGCAAAACAGTGGCAATAAAATGCCTTGCTTGAGGTGATATGATTATAAAAAAAGTATACTATTTAAGAAAGTATTTTTTCTATGAGAGCATGTGGTCATTAAATCACTTTTTTATTAAACAAATTAAGATTATTGATATGGTTCAAGATGACAAGTTTTTCTAAAAGGCATAGATTACATTCATCTCTTTTTCCATTGTAAGGTTTGCATTTAGCTACGATAATCCAGGTAATAACTGGGTCGTTGTTTTTTAATTTCCAAAAATGTATGGGTAAAGCAGTAGCTTTCTTGTTTAAAGACAACGTTTGGTTGTTAAATCTTATCTACCACCTGTAGAGAAGTGCATTCAAAGTAAAATTTAACACCATTATCATCCTGATGTAATGAATAGGTAATGAATATGTATACACCATGGTTCCCCCTCACTGGAATGTGAATATCTTGTGCCAGACATAAATATAGACTAAGGCGAGGATGTCCAGATATCCAGAGTTCTACCACTAGATGTCTACAGGTCTTCCACTAGAGATCTACCACTACTGGTCTGCATCTATTGACTACGCCTACGTCTCAGGATACTGCATACGACGAGTACCGTACATTATGTAACCGGGTAGAACTAGATTGTTCTACTCGGTTACATTTGCCTAAACCACATAACTACCTCGTATTGATATATATATATATATATATATATATATATATATATATATATATATATATATCCCTTTCCGGGACATATCACATCCGAATGAATTAGAGCTCTAGAATCAAGACTTTCGGACATACACTGGCTATTCAATGGGCTGGTTTTATTTTTTCGGCAGTTGCAATTATTTTCAGAAGGGTCGTTTTTGCTATTACTTAGGTGACGAATGTTATATATGTGGGCCAAATATTTATTTGATATCATAGCATTATGTTGTGAAATATATCTGTTTTTAACGCAACTATAATTAACTTTGACATAATTTTTGTTGAAGATTTTATTTAGTATTGGTGAATGTTAGAAATGTTTATGAATAAAGTTAAGGAATGGTTTACCAATGTTAGTCTGGACGTCACGACTGAAGGGTGGGTTAAACCAAATAATGTTACCTTTATGTGATTTCTACATATTTCTGCCTAACTATTCTAAAAGCATTAATGTATTTAATTATTAGAATTGTCAAAAATTTTCCTTATTGTTAGAGTTTGTACTTAAAAGAAATTAGATAAATTTGTGTAGGTTGTTGGTGATTCTCTGGGGGTGATTTGATTCCCTGTTGATGTATGTATAGTTGTGTGAGTCCTTAGTGTATGGTTTGAACAGGCCATTGTTAAGGTCGAAGGTAACATCTAATAAATTTACGACTTCAGCGTTAGTTAAGGTGGTAATATTAAGATCATGGTCTTTGAAAAAAATTGTTAAATCCTTTTTTTGTTTATCCGTTTTTTGTGGATTAGTTTTGCGGAGGATTATCAATCTGTCGTCTCGGTGTTGTATAACTCGAAGATTTTCCTTAGATTCCAGAGCAAATACAGCTATATTAAGTTAGAGGCCTCTGAAGAATCATACTCCCCCGTGAAGATGCAGGAATAAGAGTTCATAGGTATTCATTTTTCTAGTTCATAGGTATTCATCTTAAAATAAAATAGATTTTGGGCTCTGTTTGATGATGTCTGGGTCGCTGATGATGTAGTAATCTTTAGCCAAATTTAAGGTTGCGGTTAAAAAAATTTTCAGATACAGATGAGTAGAAGTAAAAAAATATAGAACCAAATTAAAGTGAATTCGTTTTTTATTTTTCATTTTCCTGAACCAATCATTATCTACATGTAACCTAAGATTATTTAATATTTTAATCATGTTATTAAAAAAGTAATCACTTAAATTTATAAGATTATAAAATTTTCCTTATTTTTAGAGTTTGTACCTAAAAGAAATTAGATAAATTTGTGTAGGTTGTTGGTGATTCTCTGGGGGTGATTTGATTCCCTGTTGATGTATGTGTAGTTGTGTGAGTCCTTAGTGTATGGTTTGACAAAAGGCCAGTTTAATAAACATTAACCATCTCCCTACATTTCAGGCAATAATTGGGTTCTTATTGTTGCTTTTCAATTTCTAATAAAGTAATACTTTTGCTGTATTTACTGTTGTTTAAAGACAACACGTGGTTATTAAATTTTATCTTACACCTGTTAGAAGTACTTCCAAAGTAAAATTTAACATCATTATCATCCGAATGAATTCAAGCTCTATAAACAATACTTTCGAACATGCACTGACCATTCAATGGGCAGGGTCTGTTTTTTCGGCAATTGCAGTTATTTTTAGAAAGGTCGTTTTTGTTATTATTTGGGTGACTGATGTTCTATATGTGGGCCAAATATTTATTTGATATCCTAACATTATTTGTTGTGGAATATATTTATCTCTGATTTTAACGCAACAATAACTAACTTTAATATTGTTTTTGTTGAAGATTTTTTTTTAGTGCGGGTAAATGGTAAAAATGTTTGTGAATTAAGTTAAGAAAGAGTTTACCAATGTCAATTTTGAGGTTACGGATGAATGTTATGTTTACTTGGTTTCTGCTTATTTCTGCCTATCTTGTTTTTAATAGAGTGTTGTAGACTAGTGATGAGTTTTCTTATTTCTAAAGTATTAATGTATATAATTCTAGAATTGTCACAAATTTCTTTATTGCTAGAGTTGATATTTAATCAAAATCGCATGGATTTGTATAGGTTGTTTGTGATTCTCTGGGGTGATTTGATTTCCCGTTTATGTGTATGGGGTTATATGCGTCCTAAGTGTACGGTTTGTATTGACCATTAGTCATGTCAAAGGTAACATCTAAAAAATTTACGAATTTAGCGTTAGTTATGGTGATGATGTTCTGATCGTGGTCTTTGAAAAATTTTCTTAAATATTTTCTGTGTTTATCCGTTTTTTTTTTGTTTTGTTTTTTTTGTGTGTGTGTGGATTAGTTTTGCGGACATTATCAGTCCGTCGTCTAGGTAAAGTCCGGTTTTGCATAAATCAAAGATATGCCAACGATTCCAGACCAAAAAGAGCCCTGCCGAGTTGTAGGCTCCTGCAGAATCATACACCCCCATAGAGTTGCAGAAATCAAGGTTGTTGTTTTGTTAATCCACAGGCATTCATCATAAAATATTCTAAACTAGTGTTGAGTTTACTTTTTTCTAAAGCATTAATGTATTTAAATTTAAAATTGTCAAAAAAAATTTATATTGCTAGAGTTGGTACTGAAATGAAATTAGATAAATTTGTGAAGGTTGTTGGTGATTCTCTGGGGGTGATTTGATTCCCTGTTGATGTATGTGTTCTTGTGTGAGTCCTTAGTGTATGGTTTGAACAGGCCATTGTTAAGGTCGAAGATAACATCTAATAAATTTACGACTTTAGCGTTAGTTAAGGTGGTAATATTAAGATCATGGTTTTTGAAAAAAATTGTTAAATCCTTTTTTTGTTTATCCGTTTTTTGTGGATTAGTTTTGCGGAGGATTATCAATCTGTCGTCTCGGTGTTGTATAACTCGAAGATTTTCCTTAGATTCCAGAGCAAATAGAGCTCTACCAAGTTACAGGCTTCTGAAGAATCATACTCCCCCTTAAAGATGCAGGAATAAGAGTTCATAGGTATTCATTTTTTTAGTTCATAGGTCAGTCAGTTAAGTGCCATACGTGATAAACGCTTGGGCGATCATGTCAAGAAAGAGAAATGACTGACTAGGCAGAAGATTATCCCGCAGTAGGTTGCCATTGCTTTCTGCGGTAGACTGGTGAATTATATTATTATAATAATAAGTAGTAATTAGTGGGGGTTCAGTTTATTACTTCCGGAAAATAGAAAACCGATCCCCCAATTCATGCCCAGTAGAAGCCTTAATCATGTTTCTAACTAGTCAGTCAGTTAAGTGCCATACGTGATAAACGCTTGGGCGATCATGTCAAGAAAGAGACATGACTGACTGGTCAGAAGATTATCCCGCAGTAGGTTGCCATTGCTTTCTGCGGTAGATTGGTTGCCGACCAAGGCTATAGAACCCAATCTGTCCTGTTATTTAACCCATAACTGGAAGGAAGAGACGGATTAATACCTTTCCCAAGAGTATTTGCGCGTAAGTGAATGCAATGAATTCAGCTGGAATTCGAACTCGGCTTCCCGCAGTTCATAGGTATTCATCTTAAAATAGATTTTGGGCTCTATTTCATGATGTCTGGGTCGCTGATGATGTAGTAATCTTTAGCCAAATTTAAGGTTGCGGTTAAAAGTTTTTCAGATACAGATGAGTAGAAGTAAAAAATATAGAAGAAAATGAAAGTGAATTCGTTTTTTATTTTTCATTTTCCTGAACCAATCATTATCTACATGTAACCTTAGAATATTTAAATTTTTAATCATGTTATTAAAAAAGTAATCACTTAAATTTATAAGATTATAAAATTTTCCTTATTGTTAGAGTTTGTACTTAAAACTAATTAGATAAATTTGTGTAGGTTGTTGGTGATTCTCTGGGGGTGATTTGATTCCCTGTTGATGTATGTATAGTTGTGTGAGTCCTTAGTGTATGGTTTGAACAGGCCATTGTTAAGGTCGAAGGTCACATCTAATAAATTTACGACTTTAGCGTTAGTTAAGGTGATAATATTAAGATCATGGTCTTTGAAAAAAATTGTTAAATCCTTTTTTAGTTTATCCGTTTTTTGTGGATTAGTTTTGTAGAGGATTATCAATCTGTCGTCTCGGTGTTGTATAACTCGAAGATTTTCCTTAGATTCCAGAGCAAATACAGCTATATTAAGTTAGAGGCCTCTGCAGAGTCATACGCCCCCGTGAAGATGCAGGAATCAGGGTTACTTTTTCTAGTTCATAGGTATTCATCCTAAAATAAAATATATTTTGGGCTCTGTTTGATGATGTTGATAACTGGGTCGCTGATGGTGCAGTAATCTTTAGCCAGATTTAAGGTTAAAAGTTTTTCAGATACGGATGGGTAGATACAAAAAATATAGAACTAGATAAACGTGAATTCATTTTTTATTTTTCATTTTTGTGAACCAATCCTTATTTACATGTAATTTTAGAATATTTAAATTTTTAATCTTGTTATTAAAAGCAATGACTTAAATGTTTAAGATTTAATTCCCATTAACATCGAGAGAACTTAAATTCAAATCTATTAAATTGTCAGTTGTAAATATGCACCTGGTGATTGCATAACGCATGAAACTTTGAGTCGTGCTATAGACGTTAAATAATATGTATACTTTGCATATGTATTTTAAAATGATTAGTTACTTTTCACTCACCTTGTATATATAGATATATATACCTTATATATATATATATATATATATATATATATATATAAGGTTTATAATATATATGCAAACCTTACACTTAGCATTCCTAAATCAGTTTTATAACGTTGTTAAGACAGCTTACACTTCAATATTCCAATGCAATTTTTGTGGCATCACATTTAAAAACACATTCCTGGTCACCTTCAAAATACAGAAAAATACTTTTTGACAATACCAATATGCTACACCTCGGAAAAATAAACAAAACATAATGCTTTCTCACAATCTGATGACCTTAAGAATCCAATATATATATATATATATATATATATATATATATATTATTGTATGTATGTATATGTATATATATATATATATTGTATGTATGTATGTATATATATATATATATATTGTATGTATATATATATATATATATATATGTATATATATATATATATATATATATATATATATATTGTATGTATGTATATATACATACACTACCTGCACTAATTATTAGGTCACCTCAGTTTTTAAAAAAATAATATATTTCATATTAGTTTTAGTATTTATTATACCGACCGTCTTTTTTTAGTTTTTTTTTCTTTACTGGGAGGCTTAGGACCCTGTATATATTTTTTTATAATCTCTGAAACTATATATTCTGTTATTTTGCTATTCCCTACTTTTTTTTATTTTTCTTCTTTTTTATATTAAATTGTATTTTAATTGTAGTTTTTCATCTCCTCCCAGGTTGTCTATCACTCCGCGATTCTCGTTGACATTTTACTCGTCGCTAATGATTCTTCAGATAAGGTTTTAAACTAAAAAAGGTTACCTTTCCATTGTTTAATTAGTTTTTTGTTGCTAACATGATATTCATCAAAGAAAGCGTTTTTTTAACCCAAGTACATTCAACCTTATCCAAGATCATCTTTAGGAATAAGTCACAAAGATCAACTTATTGTAATTGCAATAAAATCTCTATTCTGTTATAAAAACACAAGCGAGTGCGCTCTGTAATAGTTATTTTAAAATCTTTAATCTATGTGTTGTGGTGCAGTGGTTATCGCCGCGGAACGAGAAATCGGGGAGCCGATTTCGAATTTCAGTTGAATTCCTTGTATTCACTTACGCGCAAATACCCTTGGGAAAGGTATTAATTCGTCTCTTCCCTCCAGTTATGGGCTAAATAATAGGAAAAGACTGGGTTCTATAGCAACCAGTCTACCGAAGAAAGCAATGACAACCTAGTGCAGGAAATCTTATGCCCAGTCATTCATGTCTCTTTCGAGACATGATCGCCCAAGTGTGTATCACGTATGGCACGTAACTGATTGAATATATCCATTGCGGGTACGGAATTTTGTGCAAAACAAGCGTTTTAATATAAGAGAGATGTCATGAAATTAGTAGAAACGTAAAATGGGATTAAATGTTTGTTATATGCACTTTAATATTATATTTGTAATAAATTTTGATGAATGTTAGTCGGTTGATTTTCAAACAGAGGGCCTCAAGAATTTGTAGATTTTCTTTATAATAAACCTTACATTTACCATTCCCAAATCAGTTTTTTAACATTATTAAGGAATATGAGCGTTGTGGTGCATTGGATATCGGCTCGGAACGAGAAATCGGGGAGCTGAGTTCGAATTCCAACTGAATTCATTGCATTCACTTACGCGCAAATACCCTTGGGAAAAGTATTAATCCACCTATTCCTTCCAGTTATGGTTTAAATAACAGGACAGATTGGGTTCTATAGCATTGGTCGCAACCAGTCTACCGCAGAAAGCAATGGCAACCTACTGCGGAATAATCTTCTGCCCAGTCAGTCATGTCTCTTTCGAGACATGATCGCCCAAGCGTGTATCACGTATAGCACTTAACTAACTGAATATAATAGTTGAAAACATGATTAAGGCTTCTAATGGTTATAAATGGGGGATCAGTTTTATATTGTTATGAAGTAATAAACTGATCCCCCACTAATTACTACTTAATAATATAATACATCTCTTCTGTCTCTAGCTATGAGTCAAATAACAGGACAGATTGGGTTCTATAGCCTTGGTCGGCAACCAGTCTACCGCAGAAAGCAATGGCAACATACTGCGGAATAATCTTCTGCCCAGTCAGTTTGGTTGCCCCACATTTAAAAACACATTCCTGTTCTTGAAAATACAGAAAAATACTTGTTGACAATACCAAATGCTACACCTCGGAAAAATACACAGAAGATAATAGTTTTTCACAATCTGATGAACTTAAAAAACCCAAATCTCTTCAGTCAGTCAGTTGAGTGCCATACGTGATACACGCTTGTGCGATCATGTCTCAAAAGTGACATGACTGACTAGGCAGAAGTTTATCCCTCCGTAGGTTGCCATTGCTTTCTGCGGTAGACTGGTTGCTGACAAAGGCTATAGAACCCAATCTGTACTGTTATTTGACTCATAACTAGAGGAAGAAGATATGAATTATATTAATTAATAATTAGTGGGGGATCAGTTTATTACTTCATAACAATAGAAAACCGATCCCCCACTTTATGCACAGTAGAAGCCTTAATTCATCTTTCTAAGTATTGTATTTAGTCAGTCAGTTGAGTGCCATACGTGATACACGCTTCTGCGATCATGTCTCAAAAGTGACATAACTGACTAGGAAGAAGTTTATCACTCAGTAGGTTGCCATTGCTTTCTGAGGTAGACTGGTTGCCAGCCAAGGCTATAGAACCCAGTCTGTTCTGTTATTTGACTCATAGCTAGAGATAGAATATATGTATTATATTGTTAAGTAGTAATAAGAGGGGGACCCGTTTATTACTTCATTACTTTTCATAGAAAACCGTTCCCCTACTTTATGCTCAGTAGAAGCCTTAATCATGAATATATTATATTCAGTCAGTCAGTTAAGTACCATACATGATACACGCTTGGGTGATCATGTCTCAGAAGTGGTATGACTGACTAGGCAGAAGATTATCCCGCAGTAGTTTGCCATTGCTTTCTGCGGTAGACTGGTTGCAACATAAGGCTATAGAACCCAATCTGTTTTGTTATTTGACTCATAGCTAGAGGAAAGAGATTTTTTTTAATCATATCACCCCGAGCAAGGCGGTAAAGCTAATGATGTGCAGGGGCTACGTCAGAGTGAAAAGATTGGAAAAGAGAAAGCCAGAAACCACATCCTAAACAGGGAACAAGGGATGAGACTCTTCACCTGTTTAACAGACGTGGGTGGAGTATGAACCGGGTGATAGTTTAGTCTATCTACTCCAATTAAGTCTATCTACTCCAATTATGTCTATCTACTCCAATTATGTATTATATTATTAAGCAGTACATATAGGGGGATCAGTTTATTAATTCATAACAATAGAAAACTGATCCCCCACTTTATGCTCAGTAGAAGCCTTAATCATGTTTCTATGATATTCAATCAGTCAGTTAAGTACCATACGTAATACACGCTTTGTGAGTTCATGTCTCTTTCGAAACTGATTGGGTAGAAGATTATCTCGCAGTATGTTGCCGTTGCATTCTACGGTAGACTGGTTGCCAGCCATGGCTATAGAATCCAGTCTTTCCTATTATTTAACCCATAACTGGAGGGAAGACACAAATTAATACCTTTCCCAAAGTTATTTGTGCGTAAGTGAATGTAAGGAAGTCAACTGGAATTCGAACTCGGCTCCCCGATTTCTAGTTCCAAGCCGATATCCGCTGCACCACAACGCACATCTTTTCACAGTTCACAAGAAAGGTTTAGGAGATTCTTTTCTTCCTTTAGCGATGGATTAAATAGCAGGACAGATTGGGTTCTATAGACTTGGCTGGCAACCAAAAACAAATTGCTGCCTAGCGAAGGAAATTCTTTTGCCTAGTCAGTCATGTAGTGGAAAAAACATTATCTCCCAAGCGTGTATCACGTATGGTAATTAACTGACTGGCTTAAGCCCCTGCGCAGAGAGCCTTGAGAGAAGCCCGCTGGTCCAAAAGGAACTGGAAGTTTACACATTCAAAACAATCCTCATTTCTCGATTTGATAGCAACAATCTTTTTTTTTATCATGTCACTCCGAGCAAGGCGGTAACGCTACTGATGTGCAGGGGGCTACGTAAAAGATTGGAAAAGAGATAACCGGAAACCACATCCTAAACAGGGAACAAGGGATGAGCCTCTTCACCTGTTCAATAGACGTGGGTGGAGTGCCAACCGAGCGATAGTTTAGTCTATCTACTCCAATTGAAAAAAAAGGAGTGATAAGATTGGAAAAGAAAAAACCGGAAACCACATCCTAAACAGGGAACAAGGGATGAGCCTCTTCACCTGTTCAATAGACGTGGGTGGAGTGCCAACCGAGCGATAGTTTAGTCTATCTACTCCAATTGAAAAAAAAGGAGTGATAAGATTGGAAAAGAAAAAACCGGAAACCACATCCTAAACAGGGAACAAGGGATGAGCCTCTTCACCTGTTCAATAGACGTGGGTGGAGTGTCAACCGAGCGATAGTTTAGTCTATCTACTCCAATTGAAAAAAAAAGGAGTGATAAGATTGGAAAAGAAAAAACCGGAAGCGACATCCTAAACAGGGAACAAGGGATGAGCCTCTTCACCTGTTCAATAGACGTGGGTGGAGTGTGAAACGGGCGATAGATAGATCTATCTACTCCAATGAAAAAGTGAGAAGATTGGAAAAGAGAAAGCCGGAAACCACATCCTAAACAGGGAAGAAGGGATGATCCTCTTCACCTGTTCAATAGACGTGGGTGGAGTGTGAACCGGTTGATAGTTTAGTCTATCTACTCCAATTGAAAAAAAAAACTAAAATAAAATAAAATAAATAAATAAATAAATAAAATAAAATAAATAAAAATTAAAAATGAAAAAGTAATTTTTTTTTTTTTATTATTAAGTTTTAAGTCGAAAGAAGCCTTCGAAGCTAAACTAATTAACAGAAACTTCTCTAGTAATTTAAAGAAGTTAAGACGAAGTAAAATACCCTTTGGATGTCCAGAAAAATGGCCGACACATTTTTTAACTGAGGAAAAAAAAAAAAGGTTTTTTTCCGTAAAGAGAACCGCTGCTAAGTGCTGAAAAGCAAATGTACCGTAACAGTTAGAGACAAAATCCAATTTCTTATTTGATAGTGGCAAAAAGAAAATTAAAATAAAATACAAAAAAAAAGAAGAATGGACTGGACAACTTAAAACACAGTTGAGTAAACTTGTCGAGTGACAAATTCCAGCAGACAATGATATACCAAAAACATTTCAACTCATTATATTTCAGTTACTGCGCCGGTCGGATTAAATCAAACACTTGTCCAAAAATACCGTAACTCTGGAGCTTTCACGGATCTCGATATGTAAATTCACAACTGTAAGTGTTTCAAGAGAGAACGGAAAGTGCGACAATGATGTCCGAAAATGAATTGGAATAACCAAGGACGCATTTCAAAATCTAAGCAAGGTATTGAGAGACAGGAAAATTTGGTTGGAAACAAAGAAAAGAGGACTGAACTTTTACGTGATATCTGCCCTCATATATGGCAGCGAATGCTGAACAATCTACTCGAAGATAAGAGACTCGAAGCAACAGAAATTTAGGTACCTATGAAGTCTTTGGTTTCGAAAGATGTGTAACATCCCAAATACCATTATGGACACTTAATCTACAAGACCTCCTACAGAAGGTAGATGTGGAGAGTGAAAAAAAAGTACTACAAATAAACTGTAGAAAAACTGAATGCATGGTCATCAGCAAAAAGAGCAACCAAAAATGCCAAATACAGGTGGAGAATACTATAATCAAGCAAGTACAAAAAATTAAATACCTAGTAGATGGACAGCGTGACACAGAGATCCGAAGGCGAATTGGCATGGCGAAGGACGAATTCCAGAAGCTGAGTAAAGTATTAAGACACAGGAAAGTTTCACTGAAAACAAAAAAGAGAGTGCTAAATTGTTATGTGATGTCAGTTCTTCAAAACGGCAGTAAATGGTGGACAATATCATCAAAGTTGAGGAAAAAACTTGAAGCAACTGAAATGTGGTTCTAAAGAAGTCAAGCAGATGTAAAGTAGGGGATCAATTCAATGTTATAATCAATATATAAACTGATCACTCACTTTGAGGTCTGATCAGTTTCTAAACATTTATATTCCTGAGATCCGAAAGCAAAAAGATGCATTCTAGAAGCTGAGTAGAGTATTAAGAGACAGAAAAACTTCGATAGAAACAAAGAAGAAAAATACCGCGAACGGAAGACAAAATTTTAGAGCACCTCATAGATCTACACAAACACCTAAAAATGGACGGTCCTGGGTATGACTGCACAGGAAGGCCTCCGATTTGGACGTTGTGAGGAGCATGAAACCATCTCTTAATAGCTGTTGTTCCCAGGTCCACCTTGGCCCGGAGTGGTAGCACCTGTTAGGGTCCCAGCTATGGGTAAGTAGTTAACCCCTAAACTGGAGTCAAAGCACCATGAATATATAAAAATAATTTTATAGAAAAATATACATTTTTAAATAGAAAAAAAATATTATCATGGCACATTTTAAGGAAAAATTACCAGCAATACATTTTTGAATATAAAACTAAAAGTTTTCTAAAATAAAAATTTTGATCAAAATCAAAATAAATCAACCTTATTACAATAACTGAACATTGAAAAATACCTTAAAACCGTACATTTTTGGCATTAAATAACCCACGGAGGTGTTGATATGCGCTTAAACAAAACTCAAACTCAAAAAGACATAAAAATAAAAAGAATAAGAGCAAAAAACTTTCATTAAAATTTGATTAAATCAACCTTCTCACTATAACTGAAAATTAAAAAAAATACTTTAAAACCCTATATTTTTGGCATTAAATAACCCACAGAGGTGTTGATATGCCGTTAAACAAAATTCCTCAAACTCAAGCAAATTTCAAAACTCTCCTAAGAAATAAAAACTTTTAATTAAAATCTGACTAAATCAACCTTCTCACTATAAACGAACATTTAAAAAAATACCTTAAAACTCCAACTTTTTGGCATTAGAGACGTTGATATGCCGTTAAACAAACCTCCTCAAACTGAAGCAAATTACAAAACTCTCTTAAGAAAACAAAATATTTTATTTAGACGAAAATGTATAGAAAAGTGAATGAATTCCTGAGTATTTGATGATAACATTACGTTAAAGTACAATTCATTTATCTTAACGAAAAAAATTACGATGTGTGAACAAAAGGTTCAGATCGAATCAATGACTCGGTTGGACAAGACATGTATACATATCGGTCGCTATAAATTTAAAACGTAAAATTTCAGTCTGCCTGCGACTTGACATTTCTCTTGTTTGTGTATAGATTCGTTCCCTCTCCCTTTAAACAGGGTGTATGTATCCAAAATCAAACTCTAAAAAAAGAAATCCTTAAATTAAATGAAAAAGTGAACACTATATTAAAACACCTCACACCCCAAAAAACAAAAACAAAATATGAACAACAGAATTATTCTGAGTTGCACGGGCAACGCCGGGTTAAGATGCTAGTCTACATCTAAAACAATAAAAGAATTAGTCAATTCTAAACAGAAGAGTAAGCTAAAACCCGAAGGTGGAATTTATAAAAATATATAGAATAAACCAGAAAGAATCTCAATAAAAGATTATCTGAACATGAAAGGGGCATTTAACAAAATAATACATCAAATGCGTTGGGTTCTCACCGCAAAAAGACCGAGTGCAATTTTTTTTAAAAAACTAGCATTCTGATCAAAGGAGAAAATTACTCAGTACGACAAAAATGTCTATAGAATACATTGATCGCAAGGCCGTCTACAATATATACTAGTTACTAATTTTGCGATTTACATTCACCAATGAATTGAGGTCTTCCGGCAATTATACACCGCTTATACATGACACGCTAAAAATTTCCTTTCCCCTCAGTCGTAGAGATTCTGTCCCTATTATTATAATCCTGGCCAGAAGCAAGTAGAAGTCTAGCCACACTGATGATCTGTAATACAGCAAAACAGGCTAACATATATATTCGTCATCCACATACAAACCTGTTCCAGAGCTCATCATTGTGGCTAGACATCCACTTGCTTCTGGCCGGGATAGAAACTCGACCAATTCGGTGTCAGTCGGAGTTGCTAAGCCATAAGCGTATGGATTCAGAGGATGAAAATTTTTGTGGTACAGTGGATATCGTCTCGGAACGAGAAACCGGGAAGCCGATTTCGAATTCCAGTTGAATCCATTGTATTCACTTACGCGCAAATACCCTTGGGAAAGGTATTAATCCTTCTCTTCCTTCCAGTTATGGGTTAAATAGCAGGACAGATTGGGTTCTATAGCCTTGGTCGGCAACCAGTCTACCGCAGAAAGTAATGGCAACCTACTGCGGGATAATCTTCTGCCCAGTCAGTCATGTCTCTTTCGAGACATGATCGCCCAAGCGTGTATCACGTATGGCACTTAACTAACTGAATATAATAGTTGAAAACATGATTAAGGCTTCTAATGGGCATAAAGTGGGGGATCAGTTTTATATTGTTATGAAGTAATAAAGTGATCCCCCACTAATTACTACTTAATAATATAATACATCTCTTCTGTCTCTAGCTATGAGTCAAATAACAGGACAGATTGGGTTCTATAGCCTTGGTCGGCAACCAGTCTACCGCAGAAAGTAATGGCAACCTACTGCGGGATAATCTTCTGCCCAGTCAGTCATGTCTCTTTCGAGACATGATCGCCCAAGCGTGTATCACGTATAGCACTTAACTAACTGAATATAATAGTTGAAAACATGATTAAGGCTTCTAATGGGCATAAAGTGGGGGATCAGTTTTATATTGTTATGAAGTAATAAAGTGATCCCCCACTAATTACTACTTAATAATACTGATACACACGCGATATATATATATATATATATATATATATATATATATATATATAAACGTGATTACAATTATACTTGTCTCGAAAACTATCGAACGAATGAAAAAAATGGTTGTAAAATAAAAGCGCTTAGGCCATGAAAGTCTATCAAAAGTGTTCGGACAGAAATCAACACGACCCCCCCCCCACCAAAAAACCCACACCAGTAACCATCTAACAAAAATACAAAGGTCGAGCGAACTAAATAGCACCTAATAAGCTAGACGAACCTACCTAGGTTTCTCCTGAACGGATCGTCAGGTTAAGCTTTCCCTGACAATCCGTTTAGGGGAAACGATGAACTCGTTCGAATCACCCTAAATTTTCTTCATTCTTTCATTGATGAAACTGCAATATAGGTAATTATTAAATATATATAAATTCATTTGATGCACATGTTATTGTGCAGAATTAAGAAAAGAACCATTTTATTTTCATTTACAATTATTCACTTGGCAATAAATAATAAAAAACATTATGAAAAACGTCATTTTTTTTAAAAACAATGTGGTGGTTTAATAATTATGTCCGGTAGTGTATATATAAGGCATGTTTAACTTACTGTATATCAGTCAGTTAAAGTGCCATACGTGATACACGCTTGGGCGATCATGTCTCGAAAGAGACATGACTGACTGGGCAGAAGATTATCCCGCAGTAGGTTGCCATTGCTTTCTGCAGTAGACTGATTGCCGACCAAGCCTATAAAACCCAATCTGTCCTGCTATTTAACCCATAACTGGAAGGAAGAGACGGATTAATACCTTTCCCAAGGGTATTTGCGTGTAAGTGAATACAATGGATTCAACTGGAATTCGAACTCGGCTCCCCGGATTCTCGTTCCGAGCCGATATCGACTGTACCACAACGCACATAAGAGAAAATATAAGTTCATGGGTCTCCCAACAACATTATTGCTAAATCTAATCTCGCTTAATCTCATTGGATATTATGGCTGAAGGAAAATTCTTATTCAGGTTAAGTTACGTCCAACATCGGCAAAAAGGTGGAGATTAATTTAGTGGAAATTAATTTTTTAAAAAATGTCTTGTCAAAATGACGAAAAGACGTTTCAGTGAGATCAGACGAGAGGAGATTTTCCTCTAGGCTACTGAACATTGGGTCAAGACAATTACTGGGAGAGAAAAAAAATGGTTATTGTCCTTTTTCCTCATTATCCAAAGAATTATATTTATTCTCTCTTTTCAATTTCCTTTTTATCATCCATTGATCTTTTCTCTTGTTTACTCCATGTCTCTTTGTCCTGTTTTCGTGCCAGGGATCCTTCAGAAGAGAAATCTCTGTATTAACCTAATGTTTAGCAAGCACGTCTCGCTCGTTTCATAAATTCGATCTTCATTGGTTATACTGATACTAGAACCATATTTCAGCACGGGCTTAAACCATTAATAGCCTCACCGTAGAGTAAAGCAGGTGTAGCCAAACTACAGCCCTAGGGGTACATGCGGCAGGCCAAAGGAATCCATGCAGCCTGCCAAATGTTAGTAAATTTGAAAGAGAAATTATTTCTTCTTTAAAGAAATAAATAAATCTTCTTTAAATTGCATTATTTAGTTTTCAAACAAATGTGTTTTAGGTGAAGTTTTTACTTCAGAATATAAATTAGTTTTTTTTTTTAATCATTTCACCCCAAGCAAGGCATTTTACTGCCAGTGTCGCACAGGGGGTTACATAGGGAAAAATGATGAGAAAGAGGGGTTAGTTATAAGAAATGTCAGGAAGAGAGTAATAGACGGATGAGAATACCGAAAATGGGGGTTGTGGAGATGAAAAAAAAAGCTTGTTAGAATGGATACGAGTTAGTGAGATAAGAGATGTCGATTGACCTTACATTTAAATTTCTGGAAATTCTAGCTGCCGGAGAAGCAAGTATATGGAAGAGAATATCACAGGTGGGAAGTGCGTGAAAAGAAGCTGTTAGATTAGAAATTACATAAAAAAATTATATTTTATCGGTTTCACTGTAAAAGTGTGGGACCTAGTTGCCAATCTAGTAGCCAGTGCAAATTCATACCAGTGAGTTAAATTCATTGATGCAGAGAGCCGAGAAAGTATTTGTAGAAGAGGTACAGGGAAGCCACGTCACGCCGGTGAGAGAGTGACTGCAGCCGGACTGCCAAGTCGGTATCGATCACATTACAGATTCTCCGTTAGATTTTGTCAATAACCCCTAGGTGAATAGCAGAGGCACCTGACCAGATGTGACAGCAGTATTCAATAAACGGGAGGGTGGTAGATTTATATATCTGCAGGATGTATTCAGGTTAGAAAAACTTCCTGGCCTTGCACAGTGAACCGACATTTTAGCAGTGGATTTATCTATGGATTCATTATAGTCTTTCCACTTGAAGTCCGCTGAGAGTGTGAGGCCAAGGAGGCGTAGTGTTTTGCTCCAGGGAGGCTAGCCTGATCCATGATAATGGGGGGGGGGGAGGAGCGTTTGTCTATGATGGTTAATAGATAGAAGGTTTGTTTTGGAAGCATTAAAATTTACGAGTCATTTCTTAACCCAGTTCACCACGGATTGAAGCTCCTTCTTAAGCTCGGCAGCGAGGTTCACTTTGTCAAACTGGGCAGATTTTTAATCCATGCTAATGGAGGGTAGGAGTAGTTGTCTATGGTGATTAATAAATAGCAGCTTCGTTTTGGAAGCGTTTAAATTTTCGAGTCATTTCTTATCCTAGTTCACCACGGATTGAAGCTCCTTCTTAAGCTCGGCAGCGAGGTTCGCTTTGTCAGCCTCGGCAGATCTTTGATCAAGGCGAGAATATACGGTAGTGTCTCAGTATATATGCCAACTTGGGATCTTATTACATCGGGGAGATCGTTAATGTAGATCAGGAAAAACGTAGGACCTAGAATAGAGCCTTGAGGGGGACATAATGAGGAAAAAGGGCTTAGAAAATTTTAAATCGAATAATTTGATATGGTGATTTTCTAACCGCAGCTTAGATGTGGCACAAGGCCGAAAGTATGGGGCACCCAGTGAGAATCGAACTCACTACTCAATTGTGATGATTCTTTCGAGACAATCTTGCTAACCATTACACCATATCGAGGTGCCCAATAAAAGGGGTGTTAGATGTGTTGACCATGTCCACCATAGTTTATGAATATAGAATACAGCACAGCACGTAATCTGTTCAATGAAACAACGTCAAAGATTAACACTCCCGAATCAGACACTCTACTGAGCCGGCTTAGATCGGCAATACTCGGAAATATATGGCCGCCTTTTATACACGTTGCATCGAATATTTTGAACTTCCTGATTGGTTAAGCCTTCTATTGGTGAACTATAAAATGAGTCACTGTCTGCACAGCATAGATGTACACAAAATTTCCAACAAGGTGATTATCTAAGTGCCGCTTAGATGTGACACAAGGCCAAAAATATGAAACACCCAGTGAGGATCGAACTCACTACTCAGTTGTAACTGGTTCTAGTGAGACAAGTTTACTAATCATTACAATACACCAAATCGATATGCGTTTCATTTAAAGTCTCTACTTTAAAATCATAATTAATAAAACTTGTTTCTTTCTCTTTAAACCAAGTTACTTTGTTTTCCAAATAAGTACCTTATAATATTAATTAATAAAAATATTTTTTTTTCTTAAAACAAGGTTATTTTGTCTTTCAAATGTGTTTCATGTGAAGCTCCTAGTTAAAATACTTATTAATAAAAATTGTTTTCCTTCAAAGTTTAAACCGAGTTACTTTGTCTTTCTAATAAATCCGTTTTATCTGAATCTTCTACAGGTCTTTTAAAATCTAATTAATAAAAATTCATTGCATTTTTTCTTTA
The DNA here is from genome assembly GCA_037127315.1 of Ascarosepion bandense. NCBI lineage: Eukaryota > Metazoa > Mollusca > Cephalopoda > Sepiida > Sepiidae > Ascarosepion > Ascarosepion bandense. Next base: position 953,262 of record JBBBDQ010000911.1, on the reverse strand, counting down.
AGGGCCTTTTATTTTGTTTATTTTGAATATTTTTTTTTAATCGTTTCACCCCGAGCAAGGCGGAAACGCCACTGATGTGCAGGGGGCTACATAAATGTAAAAAGATTAATTGGAAAAGAGTGAGGAGTACAAACTAGTTAGAAAGGAACAACAGAAAGCTGAGAAAGCAGGTGCGATGACAGATACATAGGTGGAGAGAAAGGGAGAGTTATACAGGGGTGGGGAGAGAGCTAGAGTCCAGTGGTTAGTAGATGAGTATTGACTTTGCATTTGAATTTCTGGAGGTTGTAGCCGTCAGGAAAGCAAGAATACGGGAGCGAGTTCCACAGGCGGGAAGTGCGAGAGAAGAAGCTGCAGGAGTAGAATTGTCGTCTGCATTTGGCTAACTTGACTGTGAATGGGTGGGACCCAGTTGCCAGTCTGGTTGCACGAGTAAACACCTGTTGAGGAGGCATCAGTGACTTAATTTCGTCTGAGCAGAAGCCATGAAAGTATTTATAGAACAGACAAAGGGAGGCCACATTTCAACGATGGGGAAGTGGCTGCAGTCGAGCCGCCAGATCAGTACCTATCACATTACAGACTCTCCTTTGGAGCCTGTCAAGAACACTGAGGAGAACGGCAAGGGCACCTGACCATAAATGGCAGCAGTACTCCATGCACGGACGGATGGTTGACTTGTATATATGCAGGATGGATTCAGGTGGAAAAAACATCCTGGATCGACATAGTGACCCAACCTTCTTGTTTTAGCTTAGTTTGTTTTATGGTTTATCAACCTCAATTGGTTATTTAATGCCGACAAGGTTTTTACAATAGATTCGTATGAATAGGATATGTACGTCTGGTAAGAAATCAGTGTGCAGTTCAGGTTTCATTGACGTATTTTTGTAAAGGGGGTTTTATCGAGAGTCAGACGTATTACTGGCATATACATTTTTTCTTCAAAAATTTATTGCTGTTTATATCATTTTTTTTTCAAAAATGTTTGTTGGTAATATTTTTTCTTCAAGAATATATTGCTGGTAATATTTTCTTCTCCAAAAATGTATTGCTGGAATTTTCCCTATAATATCTATTTTTATACTTTCATAGCGCTTTCATCTCAGTTTGGGTGTTAACTATTTACACACAGCTGGGATTCTAACAGGTGCTACCACGCCGAGTCAAGGTGGATCTGGGAACAACAGCAATTAAGAAGTGGTCCCATGCCCCTAAAAACTTCCCAATTAGAGATGTTGTTGCCGAATGCAGTTTATTAATCCAGGACCCAGACGTAGTTTATCATCATACCCAGGACCCCACATTGCTGAGATTTTGCCCTTCTGCAGAGGTGCAGTTGGCCTATTCTGAACTCCCAGCTTACAGAGCGGTAATTATTTTGGTTAATGTACTATGCAACCCTATAAGATTGTGAATTTTTTAAACTGGCTCTTGCACTGAAACTTTTCCCCCCTCTGCCGTGGGATAACGATTAGCAAACAACTACAGTAGATGATTATTACTGTGTAGTATATCCCAATATCAATGAACCCAGGAATTTTGTCACCTTGTACCATACTAAATTAATCTTATGACCTATATTCGTCCGTTTGAAGTGACGCTTTTTTTTCAGATATCTATCCCTCTTTCTATATTTCGGAAATGAGGTATTTACAATATTTACATTGTTCGAACTATTTTCCTCATCTTTATTGTCATATTCACGACGTTTCGGCCGTTGTACGCTTCGATCTTCGTCGAGTTGGATCCATTGACTTGATCCAAAGAGTTGTGAGTTCAATACCTGGCGAAAGTAATGGCAAACAAAAACTTAGAGAGTTGAGTTAAACGGAAATAACTAAGATATCTGGAAGTGGCATTACTCATACAACGAGAACAATGTACCCCAGTGATCGAAATAAAAGGTTTGGTTCAAAATTCCAGTTGTCTGACGAAGGTCGGAACGTACAACGTTCAAAACGTCATTAATATGACAATAAAGATGAAGACAACTGTCCGAACAATGTAAATAATTTAACTTTTTATTGTTTTGAAATTTTGTTTTTAACTTCATTGTTTTATTATAGACATAGCATTTTGATCAGGCACTCTGTAGCAATCGTCAGGTGTCTATTGTTTGACTGATATAAAATATTGGTTGATTATTGTGTTGTTTTGTCCCTCTGTTAAAATTTCTTGTGCCATAATAATCAAATTTCGAAACCACATGGTATTGAAGACTCCAAAATAAACAAGGCGGTACCGCCACTGATGCACAGGGGGATACATAAGATTAATGTTTAGATAGGAGGAGAGTGAATAGAAAGACGAATCAGTTACAAGGGGTGTCAGAGAAAGAGCAAGAGAAGGATGGGAACACAGGTGTGAAGACATTTGCGAAGGTGGAGAGAAAGAAAAAGAACAAGATATACGAGGTGATATTAGAAAGAACTGGAGTCAAGGTGGATAAGAGATGGGTATTGACATTGCATTTAAATTCCTGGAGTTTGTAGCCGTCAGGAAAGCAAGTATACGAAAGGGAAGTGTGAGAAAGGCAGCCACTGAGGTCAAAACTGAGTGGTGACAGTCTGTTTCATGCTTGTAGGCTATCTTCAGGCCATAAAGATTGTGTTCAGGCAGAAAACAAATTCATGAAACAAAATGCTCCAGCATAGAACAGACTGTCGCCACTCGGTGTTAACCTCAGTGGCCGCTTTTGCATTTCTCTCTCTCTCTCTCTCTATATATATATATATGTATATATATATATATATATATATATATATATATATATATATATATGAATATATATATATGAAATGAATTGTTTGAACATTATTTTTTATCAATACTCATATTTAAGTAGATATTCTGTTGTTTTTTTTAATTAAAAGAACATTATTTTTTTTGTTCAAACAATTCATTTCAAATTGTTGGTTGTTTATAACCAAATTTCATTAAAATTCGTTAATTTCTGTAACATGTTTACATTTGTTGACATTACGATACATTTCAGAGCAGATATGAGTGGTGTGATAAATCGAAAATTGTGTTCTCAGTTTGAGTGGCAAATTCTTTAAACTAAAACTATATATATATATATATATATATATATATATAGAGAGAGAGAGAGAGAGAGAGAGAGAAAGAATGTAAGAGAGAGCGAGAGAGATAATTTTTTTAATCGTCTCACCCCAAGCATCTCACCACCACTGATGTGCAGGAGGCTACATAAGAGAGTAAACGTTTAGACAGAAGGAGAATGAAGAGAAAGACGAACTAGCTACAGTGGGTGTCAGAGAAAGAGCAAGAGAAGGATGTGAACACAGGTGTGAAGACAATTGCGAAGGTAGAGAGAAAGAAAAAGAACAAGATACACGGGGCGTTGTAGAAAGGACTGGAGTCAAGTGGATAAGAGATGGGTATTGACATTGCATTTAAATTCCTGGAGGTTGTAGCCGTCAGGAAAGCAAGTATATGGAAGGGAGTTCCACAGGCGGGAAGTGCGAGAAAAGTAGCTGTTGTTAAACATGTGTTAATGTCATCCAATGGCCATGAGCTTAATCCTTAGATCAGAGAGTGAAACACTAGTTCAGCAGGAATTAATATTAACTGGCGTCACATGAAAAAAGTAACACAATAATAAAGAAAAATATCCCATATTTGCTAAAACAATAAAACCTGATCATGGACAAGTGATACTAAGTTGAAACCTTTTGCCCATGATAACATTTATAATAATCAAAGTGAGAACAACATAATCAAATTATTATTAAATTTCCCCACAACTTGATGCCATATTCGATATTGACATTGACGATCATAGCTCTCCACTATTTCTTGTTTTTAGTAGAATACTTAATACATTTTCTAAATCTTGTTCCGGCATCCATTTTTCAATTTTTGCGTAGTCTCCCACTCTCCATCTTGCCTTCAATCAGTTCCGTCAGTATCGAATTTTCCAAGCAGTGTTTTCTCATCATGTACCCTAGAAATTTCAACTGTTTCTTCCTGATATTAAGTATAAATGTTCCTTTTCTCTCTCTAAAATTTCATCTTTGCTCACATGTTCGGTCCATGATATTCTCAGCATCCTACTGTAGAACGATATTTCTGTTACTTCAAGTCTCTTTTTTATCCGTGAGAAGAGCCCAGCATTCAGTGTTATTTAGAAGGATTACTTTCATACTTGTAGTTTTGGTGTCATTCACGTGTTCAGCCGGTCACGGGTGGACTGAGACATCGGTCAATTGGACTATGCCCGAGGGCCCGGCTCTGCAAGGGGGCCCTCCTGGCTCCCAATAAAATTATCAAGGATGTCCTTGTTATAAATCGTGGTTCTCGGTGACTTCAACACCAGAGTTGTGATTATGTTGTGGAGTACAAGATAGAAGATTGTGCGTTGTATGTAAGGACAAATGTCGGTCCCTTAGGTTCGACGTACTCGTGGGAACTTTGTATTATCACATAGTAACGTAGAGTAACTTGCCAGGTCGCTGACTCGTATATTCTCCCTGACTACTCGCTACACTGTTACTTGTATTAGGAGGGAGAATCCACTCTCCCTAGACAGGTAAGTTCTCCATAACATTCCCCCTAAAACTTCACCCCGCAGGAGTCTAATAGGTTCTTTTTTTTTATATAAGGAAAATGAGAGGAAAAAACAAAAAAAAAACTTTATTAACCCTCTAGGGCCATTCGTATCATATTTGATACAGTATGAAAACAAGCCTTGAAAGAAATATTTTCCTGAAAAATTTTTTAAGAGAAATATTTTATAAATTTCAAATGAAAGCAGTACTGACTGCTCAGTCAATGAATACCAAATGTTTCCTTATAGGGAAATACCAAATGTTTCCTTATAGGGAAATACTGTATCAAATATGATACGAATGGCCCTAGAGGGTTAAGTAGTAATTAGTGGGGGATCTGTTTATTACTTCATAACAATATAGAACTGATCCCCCACTTTATGACAAGTAGAAGCCTTAATCATATTATATTATTAACCCTCTAGGGCCATTCGTATCATATTTGATACAGTATAAAAACAAGCCTTGAAAGAAATATTTTCCTGAAAAATTTTTTAAGAGAAATATTTTATAAATTTCAAATGAAAGCAGTACTGACTGCTCAGTCAATGAATACCAAATGTTTCCTTATAGGGAAATACCAAATGTTTCCTTATAGGGAAATACTGTATCAAATATGATACGAATGGCCCTAGAGGGTTAATTTTTCAGCAACAACGTAGATTACCTTTTGCACGTAGGATCGACTCTCAAGTGATCCGTTAATTTCCTTTTTCTTTTTGATCGGCCCAATTTTGGTAGATGCGTTGCAGGTGAGTTTGTAGCGGATAAGAAATTTATTAAAATCAACTCTCTTCTTTACTTTTACAAAAATTCACAACAGTGTGAGAAATCCTGGTTTTCCCAAATATAAAAAGGATTGACCATAAAAGTCGAAACCAAATTTTGCAAGTAGGTGTTAAAATGATTTTTGACCAATAGGACCGTCTTGTGAGACTTGAAAGGACTTAGCGATCCAGTGCAAAATTCAAAAGGAAATATAAATGTCTTCGCAGCGTCAGTTAAGAGTCAGAGATGAGAGCAGCGAGAAAGAGAGACACACATCTAAAATGTAATTTCAAACTTCATGCGACGGACATTGTCCTCTTTCTCTTTATATCTTTCAACAATTACTACTAGAACATTTTGTACGAACTCTACCCTTAACCTCTTAATAATGTTTCTAACTGAACATTAACTTCTACAACTTATGTTATTCCTCCTTTTAATAAATTTCTATTTTAACATGAAAAATGTATATTTTATTATTCCACAATGCTACACATTCCAACCTGCCGACAACCAACCTTCGGATGAAAACCTTCTGACGATAAATTCTGCATAAAACATGTAAGCTGTAGGAAGTTCGGTTATGTCTGACACAAGGCCGAACAAAAGAAACATTAACCAGATCCCTACGCTTCAGTGGTGATTCCCAACGTTCAAGAAACTTGAACCCCTACGCTACAAGTTAACTATAACTATCCGGCTTTTACCCTAGAAGTTTCATGGGGCTTTTGGCTCCACAATCAGTCTCCAGTCACAATATCCTGCCCTTTGTAGCTTTTAGTAAAGTTTGTCTCCCCATTTTGTCTTTGAATCCGTGTTCTGCTAGTCTAGCTTTGCCCCTCTTGCATTCAGTATGCTTTGTTAGTGTTAATTTCTATAAGCCGCCTTTCCTCATTAAAAATTTTCCAAGAAAATTCAACGATGTCTTACTGATATTAAAGTTAAGTGTTATTTTCGTTCATAATTTCTCTAAAGCTTTGTTGTCGCTCGGGTGTTTGTTCCATGGTATTCCTAGCATCCTTCTGTAGAACTAAATTTTTAATGTCTCATGTCTCTTCATCATTTGTGCGGAGATTGTGAAGCATATAGAACTGATATTACATGATAGTTCAGCAGTCTTTTCGTTGTATCTAGAGAAAATTTCCTTTTTCTTAATACTTTGCTTAGAATATGTAAGGCATATTTCGCTATATATTAACCATCGGATTTTAGTGTTGCATTTTTTTGTCCTCTAATAAACCCCTCCCTAGAATCTGTCAGTCGGTCAGTTGATTGTCATATGTTTCTTTTGATCTATAACTGACTAGGCAGAAGATTTTCCGCAGTTTGTTATCATTTCTTTGTGCGGTAGACTGGTTGCCAACCATGGCTACAAAATCAACACTATTCAATCCTTTTATCCAGATCACTCATTTAAACGCCATACGTGATACACGCTTGAGTGGCCATGTCACTTTCGATCCTTGACTGACTAGACAGAAGATTTCCCCGCAGTAGGTTGCCATTTCTTTCTTTCCATAGACTGGTTGCAAACCAATATTATAGAACCTAGTCTTTCCTACTATTTAACTCATAGCTGCAGGGAGAATAGAAGGATTACTACTTTATCGAAGTGTATGTGTGTATTAGTGAATGAAACGAATGGAATTCGAAATCGGCTCTCCAGATTTCTCATTCCTAGCCATTACATCACAGCGCACAAACTTGTTTGAAATAACACATTTTTATTGCAAACGTTATTACTGTCCGCGTTTATGTAATATTAATGGATCATTTTTACTTAACCTGAGAACACTAACCATGGGTACATAGTGTCCAGCGCAAATGACACCATTTTAATTACAATTTTCAGTCCCTGAATTTCTTACCTAAATAATATGCTTTTAAGTTCCTATTAATGTTAAATCAAAGTCCAAATTTTGAAGTGCCTGCATGTAAAATATTTCAAATAAAAGTTTATATTTAATATTTTTTTTAAATTTCCAAAAGTGGGTATGATAGACCCATGGTTAGTAGTTGTGTAACTTTAATTCATGGTTAGTGTTCCAGGGTTAAAGTCTGTTTGCATTTACTGTGCTTATTTTGACAATATATTCTATTATTTAATGGTTTCTTAACACTGTTTAAATTCTCGCTGTATATGTTATTCTTTTCCTTCCCACTTTCTTTAATACTTCGTCGTTACTTACAAGTTCGATCCACTATCCTCAGCATCCTTCTGTAGAAACACATTTCTGTTGCTTCAATTCTAATCTCCATTTATGAGAAGATTGTCCAATATCCACAATAAAAAGGACTGATATTGTGTAACAGTTCAGTAATCTTTTCTTTGTTTCTAAGGAAATTTGATTGTTTCTTAATACTTTACTTGGCTTTTGGAAAGCTTCTTTTACTGTTTCAATGTTGCGCTTTCATTCTTCTGTTCATGACTCTCCACAATTTCTTGTCTTTTGTAACTTTCAGAAAATTTTGTCTTTTTGCTATCTCTCCTAAGCCCTGTTCTTCAATCCATCCACACAAGCTCTCTAGGAAGATTATACGCTGTTTCCCTCTGTCCCTCTTGTCTTCAATGTATCCTATAAGTGTCAAATTCTCTAAGCCTTTTTTCCACTTAAGGTGCCCTAGAAATTTCAACTCGCACTTTCTGATGTTAAGTATCAGTCAGTTAAGTGCCATACGTGAAACACGCTTGGGCGATCATGTCTCGAAAGACTGTCTGAGCCGAAGATTATCCAGCAGTAGGTTGCCATTGCTTTCTGCAGTACACTGGTTGCCGACCAAGGCTATAGAACCCAATCTGTCCTGTTATTTAACCCATAACTGGGAGGAAGAGACGGATTAATACCTTTCCCAAGGGTATTTGCACGTAAGTGAATGCAATGAATTCAGCTGGAATTCGAACTCGGCTCCCCCGTTTGTCGTTCCGAGCCGATATCCAATGCACCACAACGCATATCTATATATTTAATAGCCAGCGCAAATGATGCCATTTAATTGTAATTTAATTACAATTTAATTAAATTTTCAGTAACAGATTTTCTTATCTAAATAATATGTTTTTCACTTCTTATTAATGTTAACTCAAAGTACAAAGATTGAAGTGTCTGCATGTAAAATACTTCAAATAAAGATTTATATTTCATAATTTTTTGATATTTTCAAAATTGGGTATCATGTACCCATCGTTAGTAGTGGTGTAACTTTAAATGATGGTTAGTGTTCCAGGGTTAAGAATTATCTGACAGAAGTCATTAGATAGATAGATAGATAGATAGATAGATAGATAGATAGATAGATAGTGAATCAGGTGTGATAGATAGATAGATAGATAGATAGATAGATAGATAGATAGATAGATAGATAGTGAATCAGTTGTGCTAGATAGATAGATAGATAGATAGATAGATAGATAGATAGATAGTGAATCAGGTGTGATAGATAGATAGATAGATAGATAGATAGATAGATAGATAGATAGATAGTGAATCAGGTGTGATAGATAGATAGATAGATAGATAGATAGATAGATAGATAGTGAATCAGGTGTGATAGATAGATAGATAGATAGATAGATAGATAGATAGATAGATAGATAGATAGATAGATAGAATCAGGTGATAGATAGATAGATAGTGTAGATAGATAGATAGATAGATAGATAGATAGATAGATAGATAGATAGTGAATCAGGTGTGATAGATAGATAGTGATAGATAGATAGATAGATAGATAGATAGATAGATAGAACAAATATATGTAGTTAGTTACGTTAATTATTAATATTACTATCACGGTTAATAATAAACTTATTCAACCCAGTGTTTGCGCGTATGTCGCGTAGGGTGGCGGTGATGGAGGGTTTCGTGTATATATATTTAGACTTCTACATTTTTGTTATTGAAGTAAAGCTCTTTTTACTTGCATCTTTTCTTTTAGGAGTTGTTCTTTTTCAGTGAAAACGGTTTTATCCCAAACTTTTTGTGAACTGCGAAGAGATTTGGGATTCTTAAGTTCATCAGATTGTGAGAAAGCATTATCTTCTTCACCTAAAGAAGATTTGCGAAACTTCAGTAAGTAAATAAGAATTTAAGTAAATAAATGAATAGATGGATGAATAAATATTGAACAAGCATAGAAAGCAAAAAACATTACAGCAAATAAAACGGACATCAGAGAACACACACACACATACACACACACGTGTGTGTATGTGTATGTGTATGTGTATGTGTGTGTGTGTGCATCTATTTACATACTGAAATAGATAGATAGATAGATAAAGAACAGACTGAAATAGATAGATAGATAGATAGATAGATAGATAGATAATGAACAGACTGAAATAGATAGATAGATAGATAGATAGATAGATAGATAGATAGATAGATAGATACTAAAATAAGACACATATATATATATATGAGAACAGAAGAAAAGAAACGCAGGAAGCGAAAATAAGAAAGAAAGAAAGAAAGAAAACCAAAAAAGAAAGAACAGAGAAAGAACTAAAACGAGAAAAAGAAAGAAAGAAAGAAAAATAACCAAGAAAGAATGAGCATAATAAAGAACTATCAAAATAAAAAAAGAATTATGAATAAAAAGAAAATTATAAAAGAACAAAAGACAAAAGGAAGTAAACAAAGAAACTGATTAAAAAGAAAAATAACAAAGAAAGAACAAACGAAAGCACTAAAGAGAGAAAAAGAACAGAAAGAAAGAAAGAAAGAAAGAAAGAAAGAAACTGATTACAAAGAAAAATAACCAAGAAAGAAAAAACAAACGAACGAACGAACTAAAAAGAGAAAAAAAAAACAGAAAGAAAGAAATGAACAAACTGATTAAAAAGAAAAATAACAAAAAAGAAAGAACAAAGAAAGAACTAAAAAGAGAAAAAACAGAAAGGAAGAAACAGATTAAAAAGAAAAATAACAAAGAATGAACAAACCAAAGAACAAAAGCAAGAAATAAATAAAGAAAGAAATAAAGAAATAAAGAATAAAAGAAAGATAGAAAGGAAAGTATTATGAGAGAAAAGAAAATTCTAGAAGAAAGAAATAACGAAAGACTGAAAGAATGAATGAAAAACAGAAAGAACAACGAGGAAAAAAGAAAATTGTACATGAAAGAAAGAAAGACTAAAAACAAGAAAAATATCTAGACTAAGCAATATATAAACACTATATATATGCAGATTCATGGTACGTAGATAAAGATGAGAATATTTACATATTTATACAAACATACATGGGTATGAATAGTTGACGAAGAAAACAAAATATGTATTAGAGAAACGGGAAACTTTAGGTAATATATATATATATATATATATATATATATATATATATATATATATATACTTATAGCCATGTTTTTGGCAACTCTTATAAGAACAGATAAAACTAGGAAGAGAAATCCCCAGCAAGAAAAAAAATCGAAAATAACAGTATCTAAGCTAGAGGATTTATGATAACAAGAATATATATATATATATATATATATATATATATATATATGTGTGTGTGTGTGTGTGTGTGTGTGTGTGTGTGTGTGTGTGTGCGCTTGAATTTGACTCGTGGGTTTGTATGCGAGTCTGCGCGATCTTGCGCGCGGGAGTTTGCTTGCTTGTGTGTGTGTGTGTGTGTGTGTGTGTATTTTTGAATGTGTGTATATCTCGGCAAATACACACACTTATCTTTTCTTTTTTTTTTCACGCGCGCACATGTATATTTGTACATATATGTATTTATGTATGCATATGTATATTCTTGCCATATTACGGTTTGTCGCTTATTAGGAATGTCGGAAGTCGATAACAGGAAGCTGACTTGTAATATGACGTCATATCCACATTTTCTTTTCCTCGTGAAAATGTTATTCTTGAATGCGTTTATTATTTGCATTTGCATTTTTATAATTATTTTCAACGTTTTTATTTTAATAATAATAATTATTATTATTATAATTGTTGTTGTTATTATTTTTATTATTATAATTGTTGTTATTATTGTTGTTATTATTATTATTATTATTATTAATGTTCTTTCTATTATTTTTTTCTGTCTATTGTTAGTGAAGTTTTTTTTTTATATTCTCTACCGCTGTTGTTAAAATTCTAAGTTCACGAGCAAAAAAAAAAACTCCGTCATGATCTTTTTCAAACTTCTTTTTTTCTCTCTTTTATTCTTTATCGTTAATTGGGCCAATGGAATTTGCTTATGGCTCTCTCTTTTTCTTTTTTTCATTAGACAACTTGCCCGAATGACAAATAATGACCTCTTCCATTTCTGTTTTTACTTCTCTTAAATCTTTAATTTATACTTACATTAAATTGAAAAATCGAATTAAATTAAAATAATTGTAAATAATTTTTAATAAAAAAAATGATTTCATTAGGTTGTCACAAAAGTTCGTAAATAAACACTTGCAAAAAACTGAAATTTTACTCGCCAAGTAATCTAAGGTTATCAGAAAACACTTGCAAAAAATTGAAACTTTACTCGCAAAAACAACAAAAATTATTGCTCAAAATAAAGACCATCATTTTCCAAAACTTTTTGCCATCAATCTGCAAGCTTTCGGATCTGGTCAAAGTACCATTCATTCGGCTTCGAATCAAAGAAATCTTGACACGCTTCCTCGACTTCATCAAACAAGTCGAATCGGCGGCCTTTCAGAAAGAGTTACATTGAGCGGAAAAGGCCGTAATCTGATGGAGCACAGTCAGGACTGTAGGCTGGATGTGGCAGAACCTCAACGCCGTCCAGCTCTTCAAACTTGTCTTTGGTCTTCCTGGCGGTTTGTGGCTTGGCATTGTCCTGCTGCATTAAAGCGCGCTTTCGGTTGATCAGAGCCGGGTACTTTTGCTTCAACTTTTCGTAGATCCGCTCAAGTTGCTGACAGTAAAGTTCGGCACTGATGGCACGACCATTCGGAACCAACTCAAAATGCACGATTCCATCAAAGTTCCACTAAACGCACAACATGACTTTCTTGTCGAATCTATCTTGTTTTGGAACCGACGGTGTCTCTTGCCCTTTCTGAACCCATCGCTTGTCTCGATTGTGCTGGATTAGATAGACCCATTTCGCAAGTGTTTACGAACTTTTGGTACAACCTAATAATATGTGATTTATCTAAATATGCGGTTGGCCTGACCACTAATTTGATTTTTGCCAAAGTGGAAGAGGGCTTGTTTTATGACTGATGATATTTTCTATCTGCTTTAATTGACATGTTTATTGCTACTTTTTCTTTTTTTTCCGTCCTATATACTTTCTCATGTGTACGTGTACGTGAGTGTGTCATGGATGTATGTTCATGATGATATCGGAATCCAAATGATATATGCCTATATATATATGTCGTAGTGGGCTAAAAATTAAATTACAATCAACCTTCTTCATTTTTTTTTTACAAAAATTCAAAACGATGTGTGAAATCCTGTATATGTATTCGTATGCTGTAAGTGGCGTGTGATGGTTTTATGATCACTCAGTCAGTTAAGTGCCATACGTGATACACGCTTTGGCGGTCATGTCTCTTTCGAGTCATGACTGACTGGGCAGATGATTATCCCGCAGTAGGTTGCCATTGCTTTCTGCGGTAGACTGGTTGCCGACCAAGGCTATAGAACACAATTTGTCCTGTTGTTTAACCCATAACTGGAAGGAATAGACGGATTAATACCTTTCCCAAGGGTATTTGTGCGTAAGTGAATGCAATGAATTCAGCTCCCCGGTTTGTCATTTCGAGTCGATATCCAATTCTACTTCCGCCAAAAATCTTTCCGCGCCTGGTCTTAATAAATCTTTACCAAGATAAGGTTAAAAATTCTATTCTAGATTATGTTACTTATTTTTCATTCATTTTTTAAAAAATGCTTATTTCGGAAAAATATTTGTAGCGAATGGAACGAATATAGTGTGGTCTGATAAAATCAGCTAATTTAGTTCATAGAAATGAATTATAATTTATAACCATGCTAAATAAATTATACTTTATAACCATTTTATATATATATATATATATATATATATATATATATATATATATATAAAATCATACTGATATATAATTTCAAACATACGTACCGTCGTGGGGACGTTAGAGGGTGTCGTCAGTGATGTCACTGCGTGGATCACTAGGGGGTTTCGGGTTTCTCAACCTCATACTCCCCTCACCGCGCCGACCCCACCAGAGATGATCAGTTTCTAGTCCACCCTCGATAACGCTTTCAGACACTGGAAAAATTTATAACGTTTGGGCTCGGTACGAAACCTTGCAAAGCCACTTTCCATTTAGAGGCGAACCGTACATGAACTCGTCCGAAAATATGAAGCAATTTACCTATTGAACGGCTATTAGAAGAAAAAACATATGTGTGATTATTAATTCACATATTCAAATATATATATATATATATATATGTATCTATATATATATATATAGTACTGTGCAAAAGTATTAGGACAAGTACTATCTTATCCTTTTTATGAGGCATACTGACAGAAAATAAACAATCTAATTGAAGTAATTTTATTTGATTTACTCATCAAATGCTTTCGCAAAAAATACTTGTTACAAAATAAATTTAAGATTTAGTATAATAGCCTTTTGTTTTGATCACATCCTTCATTCTGTCAGGCATTGTCAACACAAGCTTTTTCAATGTATCTAATGATATCTCCTGCCAAGAGCCTGTATTTGTTCTCAAATAAGAAAAAATCAGTCATGTCCAAGGATAACAGAATAATGAGTAGTTTCAAAATAACTTGTTTAATCGAAACAAGGAAAATTAAATATAACTTTTTTTAATACATTATTTTACACCTAGTTTTAAATAATCAATATTTATGAGCAGTTTACTTGGTGTTTTACCCTGTATTTGAATTTTAATGAAGTCTTTAGGAAAATCACCCCTGTCCTAATACTTTTGCACACTACCGGTAGTGTGCAAAAGTATTAGGACAGGGGTGATTTTAAACTTTATTTTTGATGTCCCATAAAAGATAAAATAGTTATTGTCCTAATACATTTGCACAGTACTATATATATATATACAAATACAGAGTCTATATAAAAAGTATGAACAGATATAGTCAGAACTATTCAATATAACTTACAATGATTTTTAATATTAAAATTTACCCATCGCACTCTGTATATTGCCAAACAGGAGACCAACGAGAAAAACTGGACAGGACAATTAACATGAAAATATCTATATAGTGCTATTTTCATCGGGATGATGGTAGACCTCATGTTTCTTTAGCGACAAAGCAAAACTTGTTGCACCGTAAATAGTGTGTGTTACCCCACCCGCCATATTGAACAAACATTCTTCCTTCGAATTTTCATTTATTCAGATCTTTGTAAAATAATCTCAATGGTAAAATTTTTAATTCTTTAGGTGACATCTTTTTTTTTTTTAATCATATCACGCCTAGCAAGGCGGTAACGCTACTGATGTGCAGGGGGCTACATAAGAGTAAAAAGATTAGAGGAGAGTGAAGAGAAGGACGAACCAGTTAGAAAGGAGCAAGAGAAGAATGGGAGTACATGTGCGATGACAGTTGCAAAGGTGGAGAGAAAGGAAGGGATATACAAGGCGGTGTGGAAAGAACTAGGGTCAAGTAGTTAAGAGATGAGTATTGACCTTGCATTTAAATTCCTGGAGGTTGTAGCCGTCAGGAAAGCAAAAGTAAGGAAGCGAGTTCCACAGGCGGGAAGTCCTAGAAAAGAAGTTGCAGGAGTAGGATTGTTGTCTGCATTTGGTTGATCTAACTGTGAATGGGTGAGACTCAGTTGCCAGTCTGGTTGCACGAGTAAACCCCTGTTGCGGAGGCACCAGTGACTTAAGTTCGTTGGAGCAGAAGCCATGGAATAAAAAAAAAAACATCTTTATGAGTTCGTAGCCGAGAAACCATTGAAATTCTGTGAAGCGAGAACTTTTAAGTTGAAGTCGAAATGGAGAAATGTTGTGCAACAAAATGGTTGATATATAGTTAAACAAAGATTTAATGGCATAATTTTGTTTTGTTTTCCCTTAAAAATCGGCTCGTACAATCCAGTGTTTATAAAAAAAAAAAAAAGTTAGAACACGTTAAATTCATGAACATCTTTATGATATCATTGCTGAGAAGCCATGGAAATTTTGAAAAGATGAAATCTTTAAGTTGAATGACAAATGGAGAAATGTTTTGCAACAAAAAGGTCCATATTTTATTAAACAAATATTTAATGGCATAATTTTGTTTTGTTTTTAAAAGTTTATCAATCTTTGCGGGTTACTTAATGCCAGAAAAATATTTTTAAAATGCACGAATATTTAGGACGTAATTATTTGCTGATACAATTTCTAATAATTAACCCATAGCTGGGGAGAGAATAGGTAGATTTATACATTTACCAAAGTTTTTTTTCTTTTCTCGTAAGTAAATGTACATAGACTGAAATCGAAATAATTTTAGACGATAATAACAAACTACTAACCTACTCATAGCTCGGGGGAGAAGATGGGGAATCATACAACCTTTCCTGAATACTATTTGCGCGCAATTGAATATAAGGATCCTGACTGGAATTAGAACTTAACTTGAAATTGAGTTGCTAAGCAAGGCTAGAGAGCCCAGTCAGCCCAGTTATTTAATCTATTCAATGTTAAGGAAGAAAAAAAAAATTTCCGTAAGTTTTTTGTACGAAGTTGAACATAATAGGGTCAAGTGGAATTCGAATTAAACACGTTAGAACGGGTCAAATTCATGAAAATCTTTATGATGTCTTTGCTGAGAAGCCATCAAAATTCTGTGAAGAGAGAACTTTTAAGTTGAAGTCAAAATGGAGAAAGTTTGTGAAAACAAAATGGCTCATATTTAGTTGAATAAATATTTAATGGCATAATTTTGTTTTCTCTTTTTAATAATTTTAGTCAATAATAATGAACTACTGATATAAGACATAATAACCTACTCATAGCTCGGGGAAGAAGATGGGGAATCATACAACCTTTCCTGAATACTATTTGCGCGCAATTGAATATGAGGAACCTGACTGGAATTAGAACTTAACTTGAAATTGAGTTGCTAAGCAAGGCTAGAGAGCCCAGTCAGCCCAGTTATTTAAAATTTCTATTAAATGTTAGGGAAGAAAATTTTCTTTTTTTTTTTTTTTCGTAAGGTTTTTGTACGAAGTTGGACATAATAGAGTCAGGTGGAATTCGAATTAAACACGTTAGAAGACGTCAAATTCATGAACATGTTTATGATGTCTTTGCTGAGAAGCCATCGAAATTCTGTGAAGAGAGAACTTTTAAGTTGAAGTCAAAATGGAGAAAGTTTGTGAAAACAAAATGGCTCATATTTAGTTGAATAAATATTTAATGGCATAATTTTGTTTTCTCTTTTTGTTTTCCCTTAAAAATCGGCACGAAATTTCTGGACAACTCAACTGTTTTATCGGAAGGGATAACTGAGTGTTAGAGTATATGACAAAAATATTAAGGAGAGAAAATATTAAAAGAACAGGAATCAAGAAGACAGACGATAGCGATTGACATTGCATCTAAATTCCTGAAGATCAAAGTTGACTGAAAAGGAAGAAACCGGAAAAGAGCTAAAACAGTAAAGAAGTACGAAAGAAGAAACTTTTAACATAGAACTTACGGTTACATCTAGCTATTTCAACGGTAATATGATGAGACCTTGCTACCAATCGAGTGCTGCGCTTAAATTCATGATTTAATTTGCTATACGGTACCAGATGACGTGTGCTGAAGTAACAGTTGCATAATATCCGTGAAAACGGATATTAAGTACAAAAAAGACAAACACAGGTAAGACAGAACAAAAATAATTAGAAGAGAGAAGATGTTAAGTTGTTAGAGTCGCAGAGAGCACAGTCCGATAAAAATCCGTCAATAACAGGTATCAACCAACTCCCCACATGTGCGGATGCTCGAGGTTTTTTAAGTGGGAACACCGGGCCCTTAAGCTCATGCAAAAATTCTTGTTTCCCTTTACCTAAACAAGACTGACGCGCGCATTCGATCCACTCCGACTGTTAATGACAATCCAAAGGTATCAACCACCTCCAAACACTGGCAGATGCCCCAGGTAGGTGCGGCACAAGGCCAATTAACGTGTAAAACCGAGCCCGTTAGCTCGAAAAAAAAATTCGTGTCTACTTTCCCCCAGCCGAGACACTATCTTTCAGCAGAGACTCGTCTGGGCTTCTCTCCGCCCAAAGGCAGACAGTCTAACAAAGTGAACGACTGACGCACGCAGTCGATGCCCTTAGAATGTCAGTGATACTCCGAAGGTATCAGTCATTTCCCCACATGGGTGGAAGCCCGAGGCAGATGCGGCACAAGACTATTTAAGTGGGAACACCGAACGCGTAATCTTGAACAAAGATTCTTGTTTGCTTTTCCCCAGACGAAGCCTCGTCTGTGTTACTCTCCGCATGAAGGCAAAGAGTCAGAAAAAGTGAACAAGTGACACACGCAGTCGATCTCCTTGGAATATCAATGACATTTGGAATGCATCAACCACCTCCCCATATGGGCGGAAGCTCAAGGCAAATATGTGGCCCAGGTCTATTTAAGTGGGAACATCGAGTCAGTGAGATCGAACCAAAAATTCTTGTCTTCTTTTCCGAAGACAAGACTCTACCCTTCTTGTAGCCTCATCTAGGTTCCTCTCCGCCTGAAGGCAGAGAGTCAAAATGGACAACTGACACTCCGAATTATTAATGCCCTCCTCATGTGGGTCCAGGGTAGATGCGAGGCAAGGCCAATTAATGTGGGTAAAACCGAGCCCGTAGGCTTGTCCAAAAATTCTAGTCTGCTTTTCCTCATAAGAGACTCTGCTCTTTGGTGGAGCCTCGTCTGGGTTACAGTCTGTGCGAAGACAGACAGTCCGACCAAGTGATCGACTGGCAATGACAGTCCAAATCCCTGACTGCTATTAATCTATATTTACATAGCTATTTCTATCCACAGATCATTCCATTTTCGACAGCTGCTCTACAACCCCAATATTTTCAGATTCTTGATAAAATGCAAAGAATAATCTGTAATGCTATGATATCTCAGTCATTTTCCTACAGTTATAACGTATCTTCCTTGGGTTTTATCTATAGATATTTCCACAGTAATAGTTTTAATCAGCTTTTCTCGTTGGTGCCTAGACCTTATGAATTTAAGTGCAGTACTAGATTGTCGGCATATATTTTTAAAAACAAACTAGAGTAGCCTAATAATTATGGCCGGTAGTGTATATATATATATATATATATATATATATATATGCTCTACTATTGTACTTTCGTATTGAGCACTTTTTCTAGTGTTTAGGTTCCGTTTGGGTTTTTTTTCTTTACTGCGGATACTTGACATTTTGTTCTTGTTCCGCTGATTTCTTCCCCCCCCCCCCCCCCAATTATCCGACGACATAGTACGCCGGATTTTAACGGATTTAGGTTCTGTTTGTTAACATTTTTTCGAAGGTTTAGATTAGTGTAAACTTACGGAGTGTAAACTTACGGAGTCTAGTTAGTTATTATATATATATTTTATTAATTTCTTTGCAAATCTATTTAAAAAGGAAAATTAGACTGATTTTTCTCCAGTTTCTGAAAGGATTTTTCGGTTGCTGAGGTGATGTTTTATCCCCCGTGGGGATTTTCACATCGAAATGGTCAATCAACATCACTGAATTAATCCTTTTTTAATTTATATTTGCTCTGTAATATTTTATTACATGGAGCTCTCTTCCTGTATCATTTTTTAATATTAAAATAAAATTTTTAATATTAATTAGAATCGGGTTTTTGGAATTTACCTTCCTGCTTTTTTCACTTGGATTAAAGTATCTGAATTAAAATATATATATATATATATATATATATATATACAGGGTGTCCCAAAAGTCGCGCACCATCCAGACTTTTATAAAAATACATATGAACATCAATTTTGTTGATCATAATCATAATAAATGCTCAAATTGTTCACCCTTTGCATTAACACATGCATCAATTCTATTTCTGTCTTTTAAGAATACGATGTACTGATGATTTGCTAATCGTTATCTCCTGGCTTATTTTCCTTACTGATTTCACGGGGCTTCTAGCAACATCTGCCAGAACCATGGTGGATGTTTCTTCATCAGTTGCACTCTTTCGTCGACCACGTCTCTCACCGTCAGCAACTGATCCAGTTTCTTGAAAGCGTTTGATTAAACGACAGACAGTTGTATGGCTGAATGTTTCTTTCTCGCTCAGGATGATTACGGTTGAATTTTTGAGCTAAAGAGCGGTATGTTGCCCCATCACTTCCAAACATAAAAAAAAACAATTTAACTCTTTCTTGTACTGTTAGTTTCTCACCCATATCAGATCAAGTCTGAAACTTAGGTAAAATAAAAATTATTATATGGTGCGCGACTTCTTTGACACGCCCCTCTCTCTCTCTCTCTCTCTCTCTCTATATATATATATATATATATATATATATATATATATATATTCTTTTTTTAAAATAACTTTAATCCAAAACGGAAAAGTAGGAAGGTGAATCCCAAAAACCTGATCCTAATTAATATTAAATTTTAATATTAAAAAATGATACAGGAGGAGAGCTCAATGTAATTAAAATTACAGAGCTAATATACAATAAAATAAAATAAATTTTCAATGTTCCATCTTTTAACCCCTTCCCCTTGTAAATCTAGACGAAGCCAAATTTTCCAATTTTTTCACTTACAACTCGATCTAAATGTAAAAATCTAAAAATAGACATTAATTGCTAACCGAAAATTGTTTTTGTGATGTAAATTTCTTAATTCTTAACCGTGATGTTTTTTTCTTTTGAAATATGTGTTAGTTGCTGATGAGATGTGAAAGCCTTCTTAGGGATTTCATGTTGAAATGATCATTTAATAACAGGTGCTTAAATTGTTCACCCTCCGCATTAACATATGCATCAATTCTCTTTCTTTGTTTTAAGTTTAAGAATACGATGTACTGACGATTTGCTAATCGTTAGCTCCTGGCTTATTTTCCTTACTGATTTCACGGGGCTTCTCGCAACATTCGCCCGAACCATGGTGGATGTTTCTTCATCAGTAGCACTCTTTCGTCAACCACATCTCTTACGGTCAGCAACTGATCCAGTTTCTTGGAAGCGTTTGATCAAACGACCGACAGTGGTTTGGCTCAATGGTTTTTTTTCTCGCTCAGGATGATTGCGGTTGAATTCTTGAGCTAAAGAGAGGTATGTTGCCCCATTTCCAAACATAAAAACCAATTTAACTCTTTCTTGTACTGTTAGTTTCTCACCCATATCAGATCAAATCTGAAACTTAGGTAAAATAAAAATTAGTATATGGTGCGCAACTTCTAGGACACCCTGTATATATATATATATAATTTTTTGGCGGGTGTACAGAATATTTTAAATAAATAAAAAATGTTAGATACAAGATAGTAAACGAATCAATGCTAGCAGCAGAATTTAGATTTTTAATAAGATGTTCCACGATCGCTAAAGAAACCATATGTTCTTCATAATGTTCTTTTTTTGTGATGTTAGAGGGGGGTCAGTTTATTACTTCATAACAACAAAAAACGACCCCCCACTTTATGGCCAGTAGAAGCCTTAACCATGTTTCTAACTATTCAGTAAGTGCCATACGTGATACATGCTTGGGCGATCATGTCTCGAAGAAAATTGACTGACTGGGCAAAAGATTTTTCTGCAGTAGGCTGGTTACCAAGCAAGGGCATAGAATCCAATCTGTACTGCTATTTAACCCATAGCTGGAGGGAGACGAGACGGATATAAACTTTTCACAAGTATTTGCACGTAAATGAATGCAAGAATATCAACTGGAATTCGAACTCGGTTCTTCGAGTTCTTTTTCCGAGCGTATACCGCTACACGACAAATCATGATCCGTTCTAAACATCGTATTTTGGCTTTTGTTTAACTGATATATGAACAGAAAGGAGGCAGGTAAGACTACGGGAGAGGGTAGTTGTGGGAAAACCAAAATATGTAGTTGGTTTATTATTATTTAGCAATAGATATATATATATTAGTCATCCCCCATACAAGCCCGTTTCGATGCATCACAGCTCATCAGTGTGGCTAGACATATCCACTTGCTTTTGGCCGGGACCGAAACTCGACCGATTTGGTATCAGTCGGAGTCTCTACTCCCTAAGCAATCGGTGCATGGAGCCAGAGAAGAGAAATTTTAACGTCTTGCATGTAAGCAGTGTATACAGACGCCAGTCACCGAGAGAACTCAATTCATTTCTGGAGAGTCACGCATTATAGCCGAAGTGGAAACTGTTTTTAAAATTTTCTTCTCCAGAGAGCTCAATCGTAATGAGAGCATATATATATATATATATATATATATAGGGGAGTGTGAAAAGCCGTAAACGTTTAGTTTAAAATGTAGATTTATTTTTGCTATTATTATTATTTTTATTATTAATATTATTTATCTTTTGTATAATATATTGTGTCCATATTTATATTTGTGTCGCTACAGGTGTTTCGAGTCTACATTTGACGAATGGGCGAATACATTTCTGACTTTACATATCGAGATTCGTTTTATATATATATATATATATATATATATATATATATATAGTACCATATGATATGATAAAATAAAGAATATATATATCATGTGACAAAAATTAAAAAAATAAGATATATATATATATATATACTACCGGTCATAATTATTAGATCACCCCAATTTTTAAAAAAAATTATGTATTTCATACTATTTTAGCATTTATTGCCAAGTGGATAATTCTAAATGAAAATAGAATTTTTTTTTTTGTTATTATTACTTTGCAAAATTTTACAAAGCAAGAACGCAAAGATGAACTCGCCCGAATCACCCTAAATTTTCTTCATTGTTTCATTGATAAAACTGCAATATAGATAATTATTAAATATTTATAAATTCATTTGATGAACATGCAATTGTGCAATATTAACAAAAGAACCATTCTATTTTCATTTACAATTATTCACTTGGCAATAAATACTAAAAAATAGTATGAAATACATCATTTCTTAAAACACTCTGATAGCCTAATAATTATGGCCGGTAGTGTATATATATATATATATATATATATATATATATATATATATATAAGCATGCAGTGCGGGTATAGAAGAATCCAAAAGAGTATCCTGTACATACAGTGGTGTAAAATCTTTTTGTAAAATAAAGACGGAAGCTGACGATGGTTCGCCTGAAATAGGTCTATACTTCCGGATCACCATGAAATTGTTATTTTCTTATGAGTGGAAATTAAAAGGAAAAAAATCATAAACCCTAGTATAAGCAGGAGTATATTGAGAAAAGTCAAACTTTACAGCAATAGCGATGTCTGCTCATTGTGCCAAAAGGAAAAATTGGCTCTAGTATCATTTCCAGAACAGGGAAGGTTACAGAATGAAAGATCTGAAAATGATGTATTTCATACTATTTTTAGTATTTATCGCCAAGTGGATAATTCTAAATGAAAATAGAATGGTTCTTTTGTTATTATTACTTTACAAAATTTTACAAGGCAAGGAAGCAAAGATGAACTCATCCAAATCACCTTAAATTTTCTTCATTCTTTCATTGATGAAATTGCAATATGAGTAATTATTAAATATTTATAAATTCATTTGATGCACATGTTATTGTGCAGTATTAACAAGAAAACCATTCTATTTTCTTTTACAATTATTCTCTTGGCAATAAATACTAAAATATAGTATGAAATTCATCAATTTTTAAAACAGTGGTATGGTCTAATAATTATGGCCGGTAGTAAAACATCAGCATATATTTAGTGTAACAAGATTCACAATAATTATAAGCTGGACGAATTTGCTATACGAAAAATCACGAAAAGAAAACATTGTTTTCTTGCCGTGAATGAGGGAAAAAATGTAAAATTTATAATCCAAAAAACAGGAAACCGCGAACCTTGTCACTAATAAAAATATGGTCAATATAGTATATCAATTTCACTGCCCAGTTACCTATAGCCGACATTCCACCAGGGACTTGAGTAGACATCTCATATGCCACATCTGATGAAAGTGTTATAAAAAATGTCTGGTTAGCCACAATTTACAAGCAATCGTAAGAAAAATTCAGTTCGAAAACTCTACCGTTCTATATAAATCACATGAAATATCTCTATATGGCAGAGGTTATATTTATAAAACATTACATTCCTCCGTTCAAACTTACCTTATTTAACAGTGGGAACGGTGTGTTGAGAGGAGAGTTTTTGAAAAACAGAAAGAAAGTTAAACTTATTCCAGCCACCCTCAACACGCAAAGACATGGAATAAACGCCATTAGTCGTATTGAAAAGAACAGAAAAATACATCTTGATGATAGATAAAGAGAAATTAACAGCACTTAAAACATAATCTCTCGAAAATTGCTTACGAAGTGGCCTGTTTTGTAAAGTCCGCTCTTCTACAAGGTAGGCAGGAAGGAAGAATTTTATTAAGTCCTTCAAGTGTTTCGTTGCATGCGGGGATCATTTCCCATGTAAGTGATCCTGTAGGGCATTTGTTTGAGTCTTACATACATACATACGAATAGAAAAATATATTAATATACGAATTAGCAAAATACTGATGCACTGGAACACACACACACACACACACACACACACACACACACACACATATATATATATATATATATATATATATATATATATACATAGTAGCAGTATAGCCCGGCGTTGCTCGGGTGTAATGAAAGTTTTAAAACTAATCCATGGTCCTGGAGCTCAGACTCTTTGGACGTTGGCACGAAAGATTAAAAACAAATAGTTGTTTCCAGTTAAAGCGAAACCGTAGACTGAAAGAAAAATGAATGGATGTAAGTCAAATTTTGATTTCCTGCTATCTATATCAAATAACTTTTTTCGTCGTAAACTGAATTTTGAAGGCTAAATAAGTCCTCTGAGGAAATGGTATCATGGCTGAGACTAAGAACTACAATTATACCTACTTAGAGCCAAACCCGAAGCAAAAACTAAAATAAAAGGGCTTAAAAAATACAGACATACAGGCAGATAAATAAACACACACACAAACATCTTGCTTTATATATATATATATATATATATATATATATATATATATATATTATCGATTTTCTGCACTATTGTACGAACTGCAACCTTGAAACTTCTGAATATCGTTTCTTATGTCTTTGTCTATGAGTTTATCCAAATTGATTAAAATCGGACAACTCCTTCTATAACCCAATTTTTTCGATTACCGATTTTCGATATTCATCGGGGGTACCTCGACACAAAACCTAGCTAAGAACACTCGCAGACGCTTATAGTACAACTGTATAAATTTTTAAGAAAATTGTTTCAGTCGTTTCGGAGTCTATAGGTAACAGACAGACACACACACACAGCGAGAAAAAGTTCCGTTTATAAATAAGTTTATATATATATATATATATATATATATATATATATATATATATATATATAGGACTTGTACCCACAGAAACGAACAATAGCTTTAAACAAACAGGACGTCAAAATTATAATTATTTATTATTATTATTTTTACTTATTGACCTTAGATATCTTTCGGCCAACACTTATTCATAAAACATTCGTTGGCTCTTTTAATTAAAGGGACACAAAAACAAATAGAAACGCCACTAGAAGGAAGGTTGAAGCTCGTTTAAAATTAAATTCATTCAATTAATTAAAACGTGAAGGGGGTGTAAATCACAGCTCCAAAAGAGTTAATAAAATTAGAAAAAAATGGTAATTCACATTCCCTCTAAAAGTCTCAATGGTCTTATGAAACGGTCCTTTTGCCTGCACAGACTAGAACGATGTCATTTTAAATAGATTCCTCGAGAACTCGCAAATGAAAAGCGGTTCGAGTACGATGCCAGGCAGAAAACCGAGTGTCCTCACACCTGGATGCACAATTCTGGTTGTTCAACAAATGCTGACTAATGGCTGACTCCTGAACGAGCTGAGAAAGTCAGAATTTCTGGAATGAATATGTGCGGGGACATGTTGTGAAACGCGTGTTTCCAAACGAAGTTTCGTCCTATATATAGAGAGAGACATATACATAGTGGAATATATATGAATATATATATTGCAAAGTCACGAGATGTTAAAATGAAGGGAATTCAACCGTTTTCTTTGAAACTTTTATTAGGTATGTTAGTCTGTTTTAGTATAATTTCCATAAGTAAAGGTCAGATTGGGAAAAATCCTGGGCGAAAATTGATGTTTTGGTCGTACTGGATAGCGGTGCTCTTCTGAATAAATTGTTTTTTCTTTTTATTAGTGTGGCATTTTTAAAATCGAAATTGTGGTTTAATTTATTTCCGTGTTTCACTAATGCATTTGTGAGATCATTATTAGTGATGTCTCTTTGTGTTCATATATACGTTTTTTTAGATTTCTACTTGTTTCTCCGATGTAAATGGAGGAACAATCCCGGCAATTTATTCGGTATACACCTGCTTGTTCATCATTTTGATTTCGGTTATTTTTAGACCTGATAATATCCATAATAGTTTTCTCTAGTAGTTGTTACTATGTGTGTATTTTTTATATGGGATAGATTGTTTTGGATATTAGATGCAACGGAGTTGGTTGGTAGTATGATGTATTTGTTATTGTTTAGATTATTATTGTTAATAGCGTTTCTTTTGTTGTAATTGTATATATTATGTGCCTTTCTTTTTGCATTGTGAATAAAGTGATATGGGTAATGCAAGTTTCTGAATGTGCTTTCTATGTATTTTTCTTCTTTTGTTAAATATTGGGAGCTGCAGATTATTAATGCTCTTGAAAATGATTTTTAAAATGCCACACTAATAAAAAGAGTTAGCAATTTATTAAGAAGAAAAGTCCTGGAGAGCGCCGCTATCCAGTTCTACCAAAACATCAATTTGTGCCCAAGATTTTTCCCAATCTCACCTTTACTTATGGAAATTATACTAAAACAGACTAATAAAAGTTTCAAAGAAAACGGTTGAATTCCCTTCATGAATATATATAAAAACTGACATATATATATATATATATATGTGTGTGTGTGTGTAGACATAAACAGTAGAATATATATATATGTTTGTGTGAGTATGCGTAGACATAAACATAGTGGAATATATATATATATATATATATATCCGCAGACAGATCTGTTTCGCTGTATCACAGGTCATTAGTACGGTTAGACTCCGATTGCTTTTTTACCCAGGATTGAAACCCGACCGAATTGGCGTCAGTCGGCGATTCTACCTCTGAGCTACGGGCGCTCGGTAGAAGGAGGTATATATATATATATATATATATATATATATATATGCATTCACATATATACATACAAATACATACACATACATATATACATACATATATACATACATACATGCACACACATATATACATATATACATACATACATGCACATACATATATATATACACACACATACATACATGCACATACATACATACATGCACGTACATACATACGCATACGTACATACGTACATACATACACATACATACGTACATACATACACATACATACATACGTATATATACATACATACATACACATACATATATACTTACATACATACCTACATGCACATACATACATACATACATGCATACCTACATACATGCATACACATGCATACGTACATACATACACATACATACATACATACA
This sequence comes from Ascarosepion bandense, assembly GCA_037127315.1. Lineage (NCBI taxonomy): Eukaryota > Metazoa > Mollusca > Cephalopoda > Sepiida > Sepiidae > Ascarosepion > Ascarosepion bandense. Next base: position 926,132 of record JBBBDQ010000911.1, on the reverse strand, counting down.
CATATATACATACATACACATGCATAATACATATATATACATACAGACAGACATACATACATACACATACATACATGCACATATAAATACATATATACATATATATATATATATACACATACATACATACATGCAAATACGTACATACATAAATATGAAGAGCTTAAATAAAGATATAAATAAACGAAATAATGATTCCGAGAGAAGAAAACACACAGAGAGCGAGAGATCAAATTTCATGACACTTTATTTTTCTTTTAACTCAATGTGAATTTCGTCATCGCTCTCTCTCTCTCTCTCCCTCTCTCTCTCTCTCTCTCTCTCTCTCTCTCTCTCTCTCTCTCTCTCTCTCTCTCTCTCACCAGTTTGCCGCCTAATCTTCTCGCTTGGTTGGGGGTCTCCGTTTTTTAATCTACCAATGGCGTGTGTCACGTGATCATATCTGTTAGTATTTTCGGCCGGCTGCGCAACTTATCTCCAAGAAAAGCAAGCACAGCAGAATATTAAACTATTTATTCCGTCTTTATTCACGACACCGGTGTAAATCTTAAAGCCAGGACCGGGGAACTGACACTCATTTGAGGCAAGTGCACCGAAAGAAAAAATATAAGTTTATATTAACAACGTACTTCTTTCTTCCTACACACGACATATACATATTCTAAACACTTAGATAGATAGATAGATAGATAGATAGATAGATAGATAGATAGATAGATAGATAGATATATATATATACATATACATACAAGAAATGTGTTGTGGTACAGTGGATATCGACTCGGAACTACAAATCGGGAAGGCGAGTTCGAATTCCAGTTGAATTCCATGCATTCATTTACGCAAAAATACCCTTGGAAAAGATATTAATCCGTCTTTTCCCTCCAGTTATGGGTTAAATAATAGGACAGATTCGGCAACCAGTCTACCGCAGAAAGCAATGCCTACCTACTCCTGGATAATCTTCTGCACGTATGGCATTGAACTGACTTATATATATATATGAATTGGAGCACTCTAGCTATTGGGCGTGTTTATACGCACTAAAAAGTCTGCCTTCTTCCACCGGTCGAGTTTCAATCCTGGGTTAGGAAGCGATCGGAGTCTAACCGTACTGATGAGCTGTGATACAGCGAAACAGATCTGTCTGCGGATGACTATAGTATTTACGCTCTCACACCCTGATTGAGCACTCTGGAAGAGTGGGAGATTTTGTAAACAGTAGCTACCCCGGCATATACGCACCGCTCATTCGATAATGAATTAGAGCACACTAGCTATTGGGCTTGTTTATACGTGCTAAAAAGTCTGCCTTCTTCTGCCGGACGCTCGTGGCCTAGGGGTAGAATTGCCGACTGCGCGATGGATGAATTGTCGTCTAAATGAAGCAAAAATGAAAATAACACTGACATCTCATTTTAACAGATATACAGGATGCGATTGATCAATTGTCATCTAATTTACGCAAAAATGAAAATAGCACTGACATCTCATTTTAACACATATACAGATTGCGATGAATCAATTGTCATCTAAATTACGCAAAAATAAAAATAGCACTGACATCTCATTTTAAGAGATATACAGGGTGCGATGAATGAATTGTCGTTTAAATGACGCAAAAATTAAAATAACACTGACATCTCATTTTAACAGATATATTTACCAAAATTGCACAAACATATCTTGAAATACTAAAGAGTAAATATATTCAATAAAATTGCCAATGTCTTTAACCATGGCCGCCAGATGTTTCGCAATTTCTTGCATCTCATTGTTTACTTTGGTGAATGTTGCCATAATCCTTGCCTTCAATTCTATCTTTGGTGTAAAAAGGAGTTTTTTTGGTCTCTCACCCAAGACATAATAATCAAGGAAGTTTGAGTCTGTGGAGTTAGGTGGCCAGATGTAAGGAGTCATTTGGTCGCAGAAATTGCCTGACAGACGTGACCGTGTTCTCTTGCTAGTGTGGCATGGTGCAATTTCCTTTGCTAGATATAGGGTCTTCCACCAGCCAACCTTTTGACTCAGAGTAACACTTACTCCTCATTTGATGCACGCCTCCGTGTTGAGTCTAATGCCCTCGCCAACAAATTAGGGAGTTCGTTTCTTATCAGAACGATCAGATTAAGTTTTCAGAGCTGATGTATCTGCGTAATCACCATTAAAGCCAATGCACTTTTTCCGAATCATCTGCACACTCCTCACATTGACAACACTCCGAAATGTGTGTATCGAAAATTCCGGCACAAATGCCAACTGTTGTATGCTCTCTCTTGTATATTCTGCTCGAATCACAATGCCCGAGAATAAACTGCTTCTTTGACAAAAATAAACTGCAAACAATTCGTGAGAATAAGCGCAAACCAAATATTATCTTTTCAGAAAAATGACGAAATATATATTAAACCCAAAAGTTATTTGTTTTTTCACACTGAATGACAAACATTAACTCGTATATATAAAATATAGTTATATTTTATTCACTCTTTCGTGACTTTACGTAGAGTGGGGGTTGGTCTAGTTGGGGTAGCAAATGCGCATAGCAGGGCAGCCGGAGCTGTGCCCGACTTCTTTGTTCTGAACTCAACTGTTGTCTGAAAACTGCTAAACAGACTTTAACTTTGAGACAACTGACATCTGAAATAATTGTCCTCATTTTCGCACTCGGGGCGTCACACTTTTGGTGCATTCTATCCAGTCACGGGCGCTGACTGCTTTGACCTCTGGCCGTCAAAACAAAAACCAGTCTTCGGCAGCTGTATTTAGTATCCACTTGACATTTTTAAAAATACACTTTTAGTTGAAATTCCACACCGATCAAAGTATACAACACAAGTAGTAGAGTATTCCTTTTCCAAATTTCTGATGGAGTGAATGGTGTCATGGTACTCTTTTTTTTAAGACGGTTCCCAATTATACTGTGCAATCGACAAATTAATAAAACAAAGCTGCGCGCATGCGCGAAATCCAATCATAAACAAAAACAACAAAACAAAAAAAAATGTCCATATAAACATGTGTTAGCAAAGCGTTAGTTTTTTAGTTATTAAGTTTAAAACAAATTCACGGCCTATGGTAATGTGTTACTATGTTTTCATTTGTGCATTTTTGTGGCAAGTTTGTCTTCAACATGCGCAGTAGTGAGTTAAATCAGAACTTTCAAGTTTCACAATGGCAGGATATTCATATAATAAACAGGATATTCATATAATAAGCAGACAGATAATCATTTTTACATACTACGATCGGTAACGGACGTGAGGCTGCAAGGCTATGTCAGATTGCCTTTCCAGAACGAAGGCAGCCGAGTCATCCAACCTTTGCCTGGTGTTTATCGTCGCATTGCTAAAACATAGCAGGCCTTAAAACTGTATTTTATCTTGTATATATATATATATATATATATATATATATATATATACATATGTGTGTGTGTGTGTGTGTGTGTGTGTGTGTGTGTGTGTGTGTGTACACACTCTCACACCCTGACTGAGCACTCAAGAAGAATGGTAGACTTTGAAAAACAGTAGCTACTCTAGCATCTACGCATCGATATTTCGGTAATGAATAAGAGCACTCTAGCTACTGGCGTATGATACATCACACGCTAAAAGTCTATCCCATTCTACTACGCGTCCATAGTTCAGCGGTATAATCGCTGACTGACGCCCAAAGCAAAAAAAAAAAAAAATGATATAGCGAAACAAATCACTGTTCGGATAACTATATGTATTGAAATTATTTGTTTGAACATTGTTTTTAATCGATACTTGTGTTTCTGACCAATGACACACATTTTCGCAACAGATTTTATCGTAAATAATCAGGTCGGTAGAAATAAATATATAAATATACTGTTTAATTAAAAACAGAATATCTACTCAAATACGAGTATCGATTAAAAATAATGTCCAAACAAATAATTTCAATATGTCGGTTGCTAAACTATTTCGTTAACCTTCGGAATTTTCCGTTATATATATATATATATATATATATATATACAACTCTTTTTTGCACCAAAGATGAATTGAAAGGAACGATTATGGCACCATTCACTAAATTAAACAACGAGATGCAGAAGATCAGCCGTAGATGAAAACACTGGCGATTTTACTGAATATATTTACTCTTTAGTATTTCCAGATATTTTTGTGTAATTTTGGTAAATATATCTGTTAAAATGACATGTTAGTGTTTTTTTCATTTTTTCTTCACTTGGACGACATTTTATCCATCGCACACTGTATGTATAGTAAATATATATATATATATATATATATATATATATATATATATATTATAAATTATAGTTTAGAACATGTACAAAGTAACATCTACTACAAAGTGTATATACCTGATGAGACATTGTCCTTTCAATGTCGAAACAAAATGCACACTTTGTAGTGCAATGGATATTGACTCAGATCGACAAATCGGAGAGCCGAGTTCGAATTCCAGTTGAAATCATTGCATTCATTTACGCGCAAATACCCTTGGGAAAGGTATTAATAAGTCTCTTTCGCTCTAGTTATGGGTTAAATAACAGGACAAATTGGGTTCTGTAGGCTTGGCTGGAAACCAGCCTACCACAGAAAGCAATGGCAAACTACTGCGGGATAATCATCTGCACAGTCAGTCATGTCTCTTTAGAGACATGATCGCCCAAAGCGTGTATCACGTATAGCACTTAACTGACTAACATCTCGTTACACGTTATTTTAAGCCAGAAAATATTTTTGGATTTTAATCTTTTAATTTTTTAGATGATTATGATTTTTTTGATCCATGCAAGACTAACCTATCGCCCGGTTCACACTCCACCCACGTCTATTGAACAGGTGAAGAGGCTCATCTCTTGTTCCCTGTTTAGGATGTGATTTCCGGCTTTCTCTTTTCCAATCTTCTCACTCCTTTCCCTTTTTTTTTCAATTGGAGTAAATAGACTAACCTATCGCCCGGTTCACACTCCACCCATGTCTGTTGAAGAGGTGAAGAGGCTCAACCCTTGTTCCCTGTTTAGGATGTGGTTTCTGGCTTTCTCTTTCCTCTTTTCCAATCTTTTCACTATTACGTAGCCCCCTGCATATCAGTGGCGTTACCGCCTTGCTCGAGGTGATATGATTAAAATAAAATGCAGTTGTTAACAATTGACTCATAGCCAAGGGGAGTAAATTTGACGTTGCTTAACTTCAGTAATCGACTGAGAACCGGTATTTTAACGTCATGTGGTCGTAAGTTTGTATATATCAATGCAAATAGGTACGAAGTATCAATATAGATCAGGAAATAAAACAAAAATATTGTGTCATTGCAATGTTTGTCTCACCCTGTGTTTTTGTCGGGGAATGGACAGGGATTGGTATCAGCCTTTGCACTTCTTAGTGTATTTGACTCCCCACATGTTCCCCAGTCTACACGTCGCCCTTTAAGTAAGACCACCTTAAGCTATCGTTCCGGTTCAGTACGCACATTTCTAGAAACGGCCTTTTTACATTTGGTAACAAGGGGAAAGATCAATATTATTGTTTCAATGAAAAAGTTCAACAAATAAAAAATCAACAGAAAAAAAAAAAGATAAAATGAAATGAAAATTATTCCCTTTGATTTCCATATCAACATGCACTTGTAATAAATAAAGGCCGGGATGGTAAGAGTTTGGCCATAAAGAAGAGAAACTTGAAAACACAGTAATATAAAATGAAGAAGCCGTTTACTGAGGTGCTGTGGCTAGCGATCAGGTCACTCAAATGAGTTAGAAAGAGTTCAATCGGCGAAAGACAGGCCAGAGTTATTTGTCAAAGGATCGCTATCGAAAGAAGCATTCCCTTGAAATATTTATTCAACATTGATGTGGTGGCCATTAAAATATATATATATATATATATATATATATATAGTGTTAAGTTGTGATGATATATATATATATATATATATATATATATATATATATATTAGTCATCCACATACAAGCCGGGTTCGCTGTATCACAGCACATCAGTGTGGCTAGACATATCCACATGCTTCTGACCGGGTATATATATATATATATATATATATATATATATATATATAGTCATCCGCAGACAGATCTGTTTCGCTGTATCACAGCTCATCAGTACGGTTAGACTCCGACTGCTTTTAACCCAGGATTGAAACCCGCCCGAAATGTGATATATATATATATATATATATATATATATATATTATGATATGTTCTATATTGTGATATAATATAAAGTTCTTTTTTTCTACAGTCTATCATCTCGTTACACGTTATTTTAGGGCAGAAAATATTTCTCGATTTTAATTTTTTTTTTGTTTTTGAGATGATTATGATTTTTTTATCCATGCAATTTTTAACAATTAACACATAGCCGAGGGGAGTATCTCTCTCTCCTCCTCTCTCTCTCTCTCTCTCTCTCTCTCTCTATATATATATATATATATATATATATATATATATTCCTACCTACCTACCTACCTACCTACCTACCTATATGTCTATGTATCTAGCTATTTATTTTCATATATATCTATTTGTCTATCTAATTACGTTCATGTGGGATCTATATTTTATTAAATAATTTGTTTGTCTGAACATTTGTAGCAATCCCCCTTTGTTTTAATTTCTTCAGTGTGTTTTTATCTATCTATCTATCTATCTATCTATCTATCTATCTATCTATCTATCTCATCTATCTCAGTCAGTTCCTATCTATCTATCTATCTATCTCAGTCAGTTCCTATCTATCTATCTATCTATCTATCTATCTATCTATCTATCTATCTATCTATCTATCTAGTCTATCTATCTATCTATCTATCTATCTATCTAGTCAGTTCTTATCTATCTATCTATCTATCTATCTATCTATCTATCTATCTATCTATCTATCTATCTATCTATCTCAGTCAGTTTTTATCTATCTCAGTCAGTTTTTATCTATCTATCTATCTATCTATCTATCTATCTATCTATCTATCTCATCCTATCTATCTATCTATCTATCTATCTATCTATCTATCTATCTATCTATCTATCTATCTATTTTTCTCGGTTTTTAGCTAAATTAATAGTGTTTATTCCGAGAATGACCTCAGTTTTCCATGGTTAGCTACCGTTATGGCTGTACTGAAATCTTTCATTTTTGGAAAAAAGATCAACTTACGAGCTTGACTGATAGCAACATTTTGTTAATGAAGATCTTAGAAATCCATCAATTTACATGTTGGCCAAGCAATTTATATCAGCGATCGAAAATAAACATTTTTTAAGAAAAAATGTGTTTTTGAGTCAAAAATTTTAAAACAGAATTCAAAATTTACTGATAATCGTTATCAGAAATACACTTTAGTAAATCTGATAGTTAAGATGATATCAAAAAAATGAAACCTTAAAATCTTTTTTTTGATATCCATAAATTTATCCCATCACTTTTGTCCTTCACTACGGAAGGAAACCAGGGAGCTTTAGTTTTCCCAGTTGGAAGGAAAGTCCAACTAAAGACATCCCAGTTGAATGCACCTATTCCATTGTACATTATGAATATCATGAAAATGATGTTCACATCTGCCCTCCACGTTGGATAAGAAATATCTACTCACACTGTGATCTAAAATCACCAAAGGGCCGTTTGTGTCGTTAACTTAAAATACCCCGTTATTTTGAAATTATCTCGTTTTAAAAACTCCTTCTGATTTGAAGCTGTTTTTTGAACTCGTTTGAATGTGCTGAAGTTTTTAGTTTGAGTTTTGCTAACATGTGTGCAAGGTCTGCTTTGCTCAGTGATAAGACCTCTCTGCTCTGCAGACCTATGATGACAAAAAAAGCACTCATTGAATGTTTTGCTATTAATGCATGTGTTAATGAAGTTTTAGCGTATATGCTTTCTTTATTACTTTTTGTATTTTTGGTGTGATTAACCAGGAATTACATGGCTCTTTCAGGACATCTGGGATTCACAGCCATGACGCAGAAGTGTTTGATGGTCCTGGCATCAGGAAATTCAATAAGGATGGTGAATTTGTTAATTCAGTGAATGACTTAGAATTATGTGTTTGGACATCGTTTGTTAACATAGTGCAAAAGCTACTTAGGCAATCGCCGGGCCGAAAACTACAAAGAGTTGGTGGAAAAACTATTGAAAAGTCTTCAGGACATAATCATTAATACGAGTATTAAGGTTCATTTTTACATAGCCATCTAGATAAATTTCCGGATAATTGCAGCGATGTGAGTGATGAAGAAGAAGAATGATTCCATCGGGATATCAAAACAAATGAAGAACGCTACCAGAGACGGTGGGACAAACGAATGATGGCTGACTATTGCTGATGCATCAAAAGGGACTTAAATAACATTGAACATGAGACAGACAATCAGAAAGTGAACATTTTTATCACAGCTCATATATTCACAAAAGTTTATTAAATGATTTGATGAAAATAATAGGTCTTAGTATATTTACGTATGGCACTTAACTGACTCATAGGCTGATTCCGAATATGACCTTAAATTTTCATGGTTAGCTACCGTTTTTGCTGTACTGAAATTGCTCATTTTTGTAAAAAAAAATATCAATTAATGATCTTGGCTGATTGCAACATTTAGTTAATAAGCGTCACAGAAACCCATCAATTTTCAGGTAGGCTGAGCAATTTATGTCAACCACCTGAAATAAATTATTTTTATAAAAAAAAGTGTTTTGAATAAAAAAAATTTAAAAATAGAAATACCGACTTAATCTAATTTATCACCCAAATTGAAATTAACTAATAAACTTTATCAGTAATATGCCAATAAGAGTATTAAGGTTTATTTTTTTACATGGCCATCTCGATAAATTTCCGGATAATTGCAGCGATGTGAGTGATGAGCAAGGAGAAGGATTCCATCGGGGTATCAAAACAAATGAAGAACGCTACCAGAGACGGTGGGACAAACGAATGATGGCTGACTATTGCTGGTGCATCAAAAGGGACTTAAATAACATTGAACATGACAGAAAATCAAGAAAAAGAAAAAGTTTACCATCGTTCTCATATATAAAAAAAATTCCGAATTTTTCTAATTCATTGCCAAAATTCAAATTAACAGATAAACTTTAAAGAGCAATATACTTTATCAGCAATACGCGAATATAAGTATCAAAGTTTAATTTTTACATAACCATCTATATAAATTTCCGGATAAATGCAGCGATGCGAGCGATGAGGAAGGAGAAGGATTCCATCGCGATATCAAAACAATTGAAGAGCGCTAGTAGGGACGGTGGGACAAACGAATCATGGCTGGAGTATAAAAAGAAACTTAAATAACATTGAACATGACAGACAACCAAGCAAGAGAACATTTTTACCATAGTTCTTATGTTCACGAAGGTTATATTTCTGTTGTTAGTTTATTAAATGTTTTGATGAAAAAATGTATTGATTTTGACATATTCAATCGTGTTATTTTTAAAGACTTAAGGTTTTACTGTTATTGAAAAATAGTATTTCTCAATAAGCAGACCAATATCTGTTGGTTTAAATACGAACTGAGAGGTTTCTGCGATTTTACTTTGAAAAATATTGCCATCGGTCAATATCATACAGTACTGTGCAAAAGTATTAGGACAAGAACGATGTTATCCATTATGAGGCATACTGACAAAAAATAAACAACTTAATTAAAGTAATTTTATTTTATTTACTCAATACTTGTTACAAAATAAATTTAATATTTAGTATAATAACCTTTGATTTGAAATAAAAAATATTTGCGACAATTTACCAATCGCACCTAGTATATATATATATATATATATATATATATATATAGTACTGTGCAAAAGTATTAGGACAAGAACGATTTTATTCTTTATGAGATTTTAAAACAGAAGTACTAAATTTTTCTCATTTTCCGCCAAAGTTAAAATTAACTGATAAAATTTATCAGTAATACACTTTATCAGCAATACGCTAATATAAGTATCAAAGTTCATTTTTTACATAACCATCTATATAAATGCAGCGATGCGAGCGATGAGGAAGGAGAAGGATTCCATCAGGATATCAAAACAATTGAAGAGCGCTACCAGAGACGGTGGGACAAACGAATGATTGCTGACTATTGCTGGAATATCAGAAGGGACTTAAATAACATTGAACATGACAGAAAATCAAGAAAAAGAAAAAGGTTACCATCGTTCTCATATATAATTTTTTTTATTTCTGTTGTTAGTTTATTAAAGGATTTGATGAAAATACTTTTCGGTCTTGGTATAATCAATCGTGTAATTTTTAAAGACGTAGGGTCTGATCGTTATTGTAAACCTAGTATTTCTCAATAAGCAGACAAATATTTGTTGGTTTAAATACGAACTAAGAGGTTTCTACGATTTTACTTTGAGAAATATTGCAATCAGTCAATATCATATATCAGTCAGTTAAGTGCCATACTTACAGGGGGATGATAGGTATTATATTATTAAGTAGTAATTAGTGGGGGATCAGTTTACAACTTCATAAAAATAGAAAACCGGTCCCCCATTTTATGCCCAGTAGAAGCCTTAATCATTATTTTTATTATATTCAATCAGTCATACTTACAGGGAGATGATAGGTATTATATTATTAAGCAGTAATTAGTGGGGGATCAGTTTACAACTTCATAAAAATAGAAAACCGGTCCCCCATTTTACGCCCAGTAGAAGCCTTAATCATTATTTTTATTATATTCAATCAGTCATTTAAGTGCCATACGTGTTACACGCTTGAGCGATCACGTCTCAAAGAAATATGACTAACTGGGCAGAAGATTTTCCAGAAGATTGCCATTACTTTCCGCGGGAGACTGGTTGCCAGCCAAGGCTATAGAACCCAATCTATCCTGCTATTTAGCCAACAGCTGGAGGAAGAATTGACGGATTCATACTTTTCCCAGGGGTACCTGCGCGTATGTGAATACAATGTATTCAACTGGAATTCCAACTCGGCTCCCCGATTTCTCGTTCCGAGCCGATATCAACTGCACCACAACGCAACTCAAATATCATAAATATAGAAAACAAAAGAAAAAAATGATTTTTTTTTTCAAAAATGAGACTTTTCTGTACAGCGAAAAGAGTAGATAACCTATAAAAAATAATGTCATCTTCTCATTCAGCGCCGTCAAATAAACTTAATATATTTGGTGTGCGACACGATTTCATAAATATTTTTTGTTGACCAGTGAAATTTATTAGACTGTAGCCATTTCACTTTCTTTCAATTTCTTTAAAGTAATTCTATCTTTCTCAATCTATATCTGTCTTCATATTTGTCTATCTCAGTCTGTTCATATCTATCTATCTATCTATCTATCTATCTATCTATCTGAGTGTTCAAATCTATCTATCTATCTATCTATCTATCTATCTATCTATCTATCTGTCTGAGTGTTCAAATCTATCTATCTATCTATCTATCTATCTATCTATCTATTCTTAATGTTGTTTCTAATCTATCTATCTATCTATCTATCTATCTATCTATCTATTCTAATCTATTTCTATCTATCTATCTATCTATCTATCTATCTATCTATCTATCTGTCTATCTATCTATCTATCTATCTATCTATCTATCTATCTATCTATTCTTAATCTGTTTCTATCTATCTATCTATCTATCTATCTATCTATCTATCTATCTATTCTTAATCTGTTTCTATCTATCTATCTATCTATCTATCTATCTATCTATCTATCTATAAATTTGTTGATCAGATTGCCATATTTATGTAGCTAGTCAGCTACCCAAACTATACATAAGGAGAACATTATGGTGATAAAACACATATATTTTTAAAATAATATTAATAAGGAAGAGTTTTGAGATAAAAAGCAATAATAATATGATGAAATAAATTTAATAACAATAATAATGAAGAGTGTATCGACCCAGAGTGTGGGGTAAGAAGTAATAACGATGAGTTTGAACTAAATTTGAATAAACCTAATAACAGAACAATAATAAAGTTTTGGCCTGGTTAGGGGGCAGAAATAAAAACGCAAAGACGGTATAGAGTTGAACAAATATATTAAGAAGGAACAGTAGTACAAACAAGTACAACATTAGAAGACCACCTGTATGACTTTATTGGTTCGGCTGTCAAAGCTATCTGCTGGAATAGACCTCTCTCTGCTCCAGCACAAAGCAGAAACTGATGCTTATTTATAGTTTGGAAGATATTAATGTGCCATGGGTAAATTATCATATCACCACTCTTGTAAGTATCAATTCTGCAGGAGTCTTAATATCTTTTTTTTTTTTTTGATTAACGATGAAAAAATCAGTGATTTTCCTATTTTTTATTTTTAAACTGAGCTGTTCCGGGGCCGTTTGTGGTGTTGGCATGTCAAAAGAATCGTAAATGACATTCTTTACTTCTTTCTCTTCAGGAAGGCCGATGTCCACATCGTCCGACAGGCGTTTCTTGATTTAAATGTCTTTTGAGCGTAAACTGAGGATTTTTAATTATGTAGACCATAATTAACTACTCTTTTCTCAATTATACCCATTTGTTTATTATCCCGAAACATCCGGGAAAAAAACTTTCTCTGCAGGTTGGTAGCGTTTTGTAGGTACCATATTTGTTCATCCAGGTTTCGATCGTTTGGAAAGAAACTTGTCAAACACAAACCAGATTTTACGCGCAAACATTACCTCGGCTGGGGCTAATGATAATGGTGTGCTGTCGATGGGCGTGATTCTATACACCTAAAGGAACTGTTGTGGGGCTTTTTCTGTGGGTGTGCCCCTAGCTTTCTTCAGGGTTCTTTTCAGTATGTCAACAAAGCAATCGGCCTGGCCGTTGAACCGTGGATGATATTGAACGATCGTAATATGATTGATCTGGAAGGTATTACAAAATTCTTTAAAATCTTCTTCTTCTATGTGACTTGTCCCTTCAGGACGTAGGCGATCATGGCCTCCCACGTTTCCCTATCCCTGGTGTCTCTAGCATGCCTTCTCCTGTTACACCATGCAATCCTCGTTCCGTCATCCACCTGATTAGGTCCTTCAAATATGTTACCCGTTGCTTTCCCCTGTCTCTTTTCCCCTCTATCTGGCCTGTTAGTATCAGATTCTCCAAGACCTCCTTCCTCATTGCGTGTCCCAGGAACTTCAGTTCTCTCTTCCTGATGCTCAGTATTAATTACGTTTTTGTTTCCATCATTTCCAAGACCTCATCATTGCTCACATGTTCGATTAATGATATTCGCAGCATCCTTCTGTAGAACAACATTTCAGTTGCTTCAAGTTTTTCCTTCATCTTTGATGGTATTGTCCAGCATTCACTGCCATATTGAAGGACGGACAGCACTTAGCAATCCATTACTCTCTTCCTAGTTTCTAGCAAAATTGTCCTGTTTCTTAATACTTTACTCAACTTCTGGAATGCTTCCTTCGCCATGTCAATTCGCCTTCGGATATCTGTGTCGCACTTTCCGTCTTCTGTTAAAATCGCCCGACGTAAATTGTGTTACATTGTTTGACCTTAAACAATTAACTAATCCAAATCTGGCGAACAATTAGTGTAGAAAATTTATTGTCACTTCTGTAATGGGATTTGTACATCTAAGAACTTCGGGCCACTTAGAAAAACTATTAGATAGTACAATTCGTATAGCAGGCCAGCAAAATGTATATGAATCCTAGACCATGGTCGGTCTGTTTTGGGCTAAGGACTATATTTGATTAGAGGTGCCTTATCTATTAAGGCACAGCCTTTACAGGATATTATGATGTCTTTAAAATCTTTCTCTGTGTTCAGCCAGTATATATATAACTGTGCATAAGGCTTTTCATCCTCATAATTCTTTGTAGTGTTGTGGGAATGACGACTCGCTCATTATATAGCAGAACTTCTACGCATATAGAGAAAATATCTGAAATCTGTTGGTCCTTTTCACAAATTTTGTTTTAGTTTTGTCTGATAAAACCAACATTTAGAGTTTCTTGCTTGATTTGGTCGAGAGTTACAGGGAGTTCCCTTACTGTATTGCATAATGTGGCTTTCAATTCTCCTTCTGTTCGAAGAGAAACAATCACAGTTTCTTCAAGAGCTTCTCTGTGTTTCGGAAGTCCGTCCGTATGACAGAATTTTTTAGACGGTAGTAACTCCATTTCAAAGTTATAATTTAAAAGGATTATTCCCCATCTCCGCAGTTTACTTGCTGAATTCACAGGCAGACCTTTTTTTATAACCGAAGATTGTCAGTAACGGTTTATGGCCAGTCTACAAAGTAAAGTATCTACCATGAATGTACAGGTCAAAGTTCGTTACTACACAAATTATCCCTAATGTCTCCTTCTCAATTTGCGAATAATTTCTTTCTTTTTTTTTCTTTTTTTTTAATCATCTCACCCCAAGCAAGGCATTCCACTACCACTATTGCGCATGGGGCTACATAGGGGGAGGTAAAGAGAAGGAGTGGTTAGACATAGGGAATGTCAGGAGGAAGGTGACAGATGAGTAAGGATAGCGAGGATGAGGATTGGGCAGATGGGAAGAGTGTTTGATAGAATGGGAGCAGGTTAGTGTGTTAGGAGGTGTCTATTGACCTTACATTTAAACTCCTGGAGATTGTAGCCGTCGGGGAAGCAATCGTTTGGAAGAGAATTTCACAGTCGGGAAGTGCGAGGAAAGAAGCATTCTCGACACATGAGTTATTGGTTTGTGAGATCCATCTGGCATCTTATGCATAATACATGCTCCAATGCCATACGAGCTGGCATCGCTGAAAACTATAATGTCTAGGTCTGTGCTACAGAGGATGAGAAACATGTCCGACTCCAAGACTTCCTTTATTTTGACGAATGCTTCCTGGCATTCAGGTGCCCACTCGCAGTTCTTTTCTTTTTTTCAAAAGTCCGTTTAGCGAAGCACGTTAATTTGTGCATATTCGGTATAAACACCTGGTAATACTTTACCAATTGCGAATAAGGCTTTTCATCCTTGTATTCCCTCAATGATCCGCCTAGAGATATATTAGAATTCTTCTTGTAAGAATGGCTACTCGCTCATTAAATAGAAGCAATTCGTCGCATAAAAAATATCTAAAGTCTGTTGGTTCTTTGCACAAATTTTGATTTTGGTTTGTCTCATCGTTTAGAGCTTTTTGTTTGATCTTGTCAAGAGTTACGAGGAGTTCTCTTACTGTGTTGGACAATGTGGTTTTAAATTCTTCTTCTGTTCGGAGTGAAGCAATCACAGTATCTTCGAGAGGTTCTCTGTGTTTCAGGATTAATCTGGACAGTTCATTGGCAAGACAGTTTTTTTTTTTAGACGGTAGGAACTCCATTTTAAAGTTATAATTTAAAAGGATTGTGCCTCATCTCCACAGTCTATTTGCTATATGCACAGGTAGAACTTTTTTTAGAACCATAAGATGGTCAGTAACGATTTAATGTCTGTCTGCAATGTAAAGTGTCGATTGTGAATGTACCCATGAAACTTTGTTACTGCAAAAGTAATCCCTAACGACCAATTCTCAATTTGTGAGTAATTCTTTTCTGCAGAAAGAAGCATTCTCAATGCATGAGCTATTGATTTGTAAGATCCATCTGGCATCTTGTGCATAATACATGGCTTAATGCCATATGAACTGGCGTTGTTGACATCTATAATGTTCAGATTTGGGTTATAGTGGGTGAGAAATAAGTCCAACATTAAGACTTCCTTTATTTTGCGAATAAGGCTTTTTATCCTTGTAATCCCTCAATGATCCTCATAAAGATCTATCAGAATTCTTCTTTGTAGTGTTGTAGGAATGGCTACTCGCAGCAATACGTCGCATAAAAATATCTAAAGCCTGTTGGTTCTTTTCACAAATTTTGATTTTGGTTTGCCTCATCGTTTAGAGCTTTTGGTTTGATCTTGTCAAGAGTTACGAGGAGTTCTCTTACTGTGTTGGACAATGTGGTTTTAAATTCTCCTTCTGTTCGGAGTGAAGCAATCACAGTATCTTCGAGAGGTTCTCTGTTTCGGGATTAATCTGGACAGTCCGTCGGCATGAAAGAGATTTTTCAAACAGTAGGAACTCCATTTTAAAGTTATAATTTAAAAGGATTCTTCTTCCGCAGTCTATTTGCTGTATGCACAGACAGAACTTTTTTAGAACCGAAGATGGTCAGTAACGATTTATGGCCAGTCTACAAAGTAAACCATCTACCGTGAATGTACAGGTAAAAGTTCATTACTGCGAAAATAATCGCTAACGACTTCTTTCTTAATTTGCGAGTAATTCTTTTCTGCAGAAAGAAGCTATTGTTTTGGGAGATCCGTTTGCTTTAATGAATTAGTGAAAACGAAAATGCCAGTTCAAGCAAGTTTCTTTGCTGTTGTTGAGTTTGTAGTAGAAATTCTTCAGGTTTTAGTGTCTAATTTTTGTTTGTTATTGCCTTTCCAGGCGTTCTTTTTCAGCTTGTTCAGCATTTCATCGAGTTTTTCTTGCCATAGCTCATGTGGTTATAAAATAGCTCAAAAGAAAATAAGCCATCTTTTTTTTCTTTTTTTTTTTTTCATCATATCACCCCAAGCAAGGCGAAAACGCCACTGATGCGCAAGGGGCTACGTATGAGTAAAAAGACTGGAAAAGAGAAAAACCGGAAACCACAACCTAAACAGGAAACAAGGGATGAGCCTCTTCACCTGTTCAATAGACGTGGGTGAACAATGAGCTAGAAGGTCTTCTGCAAACTGCAAAATGGTTCAGTGAAGATATTGGAATTTAATTTAGATAAATGTGTTAAAGCTACAGTCTTTCGAGAATTTAAAGTTCCCGTTTGTTTTGCTCTTCAGGCTAGCACTTAAAAAATTCGAGCATGGTGGATTTAAATTCGTCCATGTTTGACCACGTTTTTTTTTTTTTAGAATTAAACCGAAATAAAAAAATTAATTGAAGTGAATAACAAAAAAAAAAAAATAACTTATTATGGTGATCTTCTCATTTTGTATCTGTTTGTACTAAAAAAAATAAATTTCCTATTTACTCAGAAAATCACAAGTTTTCTATTTTTTTCTCGATAAGCATGAATTCTTTTAGTTTAGCGGCTCGAATTCAAATTTAGTGAACGTTAGTTACACGTTTTTCGTTCGGTTTTTCTTTTCTGGATTACCAAGTTCTGTTGAATAAAACAAAGTGTGATGAAAAATGGAATTCCGTGCGTTCACTGTTAAACTAATAGTGACAATTTTCCCCTCGATCTTTTTGGGGTCTTCAAGGGTCCTTAAGAGTCCTCGTCGCTAAGTTGTTTTGGTCTGGTTAGGGGCCAGAAATAAAGACACAAAGACAGAATAGAGTTAACAAGAAACAGTAGTACAAACAGATACAAAATGAGAAGATCACCAGTGTGACGGTATTGCTCCGGTTGTCAAAGATAACTGCTGGAATAAACCTCTCTCTGCTCCAGGACAAAGCAAAAACTGCTGCTTATTTATAGTTTAGAAGATATTATATGTACCATGGGTAAATTACCATAACAAATAATAATAATTATAATAATAATAAGAAGAAGAAGAAGAAGAAAAAGAAAAAGAAGAAGAAGAAGAAGAGGAAGAAGAAGAAGAAAAATAAGAGGAAGAAGAAAAAGAAAAATAATAATAATAATAATAATAATAATTTTTTTTTAACAATACTCTCTAAGTGCAGTGATGTTTGTTTTTTGTTTTTTTTTTTCCGTCGAACGGCCGTTACGTCCAAGTTTGTTTGTTTTTTCAACCAGCGTCTCTCTCTTTGAATTTTTCTTTTTCTCAATATGAAATTCTGTTTTAATATAAACAGGATTTTTTCTTTAGATATTATCGAAAATTTTTTTATTTTTTTTATTTTTTTTTAATGAAATTCTGTTTTATTTTAATCTGTCTGTTTGTTCTTTAAATGAACCTAAATAAAATCATCCGTATTATATTTCCTTTAGCTGTCGATATTTCGTAATTTTTTTTTTTTTACCTATTATAATTTTCTTAAAAACAAAACAAAACAAGAAAATAAATTAAATCCGATGAAAAACAATTTCTACGGTATTATTTTATAGAAAGTCTACGTATTTATTGGTATATTTATTTTTATTTATTTATTGATTTAATTTACTTATTTAATTTATCTTATTCTGATAATCCTATTTTTTTTGACCAACGACTTTATTGAAAAAATAAATGATAAAGTGGACGAACAAATTATTACATTTATTTATGAGGTCACAAACGATCCCCTACAGGCTTCGGGACCCTGTTTGTAAAAGACTGTTACCTAACGTGCCGGGCAACTTTGGGTGGACTTTTGGACCCGTGCGTCACTCGTGGGAAAAACATGAAAAATACAAATAGAAATAAAAAGTCCAGTATGGCTCTTCCAGTGGATAAACAGGGAGCCCGTCCTTCAGGAGGGAACCTACCTGAGGTCGAAAAATCTGCCATAGGAACAAACTCCTACACAAAGAATGAATCTTCAGGTCCCCACAACCAGGATAATCCTAATGATGGTCCTGAAAATTCTCCAGCTAGATCTACAACCGTATATTTAAAGAAAGAAAAAATAAAATGGTCTCGTGAGGAGTACAAAGTCGTTATGACTGCATTTCATGAAGCGTTACTCACACCTCAAAAAAACATGACTCGCCAAACATATGACATTTGGCGTGAAAAAGTTGGTCAAGCAAATAGAAAGTATATTGACGAAAATAAATTAGCCAATGTACGTAGGTACATTATTCGTAATAACCGACTGACAGAGGCTGAAATTAATGAAATTAAAAGAATTGTAACAAGAAGAGACGAATCAACAAAATATGAAAAGGAACCGGAATCAGAATCAGAAATAAAAAGTAATAACATCAAACAAGCCACAGGTCATAATGTAGAAACCGTGAAACACGCAAATCACTGCGAAGATAATACTGTAAGTTTAAAAGTGCTGGAAAGGTGTGATCTGAGTCAGTTAAAAGACGAAAATAAAACGAGTTCTGAACACATCGAAGATAATTATTTGACGGAAAATAAGAACAATATACAGGAAGCCAAGATAGAAATAAAGAACCATCTAAGTCAAATACAAAATATTACAATGGAGGAACGAGAACAGCTCCCAAAATTACAACCAACAAAACATAACCTCCGAACTATTAAACTCTACAATGCAGCACTGAAATTAATACTGGATGAAGACACTCATACAAATCTCAACGAAGTAATATATGCATCAGCAATAGCAGCAACAAAAAAATTGAATATCAAAATAAAAACAAGGCAGTCTCGCAGACATGAAGATCCACCTTGGAAAAGAAAAATAGAAAAAGAAATCGAACAACTTAGAAGTGAACTATCAGTACTGGATGAACTGAGTAGAGGAATAAATGTAAGAACTAGGAAAAGCAGAAGAGCCGAAAGAAAATATAACATTAGGAATGAAAATGAAGTCTTATCAAATAAAGAAAAAATAAAGCAAAAAATCCAACTGAAGGCTCAAAGAATAAGACGCTATGAGAAAAGAGCAAGATTTTACATACAAAACAGGATTTTCCAAACTGATACAAAGAGATTTTACAGGGAAATAGGTAAAAAAAGAATTGAAGTGACAGTCCCCCCATCCCAGAATGGAAGAAGTCACACAGTTCTGGGAAAAGATATGGGCTTGCCCTAAAGAACATAGCAAGGAAGTACATTGGATTGCGCAAGAGATAGAACGAATGAAAAATAAACCAGAACAGACATGGTCTGGAATTACAGAAGATGATGTTAAATTTGCACTAAAAAAAGCACACAATTGGAAATTCCCAGGTATAGATAAAATTCCTAACTTTTGGCTATATTATTTAAATACAGCACATAAAAAACTAGCCAAAGAACTTCAAGAAATGTTTGACGATCCCACTAAAACTCTTGTATGGATGACCAAAGGAATTACATTTCTTCTACCCAAGAATAGTGACACAAACAACCCGAAAAACTACAGACCAATTACATTTCTTCCGACAACATATAAACTATTAACATCTATTTTAACAAAACAGACATATTTATTCTTAGAAAGAAATGACATGATACCGCTTGAACAAAAAGGGTGCAAACGTGGCTGTTATGGTTGTAAAGACCAATTGCTAATTAACAAAATGATCCTGGAAAACTGCTACAGTACAAAGAAAAATCTTAGTACTGCCTGGAAACATCAAAAGAGGTATATTTCAAGGTGATTCTTTATCTCCCTTACTATTCTGCATATCATTAATAGCACTAACCAGTCAACTTAATAAGACAGAATATGGTTATAAAATAGGCCAAAAGAAAATAAGCCATCTATTTTACATGGATGACTTAAAGTTATATGCTGAGAATGATAATGAGCTGGAAGGTTTTTGCAAACTGTAAAATGCTTCAGCGAAGACATTGGAATGAAATTTAATTTGAATAAATGTGCTAAAGCTACAGTTTTACGTGGATCAATACAAGAAACATCCTCAATTAGCTTAGACCCTGCTGTAACAATAAAAGAATTGAAACCAGAAGAAGCTTATAAATACCTAGGTGTAAATGAGAGCGAAAACATTCACCATAAAAAAATGAATGAAATAGTGCGTAAAGAGTACTATAGAAGGCTACGAATGATATTAAAAACTGAATTAAATTCACAGAACAGAGTTATGGCCATTAATAGCCTTGCAATCCCAGTTGTCCAATATAGCTTTAACATCTTAAACTGGACTCTAAACGACATCAGGCGAATGGATGCTAAAACAAGTAAGCTTCTTTCTAAGCATAAGATGCATCATCCAAAGGCTGATGTAGACCGTCTATACATACCCCGTAAAGAAGGTGGAAGAGGTCTTATTCAGTTGGAATTGTCATACAAGACAACAACTATTGGCTTACTAACATACATAGAAACAACAAAGGATTGGATGATACAATTAGTAAGGCAACATGAAGAAAGAAAGAAAAAATATTCAATAATAAAAGAAGGCAGTATATACAAACAAGATTTACAGTTAGTAGATTCTGTAGAAAAGCAAAACAGAAGCCAAGAACCAACTATTGCGGCAAAAAATATGAAAATGAAAGCCAAAGATAAAGCTCTTGAACAGATGAAACAGCGCTGGCAAGACAAACCTCTGCATGGCCAATATCCAGAACGTGCCAATAAATCCAATGTTGACAAAGTTAATACTCATCGATGGTTACGTGCATCTGGATTAAAGTCTGAAACTGAAGGCTTTATTCTTGCAGCACAAGACCAAAGTCTTTTCACTAGAAACTTTCAGGCAAATATTATGCATAATAATATGGATCCAAAATGCAGGTTTTGTGATAAACACCAAGAAACAATAGACCACCTAATATCAAGCTGTTCTGTGCTTGCACCAAATGAATATAAAAATCGCCACGATAGAGTTGGGCAATATTTACATTGGGTAATGTGCAAACATTATGGAAAAGCTGTAAACAAACACTGGTATGAACATCACCCAGCACCGATTACAGAAATAGAAGATGTAACCATTCTATGGGATTACACCATCTACACAGACAGAAAAATTGAAGCAAACAGGCCAGACATTATTGTTAAAAACCAGAAGGAGAAAACTTGTCTATTAATTGATATGGCTTGTCCAGCGGATTGTAACATAGCAATCAAGGAATTTGAAAAACTGTCAAAATATAAAGACCTGGAAATTGAAATAGAAAAAATGTGGAAATTGAAAACAAGAGTTGTGCCAGTGATAGTAGGTGCACTTGGAATGATAAAAAATGGAACAAAACAACACATTGAAAGAATTCCTGGAAACCCCAGCTTAAGAGATATACAAAAAATTGTCTTATTAAGTACAGCCCACACACTAAGGAAAACTTTATCTATGTAATGCTTCCTTCCAGTTATGGGTTAAATAATAGGACAGATTGGGTTCTATAGCCTTGGTCGGCAACCAGTCTACCGCAGAAAGCAATGGCAACCTACTGCGGGATAATCTTCTGCCCAGTCAGTCATGTCTCTTTCGAGACATGATCGCCCAAGCGTGTATCGCGCATGGCACTTAACTGACTGATGTAATGTTTGGGATGATAGGGAAGATAGAAAAACATGAAATGGAGCCATAACAACACGCCACTACCTGCCTTAGGTCTCCCCGCAGACTTGGTTGGTAATGAGACCAAAGCAGAAATCGAAATATGATGAAAAATGACATAATAATAATAATAATAATAATAATAAGAAGAAGAAGAAGAAGAAGAAGAAGAAGAAACAACATACTACCTCTTGAACAAAAAAGGGTGCAAACATGGCTGTTACGGATGTAAAAACCAATTACTTATTAACAGGACCATCTTGGAAAACTGCTTCAATTGTAAGGCATTCGATAGTATACCACATTACTGGATATTAAAGGATTTAAATATGTACAAGGCATCGCCCGTTATCATCAATTTCATCAAACAATATATGTCAATATGGAAAACAGCACTTTACCACAATCATATAAATGAGACCTATAAGTCTGGTGAAATAAATATCAACAGAGGAATATTTCAACATAACTCTCTCTCTCTATTTTGCATTTCGCTAATAGTATTAACCAGCCAACTTAACAAGACAGAATGTGGTTATAAAATAGCACAAAAGAAAATAAGCCATCTATTTTACATGGCTGGCTTAAAGTTGTATGCTAAGAATGACAATGAGCTGGAAGGACCTCTATAAACTCTAAAATACTTTAGTGAAGACATTGAAATTAAATTTAATTTAGATAAATGTGCTAAAGCTACAGTTTTACGAGAATCGCTATAACAAACATCCTCAATTAGCTTAGACCCTGCTGTAACAATAAAAGTTTTAAAGCAAGAAGTGCCTAGGTGTAAATGAGCGTGAAAAAATTGATCGCAAGAAAATTAAAGAAATAGTGCATAAAGAGTACTATAGAAAGATACTCAAATATGTACCGCGCTGCTTTCCCCTGTCTCTCTTGCCCTCTATTCACCCTGTGAGTATTAGATTCTCCAAGCCCCTTTTTATCATCACATGGTCCATGGTATTCTCAGCCTTCTTCAGTAGAACCATATTTCAGTTGCTTCAAATGTTCCCATTTGATGGTGTTATCCGGATAGCACATCACAATGAAGTACTCTTTTCTGTGTTTCGAAGTAAATTATTCTGTCGATCAACACCCTGATTCATTCAGTCAGTTAAGTGCCATACGTGATACACGGTTTGGACGATCATGTCTCGAAAGAGTCATGATTGACTGGCAGAAGATTATCCCGCAGTAGGTAGCCATTGCTTTTTTTTTTGTGGTAGACTGGTTGCCAAAGCCTATAAACCCAATCTGTCTTATTATTTAAAGACGGTAGACTAAACTATCGCCCGGTTCACACTCCACCCACGTCTATTGAACAGGTGAAGAGGCTCACCCCTTGTTCCCTGTTTAGGATGTGGTTTCTGGCTTTCTCTTTTCCAATCTTTACACTCCTATGTAGCCCCCTGCACATCAGTGGCGTTACCGCCTTGCTCGGGGTGATACGATTAAAAAAAAATACCAGTCCTATTTTATAAAGACGGGTTAATACCTTTCCCAAGGCTATTTGGGCGTAAGTGTATCCAAGGAGTTCAACTGGAATTCGAACTCGACTCACGGATTTGCTGTTCCGAGTCGATACCCACTGCACCACAACGCACATTCTCGGATTAGCTTTCGGAATACGTCTTTAGCCATGAAAATATGGCTTCGATACCGAGTTTTGTATTTAGTTGAGGATATTTAGTTGGGGATAACACTTTGTAAAGGGAAAAAAGATGATTAGTTGTTTCTGGATATTTAAACAGAATATTCTTCTTCTTCTTCTTCTTCTTCTTCTTCTTCTTCTTCTTCTTCTTCTCTCGTCCTGGGCATGACGATAAACTGTATACGGCAGCAAGGCCTCTGATTGGGAGGTTGTGAGGAGCATGGAACCACCTCTTAATTGCTGTTGTTCCCAGGTTCACTCTGACCCGGAGTGGTAGCAAGGCCTCTGATTGGGAGATTGTGAGGAGCATGGAACCACCTCTTGATTGCTGTTGTTCTCAGGTTCACTCTGACTCGGAGTGGTAGCAAGGCCTCTGATTGGGAGGTTGTGAGGAGCATGAAACCATAGCTTAATTGCTGTTGTTCCCAGGTTCACTCTGAGTAGTTGACACCAGTTAAAGCGAAACCGTAGACTGAAAGAAAATAAATGGTTGTAAGTCAAATTTTGATTTCCTGGTATCGATATCAAATAAGTTTTTTTCGTCGTAAACTGAATTAAACGAAATAAGTCTTCTGAGTAAATAGTATGATGGCTTAGACTAAGAACTACAATTATACCTGCTTATTGTCATATATTATCGATTTTCTGCACTATTGTAAGAACTGCAACCTTGAAACTTATGAATACCGTTTCTTACGTCTTTGTCTACGAGTGTATTTGATTAAAATCGGACCACTCCTTCGATAACACAATTTTTTCGATTTTCGATTTTCGATTTTCGATATTTATCGGGGGTACCTCGACACAAAACCTAGCTAAGAACACTCGCAGACGCTTATAGTACAACTGTGTAAATTTTCAAGAAAATCGGATCAGCCGTTTCACAGTAACGGACTCACACGCGGACACACACACACACACACAAACATACACACACACACACGCACGCACAAACAAGCAAAGTTCTATCTATAAATAAGTTTAGATAGATAGATACCTATCATGACATCCACTCTGATAGAGGTGTAGTAGACACATACACCGAAGACAAATATCGACTCTCCGCTTATCTTTTACAAAAGCAGCCTATCGTATTCCAGGTGATGCTTAGTTAGAATATACATATATGTCCATTCTGTCGTTTATCGAATGATGTGGAAATGTTCATATGCATCTAGATGTGACTCCGAAGTCGGCCATGACAGTCTCACCTTTCAAACAGGACATCCTACTCGACAACCGATCCTGATTCCCCCAGTCATTTATACCCGTGCAGGAACAGAGATGAGCAGCGCGCCATGCCTTAGAAGACATTCCTAACTGGATAAAGTCGGGTTACTGAGTGGCTAATTAGTGGTACTGAACGCAGTATTCGCTGGGGCACAATTAACGCACAAGGAAAATATGTAAATGGTTACACTTAACAATTAAATAAGTTCAAAAGCCATGAGACCCCTGCTTGGTTCAGCATGGGATTATTATTATTATTATTATTATTATTATTATTAATGCATTCTGTTTTCTTCTCTTATTGCAATATCCGGATCAGTAAAACATCAAAGAAAAGTTCAGCCCTTAAATCCCCAGTGAATGCTTCACGCCTCAAGCGTGCCGATGCAAAATACTGGCAACTTGACTCGTATGATTTCGTTTACATCCTCTTAGAAGGAGCTGGGAGCCGCCGGTGAATCAGTTTTTCGAGTGGTGTTGAAAAATAGCCACTGGAACTTTTTTTTATATATAAAAAGATGATCTCTTGCATTCGTTTTGTCATTGTAAAAACTATGCCGTACATTTTGTTATAAAACATGATTTGCCCGGAAGTGGTTCTCAAAGAGTAAAAATTTGGGGTATTTATCCTTCTTTCATCTTTTTAATATCCTCTCTTTCATTTCAGCTCTTTTTTCTTTCTTTTTTTCTTTCTTTTGTTACTTCTCACTTTCTGAATTGCACTTTTAATCCATTCTTTTTCCTTTTCTTTCTAACTTCTCCTTCGTTCACTATTTCTTTCTTGTTTGCTTACTTGCTTTTTTTTTCTGTTTATTTTCTTCATTGCTTATTTTCGTTCTTTATAATGGAAACATTTCTTGCTGTCGTTAGTTTTCTTTCTTTTTCTTACGTTTTTCTTTTTCCCTACATTTTTATTCCTTCTTTCCTTCCTTACTATCCTCCCTTCTTTCTTTCTTTCTTTCTTTCTTTCTTCCTTTCTTTCTTTCTTTCTTTCTTCCTGTTATTGTTCTTTACCTTCATTTAGCTCTTGCTCTCTTTCTTTATTTTTTCCTTTTGTTTCTTTTTTCTTTTCTTTTTACATTCTTTTTCTTAAAATCTTTTTTCTGACTTTTTATTATTGATGCTTGTTCTCCTTTTTCTTTCAATTTACTTCTTGATTTCTTTTTCTCTTCTTGCTTTCTTTTTATTCTATTTCTTTCCCTCTTTTTAATTTCTTTCCTTTCTTCCATAAGGCCTGCCTTCTTTTATCTATTTGTTTATTTCTGGCTCTCTTTCTTTCGTTCTTTTTTCTTTCTTTCCTTGTTTCTTGCTCTCTTTTATCTTTTAATTTGTTTCTTTCTTTTTTCCTTCTTTTCCTTTTCTTTCTTTTTTCCTTCTTTTCCTTTTCTTTCTTTCTTTCTTTGTCTGTTTTGTTTTTCCTTCTTTCATTGATCTTGGCTCTGTTTTCTTTTTCTTTTTAGGTAGATTCCTTTCTTTTTGTTTACTTTTTTCTTTCTTTGAAGGCATATATTTGCTTACTTTTTTTCTATTCAGTTTATTTTTCTATTTTTCTTTTCTTAGGCTCTTCCTTTTTATTTTCATTCTCTTTCGTTCACTTTCATTTTACTTGACCTCCAAGATATTTTCCTTTATCATTTTTTTATTTTATTTCAGTATACCGTTTTTTTTTTTGTTTTTTGTTTTTTTCTTGTCAATTCTTCTTTTGGCTTTTTTCTTTCTTAAAGGTTATCTTTGTAGTTTTTGCTCTCTTTCATTGTATGCCATTAAAAAAATGTCTTTTGTTTTTCTTTGTCTCTGTTTTTTTATTCTTCGAGAATATTTTTCTTCTTCTGATATTTGTTTTCTACTTTATCTTGATCTCATTACATAATAGTTCCTTGTCTTTATTCCCAACATTTTTCTTTTATACTTTTTTCTATGTCTCCATAGATCGGAATAAAGGAATAATAAGATAGGAATATAGGAATAAAGGAATAATAATACTTAGGATCTGCGTTGTGATGCATAGGATATCAGCTCGGAACGAGAAATCGGAAAGTCGAGTTCAAATTCCAGTTGAATCCAATGTATACACTTACGTGCAAATACACTTAGGAAAGGTATTAATCCGTCTATTCCCCCCAGTTATGGGCTAAATAATAGGACAGATTGAGTTTTATAGCCTTGGTAGGCAACCAGTCTACCGCAGAAAGCAATGGCAACCTACTGCGGGATAATCTTCTGCCCAGTCAGTCATGTCTCTTTCGAATATAATAGAAACATGATTAAGACTTCTACTGGGCATAAAGTGGGTGATCGGTTTTCTATTGTCATGAAGTAATAAACTGATCCCCCTCTAATTACTACTTATTAATATAATAATATAATTCACCAGTCTACTGTAGAAAGTAATGGCAACCTAAAGCGGGATAGCCGAGTTCGAATTCCAGCTGAATTCATTGCATTCACTTACGCGCAAATACTCTTGGGAAAGGTATCAATCCGTCTATTCCTTCCAGTTATGGGTTAAATAACAGGACAAATTGGGTTCTATAGCCTTGGTCGGCAACCAGTCTACCGCAGAAAGCAATGGCAGCCTACTGCGGGATAATCTTCTGCCCAGTCAGTCATGTTTCTTTCGAGACATGATCGCCCAAGCGTGTATCCCGTATGACACTTAACTGACTGACTATTTTTCCACCCATTTATTTTTTTAAATTTTTTCTCTGCTTTTGTCTCAATTTTTCTTTTTTTCTAATTTATTTTTAGTTTACTCCTTCCTTCTTTTTTCCTTCTTTTTCATGTTCTCTTGGTTTCGCTTTCTTTAGCTCTTATTTCTTTTCCCTCTCCCCTCTTATTCATTTTCTTCATAAACCTTTTTTTTCAATTTTTTTTATTCAAACATCCTTCATTATATTTTTATTTATATATTTATTATTTTTTCCCTTCCTCCTACTAATTCAAGACAGCCCTTCCACCAGGTCCTTCAGATTCTCGTAAAAAGTTCAAAGTGTGTAGACGCCGAAAGCGACCATTGACATTAGGCCGACAATTCTCTCTTCATCAAACCATTGACACATTCAAGGCCTTGTTTACCGCCTAAATCGCACCCTTGAAACGATTTCACTTTCACTTTCACTTTCATTATCTAGTTTTGATTTACTTTATTTCGTCTTCATTCTCAATTAAATAAAACGAAAATACAGAATCCCATACGATGGAAGCACTAATAAGTTCTTAACCAAAGTATCTAAATCATTAACCAAATCCTTATTGGTAATTCTAACGGATTACAAACCGGAAACCTTCATTAATCATTTAGAGTACCGCAGCATGGTGTGATCGTCAACAAGCTTGTCTCTTTAGAACAATTACGAATGATGAATGAGTAGCGAGTTAGATCCTTAATGGGTACCCCATATGTTTGACCTTGTGCCACATCTAGGTAGCAAATAGAAAATCATTTTTAGAACCACGACATGGTGTTGGTTGGTTGTTTTGTTTTTATAGCAAATCAACCTCGGCGGGTCGTTTATTGCCAACTAAATTTTATTTATTTATTGCTGGTAATACCTTTTTCTTTCAACAATTTATTGTTGTTTTTATATAAGTTTTTTGTGTCTAGTAATACTTTTTTTTCTTTTCGAGTATCAAGATTCATTGGGATTTGTTTTTTTAAGGGCAGGGTACCCAAGTCCTACCCTGTTATTTCACCCATAACTGGAGGGAAGGGACGGATTAATACCTTTCCCAAAGGTACCAGTGCTTAAGTGAATGCAGGGTATTCAACTGGAATTCGAACTCGGCTCAGCGATTTCTCTTTCCGAGCCGATATCCACAGTACCACAACGCACATCCGTCACTAAATACTTGCAGCACTTGGTATTCCCAAGCAGTCACCCATCTAAGTACTGACCAGGCTCAACGTTGCTTAACTTCGGAGATCGAGCGAGAACCGGTGTATTCAACGTGATATGGCCGTAAGCCCGACCTGGTGTAATTGTTAACAAAATTATCTCGTTAAAAAGATTAAGACTGAGGAATGAATTTGATGCTCACCTAGTGAGCATCGAATTCATTATACTTTCAGCTTCGTGCCGAATATAATCTACGCAAAAAAATCATCAGGTAGTCTAATGGTCAGCAAGCTTGTATATCTAGAATAATTACGGCTGAGTTGTGCGGGATGTGCGCTGTGGTGCAGTGGATATCGAGACGGAACGAGAAATCGGGAAGCCGAGTTCGAATTCCAGTTGAATTACTTGCATTCACTTACGCGCAAATACCCTTTGGAAAGGTATTAATCCGTCTCTTCCCTCTAGTTATGGGTTAAAAAAACAAGACAGAGTGGATTCTATAGCCTTGGTTGGCAACCAGTTTACCGCAGAAATTAATGGCAACCTACTGCGGGATAATCTTCTGCCCAGTTAGTCATGTCTATTACGAGACATGATCGCCCAAAGCGTGTATCACGTATGGCACTTAACTGACTGAATGAATATAATAGTTAGAAACATGATTAAGGCTTCTACTGGGCATAAAATGGGGGATCGGTTTTCTACTGTTATGAAGTAATATTAGTTATTAATCCGTCTCTTCCCTCCAGTTATAGGTTAAATAAGGACAGACAGGATTCTAAAGCCTTGACTTACAACCAGTCTACCGCAGAAAGCAATGGCAAACTATTGCGGGATAATCATCTGCCCAGCCAGCCATATCTCTTTTAAGACATGATCGCCCAAAGCGTGTATCACGTATGGCACTTGACTGACTGACTGAATATAATAGAAACATGATTAAGGCTTCTACTGGGCATAAAGTGGGTGATAGGTTTTCTATTGTCTTGAAGTAATAAACTTATCCCCCATTAATTACTACTTATTAATATAATAATATAATTCACCAGTCTACCGCAGAAAGCAATGGCAACCTATTGCGGGATAATCTTCTGCCCAGTAAGTCATGTCTCTTTCGAGACATGATCGCCTAAGCGTGTATCACGTACGGCACTTAACTGATTGACTGAATATAATAGAAACATGATTAAATCTTCTACTGGGTATAAAGTGGGGGTTATGTTTTCAATTGTTATGAAGTAATAAACTGATCCCCCTCTAATTACTACTTAATAATATAATACATATCTTCTCACTCTAGTTATGAGTCAAATAACAGAACAGAGTGGGTTGTATAGCCTTGGTTGGCAACCAGTCTACCACAGAAAGCAATGGCAACCTAGTGCGGGATAATCTGCCCAGTCAGTCATGTCTCTTTCGAGACATGATCACCCAAAGCGTGTATCACGTATGGCACTTAATTGACTGACTGAATATAATAGAAGCATGTTAGAAATATGTTTCTACTGGACATTAAGTGGGGGATCGGTTTTCTATTGGTTGTATAGCTTTGGTCGGCAACCAGTCTACCAGCGTGTATCATGTATGGCACTTAACTTAGCTGAGTGTGTTCTAACCTCACTGGATGTCCCATACATTTGAATTTGTGCCACACCTAATCTACAATTAGGAATTCACCAGGATACGATGAGGTGATTCCGTGATTAGGAAACTTGTATCTCTAGAATAATTACGTCTGAGTAGTGAACTTAACCCTCACTGAGTGCACCATACACTTGACATTTTCCACATCTAAGGTAAACTTTAATCACTTCGAGGTAGTGTAAGGGTTAGCATGACTGACTCGCTAGAAAATATTACAACTGCATTGGGTGTTCGATCCTCACTGGGTGCCACATCTAAGCTGTGCTTAGAAAATCACCATTTACCGAATAGTTAGCTTTAGTTAGTTAGCTTTACTTGAAATTTATTTTTCATAAAAATAGTCTTCTTAATTCAATACATATAAGTTTCCCAAGGCAATAAAATGTCATTAAAAGTTATTACAAATGTCATTAAAGTTTATTAAAAATGTCAATAAAACCTATTTTTCATAAAAATAGTCTTCTTAATTCAATACATATAAGTTTCCCAAGGCAATAAAATGTCATTAAAAGTTATTACAAATGTCATTAAAGTTTATTAAAAATGTCAATAAAACCTATTTTTCATAAAAATAGTCTTCTTAATTCAATACATATAAGTTTCCCAAGGCAATAAAATGTCATTAAAAGTTATTACAAATGTCATTAAAGTTTATTAAAAATGTCAATAAAACCTATTTTTCATAAAAATAGTCTTCTTAATTCAATACATATAAGTTTCCCAAGGCAATAAAATGTCATTAAAAGTTATTTCAAATGTCATTAAAGTTTATTAAAAATGTCAATAAAACCTATTTTTCATAAAAATAGTCTTCTTAATTCAATACATATAAGTTTCCCAAGACAATAAATTGTCATTAAACGTTATTACAAATGTCATTAAAGTTTATTAAAAATGTCAATAAAACTTATTTTTCATAAAAATAGTCTTCTTAATTCAATACATATAAGTTTCCCAAGACAATAAAATGTCATTAAAAGTTATTACAAATGTCATTAAAGTTTATTAAAAATGTCAATAA
This sequence comes from Ascarosepion bandense, assembly GCA_037127315.1. Classification (NCBI taxonomy): domain Eukaryota; kingdom Metazoa; phylum Mollusca; class Cephalopoda; order Sepiida; family Sepiidae; genus Ascarosepion; species Ascarosepion bandense. The sequence goes on along the minus strand of JBBBDQ010000911.1, from coordinate 894,655 downwards.
AACTTATTTTTTATAAAAATAGTCTTCTTAATTCAATACATATAAGTTTCCCAAGACAATAAAATGTCATTAAAAGTTATTACAAATCTCATTAAAGTTTATTAAAAATGTCAATAAAACCTATTTTTCTTGAAAATAGTCTTCTTAATTCAATACATATAAGTTTCCCAAGACAATAAAATGTCATTAAAAGTTATTACAAATGTCATTAAAGTTTATTAAAAATGTCAATAAAACTTATTTTTCATGAAAATAACCTTCTGAAGTCAATACATATAAGTTTTTGAAAACAATAAAATGTTATCAAAATGTATCTGTGCGAGAAAAAAATGTATGCAAATATAAAATTTGGGCAAACATATCTGGAAAAAGACATGAGTGACTGGGCAGAAAATTTTCCCGCCGTAGGTTGCCATTACTTACTGTACTAGACTGGTTGTCAACCAAAGCTATACAACGAAATCTTTCGATCTATTTAACCCATAGATAGAGGGAGAATTAGTGGATTAATACATTTCCCATGGGTATTTGCGTCTAAGAGATTGCAACAAATTTAACTGGAATTCGAACTCGGCCCTCCAATTCCTCGTTCCGAACCGTTGTTCACTGCAGCACAGCGTGCTATATCCATAACGTCAATTTTTTTGTTTATCCGAAATCCCAACGTCAATATTCACACATAATTTTTAAAATCATTATTGACCAGAACTTACAGTTTGAAACCGAGATGCCAGATCAGGACCGATAATCTTGTACATTTTTTAGATAATGGGTTGGAAAAATGTTTTTTCAGTAGGTTGTACTTCTTCCCGCACAATCAAGGATTAACATCAGAAAGGTGTTTACAGTTGGTCCTATGTAACATATATTCTTTTAACTAAGCTTCATTACAATTCAACGATATATATATATATATATTATATTTTAGAAAATGTATATAAATTTTTTATATATCCACTACAAATGGTACATTTGTTTCGACATTGAAACTTCAATGTCTCATCAGGCGGTATGATGTTTAAATTAATGTTTTGGACGTTGTAAAAATTCTTTCTTCGTTCTGTATTCACTCGGATATATATATATATATATATATATATATATATATATATGTGTGTGTGTGTGTGTGTGTGTGTGTGTGTGTGTGTGTGTGTGTGCGTTTAGGCAGCATATTTTCTGTTAGACATGTCAGATTAAATAAAATCCGTTCATACTCATGGATAATCTTTCGTGTATTATAACTGAAAGGTGTCAGAAATGAGCTGTAACGTTGACAGGTGTTATTAACACTCATTTCTCAACATATTTTTTTAATTGTATCACCCCGAGCAAGGCGGTAATGCCACTGATGTGCAGGGGGCTACATAAGAGTAAAAAGATTAAGTAGAAGAGAGTGAAGAGGAAGACGAACCAGTTGGAAAGGAGCAAGAGAAGGATGGGAATACTGGTGTCATGACAGTTGCAAAGGTAGAGAGAAAGGAAAGGATATACGGGGTGGTGAAAGAACTAGTGTCAAGTGGTTAATAGATGAGTATTGACTTTTCATTTAAATTCCTGGAGGTTGTAGCTGTCAGGAAAGCAAGAATATGGAAGCGAGTTCCACTGGCGGGAAGTGCGAGAGAAGAAGCTGCAAGAGTAGAATTGTTGTCTGCATTTGGCTAACCTAACTGTGAATGGGTGAGACCCAGTTGCCAATCTGGTTGCACGAGTAAACATCTGTTGCAGAGGCATCAGTGACTTAAGTTCGTTGGAGCAGAAGCCATGGAAGTATTTATAGAACAGACAAAGGGAGGCCACATCTCATCGGTAGGGAAGTGGCTGTAGTCGGTACCTATCATATTGCTGATTCTCCTTTGGAGCCTGTCGGGAACACTCAGATGAATATACCCAAGTACTTTCAATCTCCTTCCGAGATCATCTTCAGAGGTGTGAGTTATGGTAACCAAAAATGACCGCAAAACTGTTTTGGTAAATTTACTATAACGGTTGACAAATTGCTTAGCGTTCAGTAGAACGTGAAAATTATCCGAAATTGAATTTTTTGTGTGTTGTAATGTCATGGTCATGCAAGTATTAAAGCAGGAAATAACTGTTCTTTTTACAAACATTTTAGAACATTACTACAGTACTCATAGCTGAGTCTATTAATTGATGGAGTAAGTGTTTTGATGAATATTACCCCGAGAATCTGTCGTTTGTGTGCGTTGTGGTCCAGTGGATATCGGCTCGGAACGAGAAATCGGAGAGTCGAGTTCAAATTCCAGTTGAATCCAATGTATACACTTACGTGCAAATACACTTAGGAAAGGTATTAATCCGTCTATTCCCCCCAGTTATGGGCTAAATAATAGGACAGATTGAGTTTTATAGCCTTGGTAGGCAACCAGTCTACCGCAGAAAGCAATGGCAACCTACTGCGGGATAATCTTCTGCCCAGTCAGTCATGTCTCTTTCGAGACATGATCGCCCAAGCGTGTATCACGTATGGCACTTAACTGACTGACTGAATATAATAGAAACATGATTAAGGCTTCTACTGGGCATAAAGTGGGTGATCGGTTTTCTATTGTCATGAAGTAATAAACTGATCCCCCTCTAATTACTACTTATTAATATAATAATATAATTCACCAGTCTACCGTAGAAAGTAATGGCAACCTAAAGCGGGATAATCTTCTGCCCAGTCAATCATGTCTGTTTCGAGACATGATCGCCCAAGCGTGTATCACGTATGGCACTTAACTGACTGACTGAATATAATAGAAACATGATTAAGGCTTCTACTGGGCATAAAGTTGGTGATCGGTTTTCTATCGTCATGAAGTAATAAACTGATCCCACACTAATTACTATTTATTAATATAATAATATAATTCACCAGTCTACTGCAGAAAGCAATGGCAACCTACTGCGGGCTAATCTTCTGCCCAGTCAGTCATTTCTCTTTCGAGACATGATCTCACAAGCGTGTATCACGTATGGCACATAGCTGACTGATAGTTGTGCTATATATCATTGTTTCATTTATAATACGCGAAAGATTATCCGTGTGTAAGAACAGATTTTATTAAATATAAGTAGACACAATGTTTGCAATTCATTTAATCTGAGATTAAAAGAACAAAACTGCAGCCTAAATACACAATTTTTAAATTATATAATCCAGCATCTCATCATAACAATATATATTCGACATATCAACATCATCTGACATATATATATATAAAAGATCAACAGAACTCAAATTACAGACCAACCCCTCTAAGACCCCAAAAAAACAAATCCAACACAAATAAACTGGCTTTTCAACTAGATAATTCTCATTTCTAAAAAATCACCTGAGGAAGAAGCCAAAAACATAATGGGCTGGCTTCGAAACATGAAAAGTTTTTGTGTAATGATACTATGATTTAAAAACATTGTAACAAACATTACAGTATCTATATATATACATATATATATATATATATACACACATATATATATATATGTGTGTGTATATATATATATATATATACACACACACACACACACATATATATATATATATATATATATGAGTTGACCATACGGATCGGAACCATACACACACACACACACGCATATACATAGATACATATATATATATATACATACATATATATATATATATATACATCTGTAAATTCAGATAAAATTTAGTGGGGAATTTCAACATGTCATTTTAAGGCATGCATTCCTCGAGCCCTTCCAAACATAGAATGAAAAACATTTTAAGCCCAGAGGTTAGTTTAGGTAAAGGAAGGGGTTGAGATGTATTGGTTTTCACTAGGTTGGGCTGGGGGAAGGAGTTAGTAGTAGTTCTTCCTCAGTAGTGGGAGGTATGTGGCCTGACCCTAGGATCAGCAGGGTAGGTGGTGTGGAGATAACTGCTAGGTCAACTTTTTAAAAAAATTCTGATTTTATTTTTATCGGGACTAACTGGGGGAATAAAATAATTATTGTTATTTATATTTATGATCTCTTTTCGTTTGTTAAGGAGTATATTTTGGTCTTGACATTTTAAAATTTTAATTTTTTCTGTCAAAAAAGAGAGAAGTGTGATAGAAGAAACTGCTGGCATAGAACTTACGGTCGCATCTAGCCAATTCAACTGTCAAATGATTAAGCCTTGCCCTTAATATGGGACTGCACTTACATTAATAAATTCAAGGTAGTATAGATAAAAGTTCATTTGAAAAATTACCATGCAAGTATTTACAGAAAAGGCACAGGTAAGCTACGTTAAGTCGGTGGAAGGGAATTTTTTAATCCTACAATTTAACACCTAATCCAATTCAGTGTCACCCACTGGGTGTAAATAACACTGGCTATGTTCGTTTTAATCGCACAAAGGATACTTTAGATTATTTTTCGTATGTTTGTTTTCGTTTAAAAGATTTTATTCTTTTTCTTTTTTCATTTACGAACACGTCATTCTTCGTCCTAAGGCTGTTTTAACGCTAACTATATAGACGGCTCTATCCGTTCGGCAGAGGAATTGAAAGATTCGCGCTCAAAACAAGGGTAATGATCCAACTGCAATAACGATTTCGGTCCGTTCGGGCGACAAGTGTCCAATCGCGCGCATCAAATATGTTGTTTTCGGTGAAGCGATTAGAATCTCCCAATACAAATACATACCTTACGTATATATATATATGCCCTTGTTTGCGTCGATGTGTTTATATATATATGTGTGTGTGTGTGTGTGTGTGTGTGTGTGTGTGTGTGTGTGTGTGTGTGTTTAAGTGTGTATTTAGTAAATGATCGATTTGTGATTAAAATTTTTCTGTTCTGTTTTTTGTCAAGGATGATATATATATATATATATATATATATATATATATATATATATATATATATATACCTGTTTGAGTATTGCGTAGGATAGAGTATGTGAAGAAGAGGAAGAAGAAAAAGAGGACGGCAGAAGAAAAGCAAGAAGAAGAAGACAAAAGGAGGAAGAAAAGACAAAAGGAAGAGGAAGAAGAAGAAGATGAAGAACGCAATGAAAACATAGAATCTAAATGCAAATCTTGTCAAAATGGTAATGTCACTTAAATTAGTTGTGTGTCAAAGAGGTTGTGTGTGCAAGAGGCCTGTCTAGACTTACAATTGTAGTTGACAACTAGTGAAATATCTATAACCAACATTTGCTAGTAAATTATGCGATTCACTTTCACTCTTCTTCAACGAAAACAAAAGACGAATTAGAACCATTAGAAGACTAACAAGCAGCAAACATGATTTAGAATCATTGTAAAAACAAAAGAAACTAAAGACGATTTAGAACCATAAAATTAATGAACCCAAAGACAATTTAGAACCATTAGAAAACCAATAAACATCAAACACGATTTAGAGCTATCAAATAACCAATGAATACAAACAGCGATTTAGAACTAATAGAACACTCTTGAAAACTAAAAAAAATTTCGAACCACCAGAAGACCAATGAACACCAAAGAAGACTTAGAACTATCAAATAAGCAATGCATAAAAAAGTCGATTTAAAACAGATGAAAGAACATAAAAAAACATGTTAAAGCATCCGAAGACCAATAAACACCAAAAACAATCTAGAGCCATTTGAAAACCAATGAACAGAACATGTACACCAAAGAAGATTTAAAACCGGTATAAGACTAATTAAAACCAGAAACTATTTAGTACCATCAGGAAACAAATAAACACCAAAGAAAATTCAGAATCAATAGAAAAACAACGAACCCCAAAGATGATTTAGAACTATCACACGATCAACGATTTAGAACCAGTAGAAGACCAATGAACACCAAGGAGGATTTAGAACCAGTAGAAGACCAATGACCACCAAAGACAATTTAGTACCATCAGGAAACAAATAAACACCAAAGAAAATTCAGAATCAATAGAAAAACAACGAACCCCAAAGATGATTTAGAACTATCACACGATCAACGATTTAGAACCAGTAGAAGACCAATGAACACCAAAGAGGATTTAGAACCAGTAGAAGACCAATGAACACCAAAGACAATTTAGTACCATCAGGAAACAAATAAACACCAAAGAAAATTCAGAATCAATAGAAAAACAACGAACGCCAAAGATGATTTAGAACTATCACAAGATCAACGAATACTAAAGACAATTTAGAACCAGTAGAAGAACAATGAACACCAAAGACGATTTAGAACCAGTAGAAGACTAATGAAAACCAATGACTATTTAGAACCAGTAGAAGATAAATGAACACCAAAGACGATTTAAAACCAGTAGAAGTCCAATGAACACCAAAGTCGATTTAGAACCAGTAGAAGACCAATGAACACCAAAGACGATTTAGAACCAGTAAATGACCAATGAACACCAAAGATGATTTAGAACCAGTAGAAGACCAATGAACACCAAAGACGATTTAGAACCATCAGGAAACAAATAAACACCAAAGAAAATTCAGAACCAGTAGAAGACCAACGAACACCAAAGACGATTTAGAACTATCACAAGATCAACGAATACCAAAGACGATTTAAAACCATAATCTATCAAATGAATCCCCAAGACGATTGAGAACCCTCATAAAGCCAATGATCACCAACAACAATTTACAACTATCAAAAACCAATAAACACCAAAGAAACTAATAAATACAAAAGACAATTAAAACAATTAAAAAACCAATGAACACCAAAATGGTTCTAGATCTATCAGAAGGCATTAAACACCAAAGACGATGTAGAACCAATAAAAGATCAATGAATACCAAAAACGAATTTAGAGCCATCACGAGAAGAGCGAACATCACAGATGTTTTAGATATATTAGACCAATGAACACTAAATGAACAACAAAAGCGATTTAGAACCATTGGACGACCAATGAACACTAAGATGATTTAGAACCATTGGAACACCAATGATTATCAAAGGCGTTTTAGAACTATCAGAAGAAACATTAACACCTTAGACAATTCAGGAACATTAAAATACCAATGATAAAAAAAGATGGTTTATAACTAACACAAGTCCATTGAACAAGAAATACCATTTAGACCCATTAGAAGACCTATGAACACCAATCATGATAAAGAACAATTGGAAGACCAATGAACACTAAAGACAATTGAGTACTCTCAGAAAACCCATGAACATCAAAGGTGATTTACAACAATCAAAGGGCCAATGGCCACTAAGCTTTATTTAGAACTATTAGAAGACCAATGGACACCAAAAAAAAACAATTTATACATTTCAGAAGACCAAAGAACACAAATGACAATTTAGAGCTATTATAAGACCAATGAACAACAAAGACGATATAGAACCATCGGAAAATCGATGAAAAAAGACGATTTAGAAACATTTCAAGACCAATGAACACTAAAGAATATTAGCGCGGTCTGGAGATTGATGAATACCAAAAACGATTTAAAACCATTAGAAGACCAATGAATATCAAGGACGATTTAGAACTATCAGAAGGCCAATGACTAAAAAAGACAATTTAGAACGAATAAAACACAAATGAAATCCAAAAGCAATTTAGAACAATCAGACGACCAGTGAAGATCAACGACGATTTAGAGGTATCAGAAGATCAGTTAACACCAAAGACCATTTAGAACCACCAGAAAATCAATGAATAGTAAAGTCGATTTAGAATTAATAGAAGACTAACAAAAGATTCGATGTAAGACCATCAGCAAACCAATGTCTAACAAAGAGTTTCTACAAACAATCGAAGACCAATGATCACAAAAAATGATTTATATTTATCAGAAGACTAATCAAAATCAAATACAATTTAGAACCAGTACAATGCAAATGCACAATAAAAACGATTTAGAACCATTAGAAGAACAATGAACACAACAGACGGTTTAGTAACTTCAGAAGACCAATAAAGAACACAGAATATTAAGAACCATGAGAAACCAATAATCACCAAAGGCGATTTAGAGCCGTCAGGAGACCAATAAATACCAAATACGATTTAGACATATCAGAAGATCAATGAACACCAAATACGATTTAGACAATCAGAAGACCAATGAACACCAAATACAATTTAGACAATCAGAAGACCAATGAACACCAAATACAATTTAGACAATCAGAAGACCAATGAACACCAAATATGATTTAGACAATCAGAAGACCAATGAACACCAAATACGATTTAGACATATCAGAAGAACAATGAACACCAAATACAATTCAGACAATCAGAAGACCAATGAACACCAAATACGATTTAGACAATCAGAAGACCAATGAACACCAAATACAATTTAGACAATCAGAAGACCAATGAACACCAAATACAATTGAGACAATCAGAAGACCAATGAACACCAAATACGATTTAGACAATCAGAAGACCAATGAACACCAAATACGATTTAGACAATCAGAAGACCAATGAACACCAAATACGGTTTAGACAATCAGAAGACCAATGAACACCAAATACAATTTAGACAATCAGAAGACCAATGAACACCAAATACGATTAAGACAATCAGAAGACCAATGAACACCAAATATGATTTAGACAATCAGAAGATCAATGAACACCAAATACGATTTAGACAATCAGAAGACCAATGAACACCAAATACAATTTAGACAATCAGAAGACCAATGAACACCAAATATGATTTAGACAATCAGAAGACCAATGAACACCAAATACGATTTAGACATATCAGAAGAACAATGAACACCAAATACAATTCAGACAATCAGAAGACCAATGAACACCAAATACGATTTAGACAATCAGAAGACCAATGAACACCAAATACAATTTAGACAATCAGAAGACCAATGAAGATCAAATACAATTTAGACAATCAGAAGACCAATTAACACCAAATACGATTAAGACAATCAGAAGACCAATGAACACCAAATATGATTTAGACAATCAGAAGATCAATGAACACCAAATACAATTTAGACAATCAGAAGACCAATGAACACCAAATACAATTTAGACAATCAGAAGACCAATGAACACCAAATATGATTTAGACAATCAGAAGACCAATGAACACCAAATACGATTTAGACATATCAGAAGAACAATGAACACCAAATACAATTCAGACAATCAGAAGACCAATGAACACCAAATACGATTTAGACAATCAGAAGACCAATGAACACCAAATACAATTTAGACAATCAGAAGACCAATGAACACCAAATACAATTGAGACAATCAGAAGACCAATGAACACCAAATACGATTTAGACAATCAGAAGACCAATGAACACCAAATACGATTTAGACAATCAGAAGACCAATGAACACCAAATACGGTTTAGACAATCAGAAGACCAATGAACACCAAATACAATTTAGACAATCAGAAGACCAATGAACACCAAATACGATTAAGACAATCAGAAGACCAATGAACACCAAATATGATTTAGACAATCAGAAGATCAATGAACACCAAATACGATTTAGACAATCAGAAGACCAATGAACACCAAATACAATTTAGACAATCAGAAGACCAATGAACACCAAATATGATTTAGACAATCAGAAGACCAATGAACACCAAATACGATTTAGACATATCAGAAGAACAATGAACACCAAATACAATTCAGACAATCAGAAGACCAATGAACACCAAATACGATTTAGACAATCAGAAGACCAATGAACACCAAATACAATTTAGACAATCAGAAGACCAATGAAGATCAAATACAATTTAGACAATCAGAAGACCAATTAACACCAAATACGATTAAGACAATCAGAAGACCAATGAACACCAAATATGATTTAGACAATCAGAAGATCAATGAACACCAAATACAATTTAGACAATCAGAAGACCAATGAACACCAAATACGATTTAGACAATCAGAAGACCAATGAACACCAAATACAATTTAGACAATCAGAAGACCAATGAACACCAAATACGGTTTAGACAATCAGAAGACCAATGAACACCAAATATGACTTAGAAAATCAGAAGATCAATGAACACCAAATACAATTTAGACAATCAGAAGACCAATGAACACCAAATATGATTTAGACAATCAGAAGACCAATGAACATTAAATATGATTTAGACAATCAGAAGACCAATGAACACCAAATACGATTTAGACATATCAGAAGAACAATGAACACCAAATACGATTTAGACAATCAGAAGACCAATGAACACCAAATATGATTTAGACAATCAGAAGATCAATGAACACCAAATATGATTTAGACAATCAGAAGATCAATGAACACCAAATACGATTTAGACAATCAGAAGACCAATGAACACCAAATATGATTTAGACAATCAGAAGACCAATGAACACCAAATATGATTTAGACAATCAGAAGATCAATGAACACCAAATATGATTTAGACAATCAGAAGACCAATGAACACCAAATACGATTTAGACAATCAGAAGATCAATGAACACCAAATATGATTTAGACAATCAGAAGCCCAATGAACACCAAATACGATTTAGACAATCAGAAGACCAATGAACACCAAATATGATTTAGACAATCAGAAGACCAATGAACACCAAATATGATTTAGACAATCAGAAGATCAATGAACACCAAATACGATTTAGACAATCAGAAGACCAATGAACACCAAATATGATTTAGACAATCAGAAGATCAATGAACACCAAATACGTTTTAGAACTATCATAAGACCAATGAATAAAAAGATTATTTAGAACCAATAGAAAACCAGTGAACAATAAAGAAGATTAGAACCATCAGAAAATCAATCTAGATAAATACATTAGATCCATTAGAAGACCAATGAACACAAAATGAACACCAAATTCGATATAGAACAAACAGAAGACCAATGAAAACCAAAGAGCATTGAAACCATTAAAAGACCAAAGAACACCCAAGTCGATTTACAGCCATCAGAAAACCAATGAATACCGAAGAAGTTTTGCATCCATTAGAACACCAATGATCACCAAATAAACACCAAAGAAGATTTAGAACGCGTAGAAGTCTAATAAATATCAAAGACCATTTACAACCACCAGAAGACAAATAAACACCATAGACAATTCAGAACTATTAGGAAACCAGTGAACACAATAGATGATTTAGAACACAAGACCCATGAACAACAAAGAAGATGAAAACCATTAAAAAACGAATGAACACCAAAGACGATTTAGATCCATTAGGAGTCCAATGAACATCAAATGAACACTAAACACGATTTAGAACGATAAAAAGATTAATGTCTAGGAAAGTGATTTAGAACCATTAGAAAACGAATGAACACCAAAGACGATTTAAAACTATCAGAAAACCAATGAAAAGTACAGATGTTTTAGATCCATTAGAAGACGAATAAACACCAAAGACAATTCAGAACCAATAGAATACGAATGAACACCAAAGACGATGTAGAACTATCAGAAAACCAATGAAAAGTACAGATGTTTTAGATCCATTAGAAGACGAATAAACACCAAAGACAATTCAGAACCAATAGAATACGAATGAACACCAAAGACGATTTAAAACTATCAGAAAACCAATGAAAAGTACAGATGTTTTAGATCCATTAGAAGACGAATAAACACCAAAGACAATTCAGAACCAATAGAATACGAATGAACACCAAAGACGATTTAAAACTATCAGAAAACCAATGAAAAGTACAGATGTTTTAGATCCATTAGAAGACGAATAAACACCAAAGACAATTCAGAACCAATAGAATACGAATGAACACCAAAGACGATGTAGAACTATCAGAAAACCAATGAAAAGTACAGATGTTTTAGATCCATTAGAAGACGAATAAACACCAAAGACAATTCAGAACCAATAGAATACGAATGAACACCAAAGACGATTTAAAACTATCAGAAAACCAATGAAAAGTACAGATGTTTTAGATCCATTAGAAGACGAATAAACACCAAAGACAATTCAGAACCAATAGAATACGAATGAACACCAAAGACGATGTAGAACTATCACAAGATCAATGAATACCAACGACGTAGAACCATTAGAATAAATATGAACACCAAAAACCATATAGAACTATCAAAAAACTAATGAACACCAAAGACGTTTTAGATCCAACAGAAGACCAATGAACACCAAATGGACAGCAAAGATGATTTAGAAACATCAGAAGACCAATAAACACCAAAAACGATTTTGGAAATTTTAGAAGACCAATAAACAGCAATGGCAATTTCGAAACACTAGAAACCGATGAATATCAAAGAGGAGTTAGAACCAGTAGAAGACCAATGAACACCAAAGACGATTTAGAACTATCAGAAGACAAATGAACACCAAAAATAATTTACAACCATTAGAATTCCAATAAACACCAAAGACGATTTTGAACTACCAGAAGACCAATAAGCTTATATATATATACAAGTGAGAGAAAAAAAGGAAGTTATATATTTTCTTTCTCTCTTTCTCTTAGAGAATATATATATACCTTCTTCATGTCTGTTTCACTCAGAGTATATTTATAATGATGTAATATATACATCATATATACTGAGATAAATCAAAGAGAATGAACTCAGATATGTGCGTGTGCGTGTGCGTGTGTGTATGTGTCTGCGCAAGCGCATTCGTGAGCAATTGTAAGTTTAAGTGTAATTTTCTTTGTAGTGTATTTAGCTTTGATTGTTTTATCTAACCGATTGCGGAATACTTTTTGTTTTTGATTTTGCACTTTAAGGCCTTTTGCCAAACTTGAGTTGTCCAGCTTAGAGAATCTCCACACACGCAATTTAATTTGTTTTTCTAATGTCATTCTTTTGGCGTATCATCGTCTCCTATGTTTTCCTTCCTTCCTTCCTTCCTTCCTTCCTTCCTTCCTTCCTTCCTCCCTCCCTTCCTTCTTTCTCCTTATCTTCTTTTCCGCTTCCTCTCCTCTTGTCATCTGATTACTTCTTCCTTCCTTCCTGCCTTCCTTCCTTCCTTCCTTCCTTCCTTCCTTCCTTGCTTGCTTCCTTCTCCATATCTTTTTCTCTTCCTCTCTTCTTTTCATTTGATTCCTTCCTTCCATCCTTCCTTCCTTCTCCATATCTTCTTTTACGCTTCCTCTCCTATTTTCATCTGATTACTTCTTCCTTCCTTCCTTCCTTCACCATACCTTCTTTCTCTCTTCCTCTCCTCTTTTCATCTGATTCTTTCCATCCTTCCTTCCTTTCTTCACCATATCTTTTTTCTCTTTCTCTCCTCTTTTCATCTGATTGCTTCCTTCCTTCCTTCCTTCCTTATCTTCTTTTTCGCTTCCTCTCCTCTTTTCATCTGATTCCTTCCTTCCTTCCTTCTTTCCTTCTTTCCTTCTCTATATATTCTTTTTATCTTCCTCTGCTCTTTTCACTTGATTCCTTCCTTCCTTCCTTCACCATATCTTCGTTTTCTCTTCCTCTCCTCTTTTCATCGGATTCCTTCCTTCCCTCCTTCTCCATATCATCTTTTTATCTTCCTCTCCTCTTTTCATCTTATTCCTACCTTCCTTCATTCCTTCCTTCTCCATATCTTCTTTTTCTCTTTGTTTCCTCTTTTTATCTTATTCCTTCCAGCCTTCCTTCCTTCCTTCCTTCCTTCTTACCTTCCTTCCTTCCTTCTCCATTCTTCTTTTTCTCTTCCTCTCCTCTTTTCATCCCATTCCTTCCTTATTACATTCCTTCCTTCCTTCCATGCTTCTCCATATCTTCTTTTTCTCTTCCTCTCCTCCTTTCATCTGATTCTTTCCATCTTTCCTTTCTTTCTTCACCATATCTTCTTTTTCCCTTTCTATCCTCTTTTCATCTGATTGCTTGCTTCCTTCCTTCCTTCCTTCATTCCTTCCTTCCTTCTCCATATCTTCTTTTTCTCTTTGTTTCCTCTTTTTATCTTATTCCTTCCAGCCTTCCTTCCTTCCTTCCTTCCTTCTTACCTTCCTTCCTTCCTTCTCCATTCTTCTTTTTCTCTTCCTCTCCTCCTTTCATCTGATTCTTTCCATCTTTCCTTTCTTTCTTCACCATATCTTCTTTTTCCCTTTCTATCCTCTTTTCATCTGATTGCTTGCTTCCTTCCTTCCTTCCTTGCTTCTTCCTTCCTTCTCCTTATCTTTTTCCCTTCCTCTTCTCTTTTCATCTGATTCATTTCTTCCTTCTTTCCTTCCTTCCCCATATATACTTTTTATCTTCCTCTGCTCTTTTCATTTGATTCCTTCCTTCCTTCCTTCCTTCTCCATATCATTTTTCTCTTCCTCACCTTTTTCTCATGATTCCTTCCTTCCTTCCTTCACCATATCTTCTTTTGCTATTCATCTCATCTTTTCATCGGATTCCTTCCTTCCCTCCTTTTCCATATCATCTTTTTATCTTCCTCTCCTTTTTTCACCTGATTCCTACATTCCTTCCTTCCTTCCTTCCTCCTTCCTTCCTTCTCCATATCTTCTTTTTGTCTTCGCCTCCTCTTTTCATCTGATTCCTCCCAGCCTTCCTTCCTTCATTTCTTCCTTCCTTCTCCATTCTTCTTTTTCTCTTCCTCTCCTCTTTTCATCTCATTCCTTCCTTCCTTCTCCATACCTTCTTTTTCTGTTCTTCTCCTCTTTTCATCTGATTCTTTCCATCCTTCCTTACTTTCTTCACCATATCTTCTTTTTCCCTTCCTATCCTCTTTTCATCTAATTGCTTCCTTCCTTCCTTCCTGCCTTCCTTCCTTCTTTCCTTGATTTATCTCAGTATATATGATGTATATATTACATCATTATAAATATACTCTGAGTGAAACAGACATTGATGTTCTTTTTCTCTTCCTCTTCTCTTTTCATCTGATTCCTTCCTTCCTTCCTTCATTTCTTCCTTCCCCATATATTCTTTTTATATTCCTCTGCTCTTTTCATTTGATTCCTTCCTTCCTTCCTTCCTTCCTTCCTTCCTTCCCCTTCCTTCCCCATATCTTCTTTTTTTCTTCCTCTCCTCTTTTCATCGGATTCCTTCCTTCCCTCCTTCTCCATATCATCTTTTTATCTTCCTCTCAACTTTTCATCTGATTCCTTCCTTCCATCCTTCCTTCCTTCCTTCCTTCCTTCCTTCCTTCCTTCCTTCCTTCCTCCATATCTTCTTTTTCTCTTCGTCTCCTCTTTTCATCTGATTCCTCCCAGCGTTCGTTCCTTCATTCCTTCCTCCCTTCTCCATTCTTCTTTTTCTCTTCCTCTCCTCTTTTCATCTGATTCATGACTTATTACATTCCTTCCTTCCTTGCTTCTCCATATCTTCTTTTTCTCTTCCTCTCCTCTTTTCATTTGATTTCTTCCTTCCTTCCTTGCTTCTCCATTTGTTCTTTTTCTCTTCCTCTCCTCTTTTCATCCGATTCTTTCCTTCCTTCCTCCCTTCCTTCCTTCTCCATATATTCTTTTTCTCTTCCTCTCCTCTTTTCATCGGACTCCTTCCTTCCTTCTCCATACCTTCTTTTTCTCTTTGTCTCCTCTTTTCATCTGATACTTCCTTCCTTCCTTCCTTCCTTCCTTCCTTCCTTCTCTATAACTTCTTTTTCTATTCCTCTCCTTTTTCCATCTGATTCCTTCCTTCTTTCCTTCCTTCTTTCCTTCTCCATATCTTCTTTTTCTCTTCCTCTCTTCTTTTCATCTGATTCCTTCCTTCTTTTCTTCTTTCCTTCTCCATATCTTCTTTTACTCTTCCTCTCCTCTTTCGTCTGATTCCTTCCTTAATTCCTTCCTTCCTTCTCCATATCTCCTTTTTCTCTTCCTCTCCTCTTTTCATCTGATTCCTTCCTTGCTTCCTTCTCTATATCTTCTTTTTTTCTTCTTCTCCTCTTTTCATCTGATTCCTTCCTTCCTTCCTTCCTTCTTTCCGTCTCCATATCTTCTTTTTCTCTTTCTCTCGTCTTTACATCTGATTCATTCCTTCCTTCCTTCCTTCCTTCCTTCCTTCCTTCCTTCCTTCCTTCTCTATATCTTCTTTTTCTCTTCCTCTCTTTTTTCATCTGTTTCCTTCCTTCCTTCCTTCCTTCCTTCCTTCCTTCCGTCTCCATATTTTCTTTTTCTATTCCTCTCCTCTTTTCATCTGATTCCTTCCTTCCTTCTCCATATCTTCTTTTTCTCTTCCTCTCCTCTTTTCATCTGATTCTTTCCTTATTTCCTTCCTTCTTTCCTTCCTTCCTTCTCCATATCTTCTTTTTCTCTTCCTCTCCTCTTTTCATTTGATTTTTTCCTTATTTCCTTCCTTCTTTCCTTGCTTCCTTCTCTATATCTTCTTTTTCTCTTCCTCTCTTCTTTTCATCTGTTTTCTTTCCTTCTTTCCTTCTCCATATCTTCTTTTTCTATTCCTCTCCTTTTTTCATCTGATTCCTTTCTTCCTTCCTTCCTTCCTTCCTTCTCCATATCTTTTTCTTTTCCTCTCCTCTTTTCATCTGATTCTTTCCTTATTTCCTTCCTTCCATCCTTCCTTCCTTACTTACTTCCTTCTCCATATCTTCTTTTCTCATCCTCTCCTCTTTTCATCTGATTCCTTCCTTCCTTCCGTCCTTCTCCATATCTTCTTTTTCTCTTCCTCTCCTTATTTCATCTAATTCCTTCCTTCCTTCCTTCCTTCCTTCCTTCTCCATATATTCTTTTTCTCTTTCTTTCCTCTTTTCATCTGATTCCTTCCTTCCTTCCTTCCTTCCTTCCTTCCTTCCTTTCTTTCCTTCCGTGCTTCCTTCCTTCCTTCCTTCTCGATATGTTCGTTTTCTCTTCCTCTCCTCTTTTCATCTGATTCCTTCCTTCCTTCCTTCTTTCCTTCTCCATATCTTCTTTTTCTCTTCCTCTCCTCTTTTCATCTGATTCCTTCCTTCCTTCCTTCGTTCTCCATATCTTCTATTTCTCTTTCTCTCCTCTTTTCATCTGATTCCTTCCCTCCTTCCTTCTTTCCTTCTTTTGTTTCCTTTCCTTTCCTTTTCTTCTTTCTATATTGCCTTTTCCTTTTCCTTCCTCTGTAATCAATCGCTAAATGCATTTCGTGTGTCTTTAGCAGTTCCAAGCAAACAGGTTCCTCAAACGAATTTCCAAATCGCAAAACCCCGAGAAACGATTGTCCATTGGTTGTTTCTCGATATTCTGACTCTTTTTTCCATCAATTTCCCAATAGTTGCTGATTCTTCAAACTTAACTTTTGTCTGCTTTTCTTAAATCTTTATTTTCCTGAACTTCATTTACTGAAATCTTATTTCATTCGCGTCGCTTTGTTTGAAATTCTTTTCTGCTTTCTTTCTTCCTTCTTTTAAATATTTTCATTTTATTGTTGTTATTTAAATTTTCTTTTGAGTTAATTTTCCTGTTTTATTCTGTTTCTCTTTCACTTTTTTCTTCTCAAACAATAGAATTTTAAATTTCTGTCTATATTCCTTCTTAATATACTTCTATTATTCATTCTTTCTTATAATTCATCTCCCTGTTTCTTTTAATTCCTTTCTTTCTTTCTTTTAATTCCTTTATTTTTTAATTCTTTCATTTTTTTATTTTAAATCTTTTCTTACTTTCTTTCATTCTTCCTTTAATTTCTTTCTTTTCTTTTTTGACTCCTTTTTTCTTTCTTTCTTTTGATTCATTTTTCTTTTATTTGATTCCTTTCTTTCTTTCGCTCTTTCTTTTCATTCCTTTCTTTCCTTCTTTCCTTCTTTCTTTTTTCTTTTTTTCTTTCTTTTTTCATTCTTTTTCTAATTCCATTCTTTCTACTTTCTTTTTTCTTTCTTCTTTTCTTTTTCTTTCTGTTTCTGTATCTTTATTTTATTTATTTATTTTATTTTTCCATCATTGTCTATACATTTTGCATCGTTTTTCTTTTTGACTTTTCACGTTCCCGTCTCAATTTCTATTTTAAAAAATTGTTTTTTCTTAAATTCCTTCTCTTTTTCTTATTGAAAAATAATCTTTCATTCCTCATTCACTTTATTTTAAAATTTATATTTTCTTGTTTTCTTTCATTTTACTTTTTTCTCTTAGTTTCTTTCTTCTTCTTTGAAAATAATTTTTCATCACTCATTGACTTTATTTTAAAATTCATCATTTTTCTTCCTTTTAATTTCTTTTTCTTTAATTCCTTCTTTGTTTCTTCTTTGAAAATAATCTTTCATTTTTTCATTGACTATATTTTAAAAATTGTTATTTTTTCTTTCTTTCTTTCTTTCTTTCTTTCTTTATTTATTTATTTATTTATTTTTTAAATTATTTTTTCATTCTTCTTTGAAAATAATTTTTCATTCCTCATTGAATTTATTTTAAAATTTATAATTTTTCTTTCCTTTTTCTTTCTTTCTTTCTTTCTTTCTTTTTCTTAATTTCTTTCTTTAAATTCTTTCTTTTTTCTTTGAAAATAATATTGCATTCCTTGTTGACTTTATTTAAAAACTTATCATTTTTTCTTTCTTTTAATTTTTCTCTTTAATTTCTTCTTTCTTTCTTCATCGAAAATAATCTTTTATTCCTTATTGACTTTATTTTAAAATTTATACTTTTTTCTTGTTTTTTTCTTTCTTTCTTTTAATTCATTTCTTTAAATTTTTCTTTTTTTCATTACTCATTGACTTTATTTTAAAATCTATATTATTTTTCATTCGTTCTTTTTCCTTTCTTTATTTATTCATTTATTTTTCAGTCATTCTTATTATTTCTTTTTTAAATGTATATCGCACTTATTTTCTTTTCTTGTCTTTCTTTTATCTTTTTTCTTTATTCGCTTTTTCACCACTTACATTTTATTCCTTTCTCTTTCAATCTTTCTTGTCCTTTTTTTCTTTTTTAGTTACTTTCTTTCATTGACTTTCTTTCCTTGGCGTGATATATTTTGTTTTTTATCTTCTTTATTTTTTATTTGACTTTATTTTTCTGCTTTTTTGAAAAAAGACTAATTAATTTTTATGTGTTTCAGCATTTTCTTTCATCTTTCTTTGCTAGAGTCGTTCATCTCCCTCTTTACCTCATTTAGATTTCTTCTGGGTTTTTTTCTTTTTTCTACCACGGATGCCAGTTCATTTTATTTGTTTCGTTTTATTTCATTCTTTTTTTTTCGTTTTCTTTCTTTCTATTTTTTTTATTAATTTTTCTTAATTCTATCATTTATTCTCTTTTCATTGTCTGTCAGAAATTCTCTCCACCGTCTTATTTCTTATATTTTTCATTTTCATTGTTTTTTCTTAATTTTTTCATTTTCATTGTTTTTCTTAATTTTTCCATTTTCATTGTTTTTTTATATTTTTCATTTTCATTGTTTTTCTTAATTTTTCCATTTTCATTGTTTTTCTTAAATTTTTTATTTTCATTTTCTTATATTTTTCATTTTCATTGTTTTTTCTTATATTTTCCATTTTGAATGATTTTCTTAAATTTTTCATTTTCATTGTTTTTCTTAAAGTTTTCATTTTCACTGTTGTTTCTTATATTTTCTATTATCATTGTTTTTCTTATATTTTTCATTCCCATTGGTTTTTTCTTATAATTTCCATTTTCATTGTTTTTCTTATAGTTTTCATTTCCATTGTTTTTCTTATATTTTCCATTTTCATTGTTTTTTCTTATATTTTTCATTTCCATTGTTTATCTTATATTTTCCATTTTCATTGTTTTTTCTTATATTTTCCATTTTAATTGTTTTTCTTAAATTTTTCATTATCATTGTTTTTCTTAAATTTTTCATTTTCATTGTTTTTCTTATATTTTTAATTTTCATTGTTTTACTTATATTTTCCATTTTCATTGTTTTTCTTAAATTTTTCATTTTCATTGTTTTTCTTAAAGTTTTCATTTTCACTGTTGTTTCTTATATTTTCTATTATCATTGTTTTTCTTATATTTTTCATTCCCATTGTTTTTTTCTTATAATTTCCATTTTCATTGTTTCTCTTAAATCTTTCATTTTCATTGTTTTTTCTTATATTTTCCATTTTCATTGTTTTTTCTTATATTTTCCATTTTAATTGTTTTTCTTATATTTTTCATTTTCATTGTTTTTCTTATAGTTTTCATTTCCATTGTTTTTCTTATATTTTCCATTTTCATTGTTTTTTCTTATCTTTTTCATTTCCATTGTTTTTTCTTATATTTTCCATTTTCATTGTTTTTCTTAAATTTTTTATTATCATTGTTTTTCTTAAATTTTTCATTTTCATTGTTTTTCTTATATTTTTCATTTCCATTGTTTTTTCTTATAATTTCCATTTTCATTGTTTTCCTTAAATCTTTCATTTTCATTGTTTTTCTTATATTTTTCATTTCCATTGTTTTTTCTTATATTTTCCATTTTCATTTTTTTTAATATTTTTCATTTTCATTATATTTTCTTATATTTTCCATTTTCTTTGTTTTATTCTTATATTTTCCATTTTCTTTTGCTTTTTCTTTCTTCCATGTTTTTTCTTTTTAATAACATCCTTTCTTTCTCCTAACTTTTTCTTATTTCACATACTTACAGTAATTTTTTCTTTTGATTCCATTTTTTCTTTCTTCCATTCATTCTTTATTTATTTTCTTCATGCATTTCTTTCTTTCTTCTTTTTTCCTCCTTATCTTATTGTCTTTCAAAACTCTTTTTTCTTTTGATTCCATTGTTTTCTTTCTTTTTGTTTTCTTCAATAATTTTTTCTTTCATTTCATTCTATTCTTTTCCCACTATCATTCTTTTCATTTATTTCTTTTTTTCTGCCAACAATTCATTATTTTCTTTCTTTACTATTTTTCTTAGACAACAATTTTCATTCATTCTTCAATTCCTTTTTCTCTCATTGTCTTTGTAGTTTCTATTTTTTCTCTTAATTTTATTCTCTACTTTCTTCATTTTTACCATCCTTTCTTTCTGCTGATGTATTTCTTCATTCTTTCTTTCTATTGTCATTATTTATTCTTTTCTCTTTCTTTTATTCTTTTCCCTCTTTCTTCCATTTGCTATATTTGTTTATCTTTATATATTTCTCTAATTTTTAATTTTTTAAAAATTTTCTACTTTCACGAAGAGAATTTTTCCTTCTTTATTTCAAATTTCTAATATTTTTCTTCAATTGCACCTTTATTCATTTTATTCTGTTTTCTTTCATTCCGTATCCTTTTTAGTATTTTTCTTTTTATCTTTCTTCTTTTACCAGTCATTCATATATTTATATTTCTTTCGTTCATTCGCTCTTTCTTTTTTCTTCACGCATTCCTTCTTTCTTTCTTTCTTTCTTTTTACATTAACCAATTTACATTTTCTATCTTCATTTCATTTCCAAACTGATTCTCATTGCTTCTTTCTTTCTTTTTTATTTTTCTATTTTTATTTCTTTCTGTCAGTTTCTTCCCCTTTTCTTTTTTTTCTATTCTTTTTTTCTTTTTTGATCAGAATCAGTCTACATTCTCTTTTTTTCTTTTTTCTTCGTTCATTTAGCAACTCGCTCTTTCTTTCGTTATTTTTTCAATCAGTCTATTTTTTGTTTTATTTTTCTCTTTTTTTCTTCTTCCGATTTTTCTTTCTTTGTCAGTCTTTTCTTTTTTTTTTTAATTTTTTACCAATTTACACATTTTCTTTTTTCCTCTATTTCTTTCTTTTATTTTATTATGTCGCTTTTTTATTTCTTTTTTCTTTCATTCATAATTTTTCTTTTCTTCTTTTTTCCTTTCTTCTTTTCTCCTTTCTTCTTTGTAAAATCAATGTACATTCCGTTTTTATTTGTCTTTTTTATACTTCCATGAATTATACTTTCTTTCTCAGTCTTCCTTCTCTTTCTTTCTTTCACAATGTATTTCCTTCTCTATTTCTTTCTTTCTCCCTTTTTTATTTCATCTTTTTAATCAATCGACATTCTTTGCATTCTCTTTTTTTACTTCCTTGATTATTTCTTTCTCAGTTTCCCTTCTCCTTGTTTGTTTCTCTGTTTCTTTTACCTGTCTTCACATATCCTTTTTCTGTTTCTTTTCTTCTCTCTTTTCCTTTCCTGCTGTCTGTTTTTATTTTGTTCTTTCTTTCGTTCTTTTTTCTTTTACTAATCCATTTTCCTTTCTTGATCTATTTCCTTCTTCTTCTTTTTACTTTCTTTCACTTCTAATTTCCCTTTTCTTGAACATTTGTATTATTTCTTTTTTTCCTTTCCTTTTTATCTCTATTCTTTCCTTCAATAATCCAGATATTTTCATTCTTTATCTATTTCTTTTACCAATTCACATTTTTCTTCCTCATTTCTGTTACTCTTTTTCATTCATTCTTTCTTTCTTTTTTCTTTCTTTCTTTCTTTCATTCTTTCTTTCTTTCTTTCTTTCTTTCTTTTACCAGTTCACGGTTTTTCTTTATCTCTCTCTCATTTTCTTTCTTTCTTTTGCTAAACCACACTTTTTCTTTATTTTTCTATTTTTTTCTTTCTTTTTGACCAATCTCATATTCTTTTCTTTTTCATTCATTCAATTTTAAGACGATTTACATCGGTCGACTAACACCCTACCTTTAACTCTTCAATAATCCAGATATTTTCATTCTTTATCTATTTCTTTTACCAATTCACATTTTTCTTCCTCATTTCTGTTACTCTTTTTCATTCATTCTTTCTTTCTTTTTTCTTTCTTTTTTCTTTCTTTCTTTCTTTCTTTCTTTCTTTCTTTTACCAGTTCACGGTTTTTCTTTATCTCTCTCTCATTTTCTTTCTTTCTTTTGCTAAACCACACTTTTTCTTTATTTTTCTATTTTTTTCTTTCTTTTTGACCAATCTCATATTCTTTTCTTTTTCATTCATTCAATTTTAAGACGATTTACATCGGTCGACTAACACCCTACCTTTAACTCTTCAATAATCCAGATATTTTCATTCTTTATCTATTTCTTTTACCAATTCACATTTTTCTTCCTCATTTCTGTTACTCTTTTTCATTCATTCTTTCTTTCTTTTTTCTTTGTTTTTTCTTTCTTTCTTTCTTTCTTTCTTTCTTTCTTTTACCAGTTCACGGTTTTTCTTTATCTCTCTCATTTTCTTTCTTTCTTTTGCTAAACCACACTTTTTCTTTATTTTTCTATTTTTTTCTTTCTTTTTGACCAATCTCATATTCTTTTCTTTTTCATTCATTCAATTTTAAGACGATTTACATCGGTCGACTAACACCCTACCTTTAACTCTTCAATAATCCAGATATTTTCATTCTTTATCTATTTCTTTTACCAATTCACATTTTTCTTCCTCATTTCTGTTACTCTTTTTCATTCATTCTTTCTTTCTTTTTTCTTTCTTTCTTTCTTTCTTTCTTTTACCAGTTCACGGTTTTTCTTTATCTCTCTCTCATTTTCTTTCTTTCTTGTGCTAAACCACACTTTTTCTTTATTTTTCTATTTTTTTCTTTCTTTTTGACCAATCTCATATTCTTTTCTTTTTCATTCATTCAATTTTAAGACGATTTTCATCGGTCGACTAACACCCTACCTTTAACTCTGCCTTTAACCAAGTCGCTTATCTCAATTTCACCCAGTCATTCCGTGGCTGTAATTACTTCCCTCTACAAACTCCCAATTTCAACATCCAAAAAAAGACCCCTACATTTTTTTTTATTAATACTAAAAGAGATGAAAAGAGATGAAACCAGAAACAAAAATTCCGAAAATCTCAAAGACAAGACATCATTCCCCGTATTCCATTCTATTTAGCTAAGCGAGATGCCTTCGGCAAGGTTTTTCATTCTGTCTCAATATGTTACCAGCGTTCACGGTCGATTACGTATGGCGGGAAAGACGTGTCAGACATGAAGAATATATTAAGGAAAATCGTGCAGAGGGATGAGTCGTTAACAGACTTTGATGCCGATGTGTTTGGTGGGCGGGCGGCTAGTTTGTGTTATGAAGATACATACATACATATATATATATATATATATATATATATATATATATATACTAAGTGTGTTTGTTAGGGATCTTACGTTACAGAACTTTGCAAGATTTCGGAAGAATGAAGATCTCTTTTTCCTGAATTAAACATTCGCCTGACGTTGCACTGCAATTTAGAACCTTGAGAAAATTGTTATAAAGAATTGTATGAACTTGAACTATCCTGATGGAAAATTAAAATAAAGAGAGAGAGAGAGAGAGAGAGAGAGCAGTAAACGTGAAAGAAAGAAAGAAAGAAAGAAAGAAAGAAAGAAAGAAAGAAAGAAAGAAAGAAAAAGCAAGCAAGAAAGAAAGGCAGGTAAGTTCAGAGAATGAAACAAAGACAGATTAAAAAACCTCGAAAAATAAAGAAGAATAAGACACAGAGAAAGAAAAAAGACACAAGGAAGGAAGGAAGGAAGGAAGGAAGGAAGGAAGGAAGGAAGGAAGGCAGAAAGGCAGAAAGAAAGGAAGGAAGGAGTAATGATAGCCTAGACGGAAAAAAAATAAATAGGCACATATTTATAAATAAAAAAGTAAGCAAAGAAAAGGAAGAAATGATATATGATAGATAAAAGCTATAATATACTTAAAGAGAAAAAGAAAGAATAAAAGAAAGAAAGAAAGAAAGATATTTTTAAATATTCAAATAATGAAATAAAGACAAAAGAACAGTTCTAGAAAAATTAAAAAAAGCAAAAAGGTTGAAAGAAAAAAACGAAACAAAGAAATAAAAATAAATAAAAAATCAAAATAAATGAAAAGGAAAAAGGAGAAAATAAATATAAAATAAAGAAAGAAGAAGAAAAAATAAAACGAAAAAAGGAAAAATTAAATCGGGTAAAAAAGTGAAAGTAAGAAAATACAGTAGAATTATGAAAACATAAAAAATGAAAAAAACAAAATAGAGAAGAAGACAAGGCGAGAAAAGAAGAAGAAAGAAACAATCCCGTATAAAAGAAAAAGTAAAAGAATAGAGCAGAAATAAGAAAAAGAGAAGAAAGGAAAAAGAATGAGAGAGAGACAGAGAATGAGATGAGAAAGCGGTTATAAAAAGAGAGTAAAAATGAATGAAAAGAAAGGAGAAAAAATAAAATCAATTAAAAAAAGATAAGAAAATAGAGCGAACATAAGAAAAAGAAACGAAAGGAAAAAAAACGAATGAGAGAGAGAGAGTGAGATGAGAAAGCGGTAATTAAAAGAAAACAAAAAAATGAATGAAAAAAAGGAGAAAAAAAGAAGAATTAAGTAAAAAAAGAAAAAGTAAAAACAAAATGAGCAGAAATAAGAACAAAGAGAAGAAAAGAAAAAAGAATGTGAAAAAGAGAGAGAGAGAGAGAGAAAAGATGTGAAATCGGTAATAAAAAAAAAAGAAAAATGAATGAAAAGAAAGAAGACTGGGATATAAAAATAAATTAACCAATAAGAAAACAGAAATATAAGCACATAGAGTGAATGTTGAATAAAAAGCAGCCATCTTATCTTTTTTATTTCTTAAATGTCAATTTTCATTTAAAACCTGGATTATCCAAGAAAGATTATTTGGGGCTAGGGAGGGTCCCCCGAACACAATAATGAAACACATGAAATCAAGAGTAGATCTTGAAGACAGGCGTTGCCGAAGCTGTGAGGTTTATTCCTAACAACATATGATGAAAAAAAAAAGAAACGGCTTTAAATCGGACGAGGAGGGACCGATGAGCAGATATAAATAATGAGAAACTTTGTATTTCGGCTGGGTGGCTGGGGTGCAAACTAGATGGATGCATGAAGGATTTTTCTCCGCCCATGTGAAGGCTGGTATTTGAATTCGAAAAGGAAACGCGTTTTTGCAAGAGTCCAACACTTGTGGGCATATGTGATTGCCCCTAATTGCGCATGCGCCGCTCGTATTTTCGGCTCTAGCCAGATTGCAAGTTAACGAGGCTTTTTCTCATTTTCGTCGCTCGCTTTCTCATTCAATTCAACACATATCAATTCCCATCACCACCACCGCCGTCTCCAATATCGAATCAACGTTTATTGCTTGTTTACCATTTCCCGATATTACAAACCTGACAACGCCTCTTCTCCTCTATAACCAACAACGCTGGTGACCCCCACTCCAACAACTAAATTTCAAGACAATTCACGCAAAAGAGAGAATGGATCGTGTAATAATTTACCCAAATATATTTTCTGAAATAAACTCCTGTCACATCTATCTATCTATCTATCTATCTATCTATCTATCTATCTATCTATCTATCTATCTATCTATCCCAATCTGTTCATTATCTATCTATCTATCTATCTATCTATCTATCTATCTATCTATCTATCTATCTATCTATGTATCCCAATGTGTTCATTATCTATCTATCTATCTATCTATCTATCTATCTATCTATCTATCTACTTTCTGTTCATATCTATCTATCTATCTATCTATCTATCTATCTATCTATCTATCTATCTATTTCTGTTATTATCTATCTATCTCAGTTCAGTCAAATCTATCTATCTATCTATCTATCTATCTATCTATCTATCTATCTATTTCTGTTATTATCTATCTATCTCAGTTCAGTCAAATCTATCTATCTATCTATCTATCTATCTATCTATCTATCTATCTATCTATCTATCTATCCCAATTTGTTCATTATCTATCTATCTATCTATCTATCTATCTATCTATCTATCTATCTATCTATCTCAGTCTGTTCATATCCATCTATCTATCTATCTATCTATCTATCTATCTATGTCTGTTCGTATCTATCTATCTATCTATCTATCTATCTATCTATCTATCTCAGGCTGTTCATATCTATCTATCTATCTATCTATCTATCTATCTATCTATCTATCTATCGATCTATCTATCTATCTTAGTCTGATCTAATCTATCTTAGTCTGATCTTTATCTCTCTATCTCTCTATCTTTCTATTTATCTTAGTTTGATCATATCTATCTATCTATCTATCTATCTTAGTGTGATTATATCTAACTATTATAGTTTGTTCGTTTATATATATATATATATATATATATATATATATATATATGGTACTAGTTGTTCCAATGGTTTATAAATTCATTGTATCACTACACAAAGAGTTTTGCGTTTCGAAGCTGCTTTGCGTGTTTCTCGTCAGGTGAAAAGTTGAAATGGAAAGTAAAAGTTTTTAATTTCCATTCCAACTTTTCACCCGATGAGAAGCGCGCAATTCAGCTTCGAAACGCAAAAATCTTTGTGTAGTGATACAATGAATTTATAAACCATTGTAACAACTAGTACAACATAATGTTCTACGTTGTATCGAGCACTCTTTATAAAAGTAAATGCATGAACAGCAGGTAAAAAACCTACGAGTTCCACAACTTTGTTACAGTATATATATATATATATATATATATATATATATATATATGATGAAATAATGTATTAAAGCTTCTTTAGAGACCGAGTTAAAAATGATAAAAAATATACAAAGAGACCGTTGTATGTTGTGATATACATGCATACACGCACAAAAAATCCCAAGCACATACATTTAAAAATAATTATCTATTGCTTTAATACATCTGACATTTATCTGACCAATAAGAATCAACCCCAAATCCTTTATGTCTTTGTGACTTTATTATCTTGAGAGACCATAACATAAAAGTATTTTTAATTCACTGCAGTGACACTCATGTCTAATTTACTAATGGATTTTTTATATTTACAACGCAAATGCACATGTTTGTAGATTTCTGTATAGTTTGATATCCAACTCAATATTAAAGTAATGGAACGCGTTTGTAAAAATTGGAGCCACACATAGGTTGTCAAAGCTTGATAGTTTACAAAAAATAGATTAATAGATGGCCAGAACAATTCACTTCATCCCAATTAGCCAAGAATCTTAATGAAATCATGAAAAAGAAATTGAAGAATAACATTGCCAACTATTCCAGTCTGCGACGCGAAGAATTGACGATATTATTAGAGAAATTAAAATTTAAACAAATACCAGGCTAAATTTCGTGAAGTCTTCTAACAGGAAATCAATGAAAACATAACAAGTAATTAGAGTTCGTGTAGTTTATTAAACAAAACGTCAGACCTAAACTCATTTATAAATGGAACTTTGTGTGTGTGTATCTCTCTGTGTGTCCGTTACCTATTTTTTCAAGGATGCATTTCTTCCGATAGTGCAGAAAATCGATAACCTATATATATATATATATATATATATATATATATATATATATATATATATATATAAATGGCAAGATATTTGCGTGTGTGTCTGTTTATCTGCCTGTATGTCTGTATTTTTTCAGCCATTTTATTTTAGTTTTTGCTACGGGTTTCTCTCTAAGTAGGTATAATTGTAGTTCTTAGTCTCAGCCATGATACCATTTACTCAGAGGACTTATTTAGCCTTCAAAATTCAGTTTACGACGAAAAAAACCTATTTGATATCGATAGCAGGAAATCAAAATTTGACTTACATCCATTCATTTTTCTTTCAGCCTACGGTTTCTCTTTAACAGGAAATAACTATTGCATTTTAGTCTTTCGTGCCAACGTCCAGAGAGTCTGAGTTCCAGGACCATGGATTAGTTTTAAAGCTGTCATTACACCCGAGCAACGCCGGGCTATACTGCTAGTGATTATATATATATATATATATATATATATATATTAAGTGCGATTGGTAAATTGTCGCAATTATTTTATTATTTCAAATATTCTTTAGGCTGAGTCTGAGCTCCATGGCCATGGATTAGTTTTAAAGCTTTAATTACACCCGAGCAACGCCGGGCTATACTGGTAGTTTATTATAAAGCATAATTATTTTAGATTTCAGTTTGAATTTTTTTATAATATTTGGTGCACAAAATGTACTACAGATAGAGACCACATGCTACAAATTTCATAGGGGAAAACCATAAAGTTTAAAATTATCGATAATTTGATGACTGACGCGTGGGATTGACGATATGTCAGAGAAATTAAAATTTAAAAAAATACCAAGCTGGATTTCGTGAAATCTTCTAACAGGAAATCAATGAAAAACATTACTAGTAATTATAATTCGTGTAGTTTATTAAAAAAAAATCAGATTTATTATAAAACATAATTATTTTAGATTCAGTTCTAAATTATTGATAATATTCAGTGTACAAATTTTCAATAACACCCAGTGATTCGTATTTTATGCAGTAAGGATCTTCTATAAGACAGTCAGTTAAGTGTCATACGTAATACAGGCTTTGGGCGATCATGTCTCTTTCGAGACATGACTGACTGGTCAGAAAATTATCCCGCAGTAGTTTGCTATTGCTTTCTGCAGTAGACTGGTTGCCAACCAAAGCCGCAGAACCCAATCTGTCCTGTTATTTGACTCATAGCTAGAGGGAGAAGATAGGTATTATATTATTGAGTAGTAATAAGAAGGGATCAGTTTATTACTTAATAATAATTTAAAACCGATCCCCCACTTTATACCCAGTAGAAGCCTTAATCATGTTTCTATTATATTCAGTCAGTCAGTTAAGTGCCATAAGTGTTACACGCTTTGGGCGATCACGTCTCGAAAGTGTAGCTTGCCATTACTTTCTGCGGTAGACTGGTTGCCGCCCAATCTGTCCTGTTATTTAACCCATGACTGGAGGGAATAGATGGATTAATACCTTTCCCAAGGGTATTTGCGCGTAAGTGAATGGATGGAATTCAACTGGAATTTGAACTCGGCACCTCGATTTGTCGTTTCGAGTCGATATCCACTGCACTACAACGTACATCCGCCACTTCTATAAGCAGATTACAGTAATTGTCCTGATTAGTTTTCCTCTTTGATGCCTTCACCTTGACATGTCTAGGTACAAATGTAAGTTCTACCAAGATTTCGATTCGAAAAACTTTATACGGAAACTGCTATGTGGCTGTATGCGAAATATGTTTAATCAAAAATAAGAATCCATTATTTCTTTAAAAGTTCTTCTGTTCAACTTTTCGGATACATATATATATATGCACGAGTTTGTTGTTGCTTAGAAATCTTCCATGGAAATAAAAACAGTTTGTCATTATGGTTTGTCCGTGTTTATAATATATAATGTAATTTAATATCTTTGAAAATGGCTTATGTAGCTGAAAGCTTACATTGGATTATTAAAAAATATTGTAATTTTCTTTCTTCATTTAATGATAATGGTGTTAAGCTTATCCGGGAATATGAAAAAAATTTACATAAAATAAATAGACAAAACTTGTCTATTTATTTTAATCCTAAATCTATGGCACTACATGGTGTTTCATGCGTTATGCAATCATCAAGTGCACATTTCAAACTGACCTGAATAATAATAATATACATATATGCACCCGCATATGTATATTTATTAATTCACCTCACTATATATATATATATCGAATAAAGGAATAGGGTTGTTCCAACGAGAGTAATTAGTATAAAATAAAAAGTATGAGAAGCCGCGAACGTTTTCTTTAAAATATGTTTATTGTTTTGATATTTATACAGGTTACGAAGTATTAATTGTTCATGATTTGCGCTACACGTGTTTCGAGTCTAAAATTGACTCTCTTCAGGCGAACAAATTCTTTGTTTTATGTTTGGGTTTCTCTGATACTCAGTTCATATCTATCTATCTTAGAATGATCATATCTGTCTATCTCTCTTACTGAAGACACCACTCAGGGTAAAAACTTAGGTTGCGTAATAACTCGTTTACAAATGATATATATATATATATATATATATATATATATATATATAGTGTAATAGCTGTTTCAATGGTTTATAAATTCATAGTATCACTACACAAAAATTTTCGTGTTTCGAAGCTAGCCGTGTATCTGGGCTGCTTCTTCTTCAGGTGATTTAGTTGATATGAGAATTATCTAGTTGAAAAGACCGTTTATTTGTGTTGGATTTGTTTTTTAGGTGTTAGTGTGCTTGGTCGGTAATTTGAATTTTGTTGACCTTTTAAACGTCTTAGGGTTACGTGTTTGTTGGTGGCTAAGTTCAGGATAGGTTTTCCTATTTATCTTGTGTGGGTGTAGGCTGCTGCGCCGTGCATGTTATTATTTGGTTTAGGGGTTGGTAGGTGTTTTTTTTGTGGGGGGTGCTGGTTGCTTCTTACTTTAATTTTGGTTATTTTGTATTGGGCTATGTGTTTCTTTGTTTTTTTAGTTTTTAGTTTTTTACAGTGTCGATATTTTCTTTTATTTTTCTGCTATTTTACTGTAGCTGCACTTTTTGCTGGTATGGTGTGGGGTTTGTTGTCTTTTTCTGTTTATTTATAGGGTTGGTTGTGTGTATTTTTTTCATTTTTGGGGGGTTTCGTGGATGGGGTGTTTATTTGTTTACTTGTATATATATTGGTGTCTTCAGGCGATTTGCAATAACTGATTTTACCGTTTACCAGTAAAATCAGTTATTGTAACCTAGGCCGCGTAATAACTCGTTTACAAATAGAAAATATTCAAAAGCTCAACAATATAATTGTACTGAACACTTTTAAATACAAATGTACACTGGTCTAATCTTATTATAAGTAATAAAACAATCAATATATATATATATATATATATATAAACGTGTTATTACCTGACCTAAGTTTCTACTATGAGTGGTGTCTTCAAGCGATTTTCAATAACCTAGGTCGCGTGAAATCACGTTTACAAATGGAAAATATTCAAAAGTTCAACAATATAATTGTATTGAACACTTTTAAATACAAATGTGCACTGGTCTAATCTTATTATAAGTAATAAAACAATCAATATATATATATATATATATATATATATATATATATATAATATGAATATGCAAGTACACGCACATATATAGATATATTATCATGTTAATGAATATGTATATTATCATACATCTATAGCAAAACTCTGACTTTTATGCACTATGCAATCATCAGGTGTATGATGATAGCAGAGGCACCCGACCAGATATGGCAGCAGTGTTTTATTGTAAGTATTTCATGAAGATGATAATGAATTATTGATACAGATTCTAATGTTATTATAAGTAATAAAACAATCAATATATATATATATATATATATATAATATGATTATGCAAGTACACGCACATATATAGATATATTATGATGTTAATGAATATGTATATTATCATACATCTATAGCAAAACTCTGACTTTTATGCACTATGCAATCATCAGGTGTATGATGATAGCACAGGCACCCGACCAGATATGGCAGCAGTGTTTTATTGTAAGTATTTCATGAAGATGATAATGATTTATTGATACAGGTTCTACTAAATAAAATATGTGACAGCTGGGGTAAAAATAGATAAATATATATCATTCTCAAGCTAATTTTTGTATAAGTAAATATGAGGGACTCCAGTGGAGTTAGAATTTGGATCTTGGATTTCGAATGCCATGCCTTGTTTTCTTTTTTCAATATTTTTCCTATTATTGCTATTAATTAGAATTGACTAAAACCATTATTAGCTTCATCCTGGTATAATTTATTTACGATTTAAAAATGCGTTTTTTCCAGTATTTCCACTATTTCTAGGCCTTAGCAAGAATATTATTTTACTACTTAGAATTAACTGAGACTATTATGAAGTTTAACTTGGTATTATTTATTTACGTTTTAGAAATGCTGAGAAATGTTATAAAATGAATGTAATATCCTGGTAGGGTATACGACAGCTTAAATGCAAACTAGAAAAATGTTTTACAAAAACATATCGCTCGATTCAATAAATTACGACTGAATTAACATATTGCTCCCATATATATATATATATATATATATATATATATATATATATGCAGCTTTCATAATCTTTGTCGAAAGGTTCTGAGAATTTTAAAGTCGCAGCCTTCAAAAGCATATCTAGATTCTATTCACAGTCAGACATTAAAAGCAAACCTAATATTCTCAATTGCATACAATGCTTTTTTACACACTTGATCGGTTTTAGAAGGCAGGATTGTCCTTCGTATTATTTTACAGCCCTGAACGACAACCTGCTCGGCGCCAACACCCATTTTCCCGCCATTTGAAAACTTTTGTTGCGAATACATTTTTAGAAGTTTAAGGTCGAAATGGAGAAAGAGACAATGAAAAAACAGAGTACAAGTTCTTTTCAATGACTTTATAGAATTGTTCAATTAATACGCAAAACGGCGCGCAAAAATTCATTTTTTAACTTAAAAAAGGATTAACCGATTGTTATTTTTTTTCAGCTGATTTCGGAGATGTTCCCGTATATACCTCCGATATAGACAGACAGGTAGGGAAGGAGATATATTTGAAAGAATAGCAAGTAGATATGGATTTAGATAGATAGATAGATAGATAGATAGATAGATAGATGTGGACAAACTGTGATAGATAGATAGATAGATAGATAGATAGATAGATATGAATAAGATGATATAACTAGGAAGAGAGAGATGTAAAAAGGTTCCGATATAGAGATATGAACTAAGATAGATACAGGCAGATATGAAAAGTTTTATACATATATATATATATATATATATATATATATATATATATATATATTAAATCAACAAATGAAATATCTTTACGTCAAAATCCGAAAACTAGATTCTATTAATAATATTATTTTATATTAAATATAATCTATGTAGACGGCTCGATGTAAAAAGTATTATGTCTTTACAGAGGCATATATATATATATTATACAAACGCTGCGATAGATGAATTGTTGTCTAAATGACGCAAAAATGAAAATAACACTGACCTCTCATTTTAACAGATATATTTATCACAAATACAGAAATTCTTTGAAAATATAAAGAATAAATCTGCTTAATAAAATGACAATTAGCTTCAACCGCGGCCTTTAAAAGACCTCGGAATCTCCTGCAACTCTTCTAGGCAATTTCCCTGTTTAAGTTGGCGAATGTTACGATAATCTATGCCTTCAGTTCATTTTTCGTGTAACAAGGAATTTTGTTGATCTATGCGTTCTACTCATGATAATTAAGGGGGGTGCAGTTAAAGAAATTAGGTGTCCAGATGTGTGAAGTGATGTAGACGCAAACATTTTCTGACAGCAAAAACTGGGTTCTCCTACTTGTGTGGCATGGTGCAGAGTCCTGTTGTAGAGTCTTCTATAGGCCAGCTTCTTGACCCAGAACCGCAATATCTCTTCAACACACTGGATTTAGGCTTCTGTGATCAGTCCGAGGTCGTGTGAGATAACTTGGGGTATAACGTCGCCATCACTGGTGATCACTCCAAACATAATGATGTTGACTGGGGATATCATCCAACTCTTTTCTGAATCTTCTCCACTGTCCTCGAACCACAGAATGTAATAAACTCCACTTATATCCAAACTTGGTTCTCCAATTCTTCAACACGAACTGCTATTCATTACTTTACCGTGCCTCCTAGCGAAAATTTAGAGAAGTAAACGACATTTGAAGTTTAGGTGATTATAAGTGACATATAATTAAGAAAGCGGAGTTAAGTCCCATAGAAGAGAAGCATAAAAAAGGAACTATCAGAATAGAACTTACACTAGTTACTAAATGCAAGGTCATCAGCAAAAAGAGCAGGCAAAATGCCAAATACACGTGGGGGATACTAAAATCAAATGTGAGAAGAAAAATTGAGGTATAACGTCGCCATCACTAGTGATCACTAAAAAAACCATGATGTTGCCTGGGTATATCATCCAGTTCTTTCCAAATCCTCTGCGTGGTTCTCAGTTTGAGACACTATCTATCTATCTATCTATCTATCTATCTATCTATCTATCTATCTCATTCTGTTTATATCGATCTCATTTTGTTCATATCTATCTATCTATATATCTCATTCTATTCATCTCTATCTATCTATCTATCTATCTATCTATCTATCTATCTATCTATCTATCTATCTATCTCATTCTGTTTATATCTTTTTCATTGTGTTCATATCTATCTATCTATCTATCTATCTATCTATCTCATTCTGTTCATATCTATC
This sequence comes from Ascarosepion bandense, assembly GCA_037127315.1. Taxonomy (NCBI): domain Eukaryota; kingdom Metazoa; phylum Mollusca; class Cephalopoda; order Sepiida; family Sepiidae; genus Ascarosepion; species Ascarosepion bandense. The sequence continues at coordinate 859,752 of JBBBDQ010000911.1, read as the reverse complement.
TATCTATCTATCTATCTATCTATCTATCTATCTATCAATCTATCTCATTCTGTTAATAGCTATCTCATTCTGTTCATATCTATCTATCTATCGATCTATCTATCTCATTCTGTTTATATCTATCTCAGTCTGTTCATATCTATCTATCTATCTAGCTATCTATCTATCTATCTAGCTATCTATAGCATTTCTAAATTTTAAAACCAAATTTTGTTCATTATTCACTTAGTTCCACTCATAATTATTTTCTTTAGGTCTTCTTCGGAGTCGTTCATTCTTTTCGTAATTACTGATATATCTGTGTCTTTTCTCCTCCGCTGAAATCCTTTTTTCTTCCGTTTTACTTCACGTTTCTTTCCGAGATCTCGTCTTCACCACAGACGGTGGTAATCCAAAAGACCTCCGGCATGGAGAGGTGGCCTATTGAATAAGATCCACTGGGCGGCAACAGCCGCGGTATCGTGAAATCATAAAACGCGATATGAAAACTGTGAGCATCAACACGGAGTCATTGGAGAGCGTAGCAGTCAACCGGACCAAATGGAGAGAAACCCTGACCGAAAGACTCAAATTAAGGAAGGAGCAACTGGTAACGCGGGTTCGCAGAAAGCAAAATGATAGATCCGACAGATCAGTAACAGAGACTGTCATTCCCTCATTGATATCTACAGTCAAGAAGCCGATGATCCAGACAAGCAGACAACTAGGGTGCTACCCATGGTCAACCCTGACCAATGAAGACCTACTACATATATATATATATATATATATATATATTTACGGAGTGCATTCATACAGAGTCTAAGCAGTTATTATTATCATAATATATATATATAATGATAATAATAACTGCTTAGACTCTGTATGAATGCACTCCGTAAATTTATGCCAATATAAACCTTCGAAAAAACCATTAACAAACAGAACCTAAATCCGTTACAATCCGGCGTACTACGTCGTCGGATAAATGGGGGGAAAAAAAAAAAGAAACCAGCGGAACAAGAACAAACATTCAAGATTCCGCAGTAAAGAAAAAAAAATCCAAACGGAACCAAACACAAGAAAAAGTGCTGAATACGAAAGTACTAAAATACAATAGTAGAGCAAAAACACACGAAAAATCTAAAGTGAGCCAAAACCTACCGCGGTTTCACACTACGGATCGTCAGGGAAAAGGCTCTTCCCTGACGATCCGTAGTGTGAAACCGCGGTAGGTTTTGGCTCACTTTAGATTTTTCGTGTATATATATATATACATATATATATACATATATAATGATAATAATAACTGCTTAGACTCTGTATGAATGCACTCTGTATATATATATATATATATATATATATATATATATATACGCAGTTATGATGTGAGATTATGGACAGGATGGTTAAATAAAATAAAGACGAGAGGAAAACTGTATTTTAAATCGCCTACGTGAGGGAATTCCAAAACAGACAAACATGCATATAAAAAAAAATTTCAAAGAAAACGGTTGAATTCCCTTCATTTTAGTATCTCGTGACTTTGCACTACACATAAAGAAATTCTAAAGACTCAAATATTCTGTTAATCTTTTGAAATGATTTGTGAGCGTCTAGGTGGTGGCCAAAACTGTTTGTTTATAGATACGTAATTTAGAATAAAACTCATTTCGTCTTTTTGCCTTGATCAAGTTCCATCACAGGATGAAACGTCTAGGCGATTTAAAATTCAGTTTTCCTCTTGTCTTTATTTTATTTAACCATATATATATATATATATATATATTTAGTATATCGAGGCAGCAAATAATTTTCTAGACATATGCTATTAAACATAAGAGACAATGAATGTCTATTATGTTTAATCATGAGCCGTTCTAAACGTCGTATTTTTGCTTTAATTTCAGTTGAAAATAAAGACAAAAATTCTCCAACATTTGGATAATTATTTATTGGTTTTCTTCTAAGCTTTCGGCTCACATGAGCCATCTTCAGAGAGGTAGTTTACACTGAAATATTATAAAATCCACCATCACCGACGATTTTATTTTGTGTTGACATAAAACTCCGCTTGGCAACGGCAATAGTTACCAAAAATAATAAACGCAGTTCTTAAGTTTGCGATGCGGTTTTATGACGTCACACCGCGGGATAGCGCGAAATGACAACAAAACCATCTAGTCAAATGCAATGTAATATGTTATTTCCTGTTTTAAAGTTGATTTTATTGAGTGTTGGTTGTTTTGATTTGATGTACATGGCCTCCAATATCTGCAGGTTCCTCTTACTGTGTGTATGAGTAAGGATCACCGTATTGTTGACCAAAATCTGTCTGATATTACCTACATGTTTATGTTTTTCAGAGAAATGTTGTTTAATAGTACTCTGATCAGAAAGATGACATGTAAGTCTACGGGAGAGCGTGGTTGTGGTAAAACCAATATATGTACTAGGTTTTTGAGTAGTATCAGAGATGCAATCTCTGAATGGGCATGTAAATTGGTACACTACATTGGTTTTTTGTAAAGAATTTAGTTTATTGCCTGTTGGGTTATTATAGACTATGAGGTCAATTGTTTTAAACTTTTTATAATATATAATGAGTTTAATTTGATTATTACTTTCGACTAGTTTAACATTTCTACGTATTATGTTTTTGAGAGTTTTTTCATCTTGTTTATAATTATTATGTATTTGGTTGCAATAGTATAAGTTAATAGTGTTATGTTTATTTTGATGTAAACCATTATTATTAATATTATCATTATTGTTAGAGCTATTAAGTTTGTTGAGATACATTTTAATTTGTTGATCAATAACGGAGTCGAAAATAATCATCAAATATAATGAGTTTAATTTGATTATTACTTTCGACTCCGTTATTGATCAACAAATTAAAATGTATCTCAACAAACTTAACAATAGCTCTAACAATAATGATAATATTAATAATAATGGTTTACATCAAAATAAACATAACACTATTAACTTATACTATTGCAACCAAATACATAAGATTTTGGTCAACAATACGGTGATCCTTACTCATACACACAGTAAGAGGAACCTGCAGATATTGGAGGCCATGTACATCAAATCAAAACAATCAACACTCAATAAAATCAACTTTAAAACAGGAAATAACATATTACATTGCATTTGACTAGATGGTTTTGTTGTCATTTCGCGCTATCCCGCGGTGTGACGTCATAAAACCGCATCACAAACTTAAGAGCTGCGTTTATTATTTTTGGTAACTATTGCCGTTGCCAAGCGGAGTTTTATATCAACACAAAATAAAATCGTCGGTGATGGTGGATTTTATAATATTTCAGTTTAAACTACCTCTCTGAAGATGGCTCATGTGAGCCGAAAGCTTAGAAGAAAACCAATAAATAATTATCCAAATGTTGGAGAATTTTTGTCTTTATTTTCAACTGAAATTAAAGCAAAAATACGACGTTTAGAACGGCTCATGATTAAACATAATAGACATTCATTGTCTCTTATGTTTAATAGCATATATATATATATATATATATATATATATATATATATATATATATATGTGTGTGTGTGTGTGTGTGTGTGTGTGTGTGTGTGTGTGTGTCAGATTAAATAAATTGCAAACATTGTTTATTTTTAATAAAATCTGTTCATACTCACGGATAATATTTCGCGTATTATAATTGAAAGTTGTCAGTAATGAGCTATAACCTTCACAAATGTTATTATCATTCATTTCTCAATGTTCCCAACTACTTTCCATCTCCTTCCGAGATCATCTTCAGGAGTCTAAATTGTAGTAACAAAAAATAAGCTGACACAATGTTTGCAATTTATTTAATCTGACATGTCTAAATGAAAATTTGCTGCCTAAATACACACAAAAACACACACAGAGAAAGAGAGGAGTAATATCGCCGACTGACGCCAATTCAGTCGGGTTTCATTCCTGGGTAAAAGCAATCGGATGTCTAACCGTACTGATGAGCTGTAATACAGCGAAACAGATCTGTCTGCGGATGACTACTTACGCTCTCACGCACTGAGTGAGCACTCTGGAAAAATGGTAGACTTTGAAAAGACAGTATCTACTGTAGCATCTACGTATCGCTCATTCAGTAATGAATTAGAATACTCTTAGCTACTGGCGTATCGATACATGGTATATCACACGCTGAAAGTCTGCCTCCTGCTACCAAGCACCCATAGCTCAGAGGTAGAATCACCGACTGACGCCAATTCGGTCGGGTTTCAATCCTGGGTAAAAGCAATCGGATGTCTAACCCTACTGATGAGCTGTGATACAAAACAGATCTGTCTTCGAATGACTATATAAATATATATAAGTATAGGGTAGGTATGGATGAAATAAGATTCCGTATCCAAAGAAATACTATTCTTTAAAAAGTGCTGAATACAAAGTAGAGCGAACAATATTTATTTAGAATTGATAAGACACGTGATAAGATAAGGGATACGACACGGATAATGTCGAAACAAAATGGCTACTTTTGTAGTGATATTATAACATAATTTATGTAATAAATTATATATATATATACTTTAGAAAAATGTTTAGATATTCTACATGTTATGTCGTGAATAAGAATAAATAACTCAACAACAGGAATAGGTTAATTGTTGTATTCCGTGAAAATAGTATTTACAAAGGTTATTAGTATCCAATACAAGAATAGAGGTTAATCGTCTCAACCGTCGTAAGACGTAGTATGAGCAATGGGTACTTCCGGGTCGTCACCGGAAGTGTACGACTGACTTGACGATCGGCTGCTCGGCACACTCTATATTTAGTTGTCCCTCCCAGTAAGGGCAACATGTGACATATGGTCAGTTATAACTGGGATTTCCGGGCTATATGGCCCGGCCAAAAAATGTCTGTCTATTTTTGCCCAGTCGTGCCTCTAACCTTCGGCGGAACCACGACTGGGTTATAGCTCTCTGCTCGGAAGCAGAGAGCGCCCTCTAGCCGAAGGCAGAGGGCTGACAGTGTCGTAGTAGAGTACGGCTGTTCAGCACTCTTCTACGTAGATGCCACCATTATTTTACATAGTAATGGAATAGTCCATTATAGCCGAATAGGCGCGGGCGTCCCAACACTACAATTTCATCGGTGATACATACTTTGCTGTCAAAACCTGCGACTCTTCAGACCCAAACAATGCAACAGTTAATATGCATAATCAGCCCATATCGAGAATAGTTATTTATTTTCGGTGTGGGCGCGTGAGTGTCTGTATGTGATTCTTTTCTGGATGATTTTGAATATTAACCGTTGCGTCATTTGGGTCTGAAGAGCCGCAGGTTTGGGCTGCGAAATATGTACTACCCATGAATTTGTAGAATATCTAAAAAAAAATTCTAGTTTATATTCAGTCACTCAGTTGAGTGCCATACGTGATACACGCTTGGGCGATCATGTCTCGAAAGAGACATGACTGACTGGGCAGAAGATTATCCCGCAGTAGGTTGCCATTGCTTTCTGCGGTAGACTGGTTGCCAGCCAAGGCTATAGAACCCAGACTGTCCTATTATTTAACCCATAACTGGAAGGAAGACACGGATTAATACCTTTCCCAAGGGTACTTGCGCGTAAGTGAATGCAATGAATTCAAATGGAATTCGAACTCGGCTCCCCGATTTGTCGTTCCGAGTTGATATCCACTGCACCACAACGCACATTATTCTGCTAAATTAAATAAAATATTTAACATTAAGTTTTTTTGAGTTTGTCTCTATTGGAATTTACCTGACTTAAATACTAAATATTCTGTTATATACATATATATATATATATATATATATATATATATATATATATATAAGCAACGTTGAGCCTGGTCAGTACTTAGGTGGGTGACCACTTGGGAATACCATGTGCTGTTAGCGTTCACGGATGTGCGTTTTGGTGCGGTGGATGTCGGCTTGGAGGGGGAAATCGGTGAGCCGAGTTCCAATTTCAGTCGAGCACACTGCATTCACTTGCGCACTAGTACCATTGGGAAAGGTATTAATCCGTCCGTTCCCTCCAATTATGGGTTAAATAATTGAGGTCTGCTGTTCATGCGATCTGTGGCAGATTTCTGCACGGGTTGTTTGTTATCAGCAGTTCCAAAAAGTGTGGATGGTACTACACAATGCCTTCACCACTATAAACAAATCTTTGTGTGGATGTCTTACTAAGGTTAGACCCTCATACATCGAAATCGATGGGAGAGTCCATAATATATATATATAGAACTATATATATACAAATAAACTAGAATCCGTAAGTTTACACTAATCAAAATAAACATAAATATCAGTAAAATGCCAACAAACAGAACCTAAATCCGTCAAAAATCCGACGAGAAATATGTCGTCGCATATTGGGGATGAAAAAAAAAAGATACCAACAGAACAAGAACAAGCAGTCAAGCATCCGCAGTAAAGAAAAAAAACCAAGACGGAACCTAAACACCAAAAAAAGTGCTTGATACGAAAGTACGAAAGTACGGAAGTAGAGCAAGAACACGAAAAATCTATATGTTTTCGTGTTTCGTATATATATATATATATATATATATATATGTATATATATATATATATGTATATACGAAGCACGAAAACATATGTATATATATATATATATATATAGAGAGAGAGAGGACTATATATATATGATTGAATATTAATGGTTTATTTTAGAAAAACACATGAGGAGTCATTTTTTTTTTAATTTTCTGATTGTTTTCATTACTTCCAGTTTTTAATTTTCCTACTCTTCCATATTCTTTATTCCTTTCTTTCATCATCATTAAAAGAATTGGAGATTGTTTAGCTGAAGAACGGATAAAAATTACTCTGAAAACAATTACATCTTTGTGCGAGTCGATTCCACACAGAATTCAAACTGTAGTTCTGTTCAGCCTTGAGTACCAACTAGTCTAGAAGAAGGAATATTCTGAATTTCAAATCTCCAGTTATAGGTAAAGAATAGAAAAGACTGATCTCTTCAGTCTTCGGTGGCAACCCGTCTAGAAGGAGGACAATTCTGAATTTTAAAAAACATTAACTACGTAGCTATGCAGTTAATAAAAGGATCGTGGTATTTACAATAATTTGATTTTGATAATTGAAGTAACGTTAACCTTCATAGAAATTGAATTCGATCGAAAATTTTGAACGTAATAATTGCTCAACTGAACTGTGACAAGTGTGCTCACATTTTCACGGTTGAAAATACGATAAGAATATAATTTACTCGTGTTTCGAGGCTTTAACCTCTTAACTCAGTTAAAACAGATCCACACTAATAGCCTTAATAGTTTTCTTACGTTTACTCTGGTCTCTCGAATAAACGAGTGAGACTATCAAAAACTAGCAGTATAGCCCGGCGTTGCTCGGGCGTGATGAAAGCTTTAAAACTAATCCATGGTCCTGGAGCTCAGACTCTTTGGACGTTGGCACGAAAGACTAAAAAGCAATAGTTGTTTCCAGTTAAAGCAAAACCGTAGACTGAAAGAAAATTGAATGGATGTAAGTAAAATTTTGATTTCCTGGTATCGATATGAAATAAGCTTTTTTCGTTGTAAACTGAATTTTGAAGGCTAAATAAGTCCTCTGAGCAAATGGTATCATGGCCGAGACTAAGAACTACAATTATACCTACTTAGAGACAAGCCCGAAGCAAAAACTAAAATAAAAGAGCTGAAAAAAATACAGGCATACAGGCAGAAACACACACACACACACACACACACACACACACACACACACACATACACACACATCTTGCCTTTTATATATATATATAATAGATTTTCTGCACTATTGTAAGAACTACAGCCTCGAAACTTCTGAATATCGTTTCTTATGTCTTTGTCTATGAGTATATCAAATTTGATTAAAATCGGACCACTCCTTCTTTCACCCGATTTTTTCGATTATCGATTTTCGATATTTATCAGGGGTACATCGACACAAAACCTAGCTAATAACACTCGCAGGCGCTTATAGTACAACTGTGCAAATATTCAAGAAAATCGGTTCAGCCGTTTCGGAGTCTATAGGTAACGGACACACACACACAGACAAAGTTACATTTATATATAAGCTTAGATAAGGGGGAACTTCAGTTTCCAAGTTAATTTCTATGATAATGGAATATTCTACTAATAACGATCAATAGAAAATAATTATTCACGATATGCATTGTTTGCCCGGATGTAATTTTAATAAACGAGTGTTTCAAGTAAATTTGATTGATGTTGTTAGCATAATTTTATGGGTAATGGTTATCGATGCGAAAAATGGAAATAGATGTTAGAGTTCAAATTCTGGATTCGTCTGACGTGTCCATCTTGACAGAAATGTTGTTGAGAAGCATTTGAATCTGCCTGATCTCCGCTAACTGATCAGCTATGGGTTAAATAGCAGAATGTAGACTTTCTTAAAGTAAGGAAGAGACAGAATGGTGAACTCACTCCTCTAACCTTAACAAGAATTATCTCTAATTCACCAATAATAAACAAAGGAATGCGTAGAAATCCATGGTTGACTACGCCCTGAAGAGACATGAAACGGTTGCCTTACATGAAATATAACCAAAAGAAGTTAGCGATTTCGGCTGTAATTGCCTAGTCGGTGTCCTGTAGAATCGTGACTTTTTCTATAATAACACATTTAATATAGATATAACAGATGATAATATTATTAAATGTAGGGAAATTTTTCGTTATAGTCTACATAGCGGGTTATTGTTGTCATGCGTTTACGGTTGTAATTGCCTAGTCGGTGTCCTGTAGAATCGTGACCTTTTCTATAATAACACATTTAATATAGATATAACAGATGATAATATTATTAAATGTAGGGAAATTTTTCCTGTTTTCGTCCACTTATAGTGTTATTGTTGTCATGCAGTTTTCAAAAAGTAAAAAGCAATAGCTGCAAAGACTTAATAACTGGAGCAATGACAGACAATGCAGAACAAATCCCTGAAAGTAACTGTTATCTTCAGGGGATTAACAGAGGCTCCCTGCTGCACCCCAATAATACGACTGCAAATTATGTTTTTCCACAATTATTTAGTTTTGGAAAAACTAACACAAAACACTTCTTTTCTTTATACAATAAATCAGCGACATTTAGCTGTGTACATAACTTTGAATATCTTGTCAGATTATGATATTTTATTTCGTGTAGATTCCTGTGATGATGGTCACAATATGCTATGAATACCATGGACCGAACATTTGAACAACGATGGGGTTTTAGAGAAGATGGGAACAAAAAGGACTCTGTCCATAAATACATTTGTTCGCCTATTTTTTTCTTTCTTCACTAAATTTACCCCTATATTTTGAATTGCTAATACTAATTATATTTACTATTTATTAACATAGATTTTAAACAAAATTTAACTTTTTTTTTTTTTATAAGCGTTTCACCCCGAGCAAGGCATGTCACTGCCACTACTGCGCAGGGGGCTACGTAGAGTGGAGAAAGGATGATTAAATATAGGAAATGTCAGAGGGTGGGTGATAGGCGGGTAAGGATACTGAGAATGAGGGTTGGGTAGATGAGAGTGTTGTGAGAATAGTTGGGAGTTAGTGTGATAGGAGGTGTCTATTGACCCTACATTTAAACACCTGGAGATTGTAACTGTCGGGAAAGCAGACTTGTGGAAGAGAGTTTCACAGGCGATTCAACTAGTCTATAATTATCCCTTTCCCGAAAAATTTATCGAAACTACCTATATTCGTCAGTGATTAGCTAATCCTATTTCTGAAAATTAAAACTAAACTACTTATACCAGTCACTTTTTGCTATTCTGGATTGTTCAGTGACATCTGTCCTTCAATATGGCAGCCAATGCCGAACAATCTCACCAAAGGTGAAGGAAAGGTTTGAAGCAACCGAATTGTGGTTCCACAGAAAGATGCCAAGAATACTATGGACCGAAAATTTGAACAACGACGAGGTTTTAGAGAGTATGGGAAAAAAGACGTGAAAGTACTTGTAGAAAAGACAGAGGGAAGCCATAATCCATCGGTGAGAAATTGGCTGAAGACGAGTTACCAAATCGGGACCAATTACATTTCAAATCCTCCTTTGGATTTTGTCGAGAACCCTTAGATGAACAGCAGGGGCGCCTGGCCAGATATGACAACACTATTCATTGCATGGACGAATGGTAGTGGTTTAGCGTCCTGACAGTTCATAAATACATTTTTGGTGTTTAATGGAGCTCTTCAGTGATCTCCTGCTTTCATTGCCGATTTCGGGTTTTTAAACATCATATTGGCACCGGCAGTAACCCCAACTTTCGGTTCAGAAGTACCAAACCGGCTCCTTCCTTTTGTGCTACTTGTCTGGATTTACATTTTCTTCTCGGCAGAATTCGTACTTTTTATTGTTAACTCTAACCAATGGGGCGAGTTCATTTTCCTGCCCTCTCATATTTAATAACAAATCTGAGTTACACCTATTTTTTTTGGATCTTTATTCACGGCTACTCCTCCTAGTATGTTCGTCCATTTTTTCTTTCTTCACTAAATTTACCTTTATTCTTTGAATTGCTAATACTAATTATAACTTTCTTACCTCTATTTATTAACATAAATTTTAAATGAAATTTTACTATTCAACTGGTCTAGAATTAGCTATCAGTCAGTTAAGTGCCATACGTGATACACGCTTGGGCGATCATGTCTCGAAAGAGACATGACTGACTGGGCAGAAGATTATCTCGCAGTAGGTTGCCATTGCTTTCTGCGGTAGACTAGTTGATAGCCAAGGCTACAGAACCCAATCTGTCCTGTTATTTAACCCATAACTGGAGGAAAGTTACGGATTAATACCTCTCCCAAGGGTATTTACACGTAGGTGAACGCATGGAATTCCACTGGAATTCGAACTCGGCTCCCCGATTTCTCGTTCCACTGCACCACAACGCACATCCATAATTATCTATCCCTTTTTCGAAAAATTTATCGAAACTACCTATATTCGTCATAGATTAGCTAAGAAAAAGAAAGAAAGAAAGAAAGAAAGAAAGAAAGAAAGAAAAATAGAATAATATAAAAACGGAATAAAAAGATAGAAAGGAATGAAAAAGTTAAAAATTAAACGAATGAAAAATAATAAAATATAAATAAAAGAAAGAAAGAAAGAAAGAAAGAAAGAAAGAAAAAATAGAATAATATAAAAACGGAATAAAAAGATAGAAAGGAATGAAAAAGTTAAAAATTAAACGAATGAAAAATAATAAAATATAAATAAAAGAAAGAAAGAAAGAAAGAAAGAAAGAAAGAAAGAAAAATAGAATAATATAAAAACGGAATAAAAAGATAGAAAGGAATGAAAAAGTTAAAAATTAAACGAATGAAAAATAATAAAATATAAATAAAAGAAAGAAAGAAAGAAAGAAAAAGAAAGAATATAAAAACGGAATAAAATGATATAAAGGAATGAAAAAGTTAAAAAATTAAAAAATGGAAAAATAATAAAATGGTAGGGAAATAAAGAAGAAAAACACAAACAAACAATGAAAGACGGGTAACGAATATGCAAGAAATAAAAGCAGAAAGGAAAGAAAAATTTAAAAATTAAAAAAAAGAAAGAAAGGAATAAAGAAATAAAGAAATAAAGAAATAAAGTGAAAGAGAAGGAAATTTAAAAACTGGAAGTAATGAAAACGATCAGAAAATACAACAATGATAAACAGTAAAATTGAAAAGTAAAAAAGAAAGAAAGAAAGAAAGAAAGAAAGAAAGAAAGAAAAAAGAAAGAAACGAAAGAGAGAAAGAAAGAAAGAAAGAAAAAGAAAGAAAGAAAGAAAGAAAGAAAGAAAGAAAGAAAAAAGAAAGAACGAAAGAGAAAGAAAGAAAGAAAGAAAGAAAGAAAGAAAGAAAGAAAGAAAGAAAGAAAGAAACGAAAGAGAGAAAGAAAGAAAGAAAGAGTGAAAGAAAGAGAGAAAGAAAGAAAGAAAGAAAGAAAGAAAGAACGAAAGAGAGATTGTGATAAAAGGAAAATAAAAATGATAGGAAGTAATGAAAAAGTTAGAAAAAAATAAAAATAAAAGAAAGATAAAAAAAGAAAGAAAAAATGATGGAGAAAGAAAGAAAAAATGATGGAGAAAGAAAGGAAATAAATAAAATAAACAGGAAAAAGGAGAAGAACGAATGCAAAAAGCTAAAATGAATTTGTTGCAAGAAAGGAAAGATGGCAGTAAAACTAGAGACAGAACAATTTTAAATAATAATCGATCAGAGAAAATCCTTTTGATATGGCTAAGAATCATATTTTAAAAAATTCCGATTATTTGATTTAGGACATCGCCAAGCAATCAAGAAATTTTAACAAAAAAAGAAAAAACTCACCTGAATAAATTAAAGCAAGTAAAACCAGCCCCCCCCCCACCATCACCCACCCGCCTCAATAAATAATTGCCAAATTATAAGAAAAAGAAAACAAATAAAATCGAAACAATAAGAAATTAAGAACAAGACTTTAATCAAAAAATAGTGATCCATTTCAACCCAAAAGTCAGAGTGGGGATCTCTCCCAAATACGAACCCCCAGGTTAGAAAAGTAAAGATCCATTGGTAGCGTGTTGGTCTGGGTCACGATGGGTGTTTGCATAGCAAAGAGAATGGGTAAGAATAGGTCATGGTGGAGGTGTGCGGTAATCTGATTCTAATTTAAGTCTGTTTAATTACACCAAGAGGCAGGCTCGGATCAGAGATGCGATTGCAGATGAAGTTGGTAGTGGCGAGAGATGCTAAAAAGTCAGATGTCATGGTTAAAAGAGGTGGCGAAGTTACGGGAAGAATCACTTGAAGTTTAACAAATTAGAAAAAAAAAGGGGAGACAGGGGAAGAATTAAAATTAAATGAATTTTTTTTTTAAAAGAGCTAAGGTAGCGTCATGTTGAACAATCAAATAATGAAGGCGGTTTTGTCGGATTGATGTAATGAAGTGTGTAGGTCTTGCCCAAGGTTTCTTTTCATTGGCCCAGAAGAAGTACTGGACGCTGAATAACACTGATATTAGATTGTGGTTCGTTCTGTGGTTAGGCGATTAGATGGACGTGAAAGGAGGAGACGATAGATCAAAGGTAAAAGAAGGAAGGAGAATAGGAAACTGAGGAAAAAGGAAATTGTAAATAATACGATGAATAAAAAAAGAGAAAGAGAAATAAATGAGAAGATGAAGAAGAACAAACAGAGGAGGAGGAGAAGAGAAAGAGAGGAAGAAAGGTGAACAAAAGTAAAGAAAAGTGTTGGTTAAAGGAAAACTAGGAAAAATGTGACAGACAGAACAGGGTATAGAATAAAAAGGAAGGAAGGAAGGAAGGAAGGAAGGAAGGAAGGAAGGAAGGAAGGAAGGAAGGAAGTTGAAATTGCCAAAATGGAAGGGAACTGAAATTAATAATTCAAGTGAGAAATTAAAGAAAGGAAAAAGAAAGAAAAATGTTGATAAGATTGTTTCAAAGAAGGACGAGGTTAGATCAATAGTAGAGAGAAGGAAAGAAAATAAGAAGGAAAAAAGAAGAGAGAGAGTAGAAAAAGAGGAAGTAAGATGCAATTATCAGAAGAAAACAGGGGTTACAATACATGAGAAAGTAAATAATAAAAGAAAGAAAGAAAGAAAGAAAAAAAAAGAAAGTAAAAGAAAGAATAAAATGTTAAAATAGAGAGAAATTTGAAAGAAAGAAAGAAAGAAAGAAAGAAAAAGGAAGGAAATAAAAAAGAAGTAATGCAAATTATAAAGGAGAAGGAATTTAAGTGTGAAAAAAACACAGACGGACAGAGATTGGAAAAAAGAATAAAAATTTTAAAGAAGTGGTAAATTACGTGTGAAAGAAAGAAAGAAAGAAAGAAAGAAAGAAAGAATATTAAAAGAGTGGGAACTAATGTGTGAAAGAAATAAAGAAAATGAATGCATGAATGAATGAATGCATGAATGAAAAGGAAGAAATAAACAATCTATCTCATTATTCAGATTTCTTTGTACACCAATGTCAATATTCGGATCCATCTATTTACCTATCTACCCCAATGTTTAGATCTATCTATCTATTTATCTATATATATATATATATATATATATATATATATATATATATATATATACAGAGAGAGAGAGAGAGAGAGGAGAGGGTGGGAGAGAGAAAGAATGAGATAGAAAATTAAAATATAAAGATTGTCAGCTGATCTCAATGTTAAGATCTATCATTCTGTTTATATATATATATATATATATATATATATATATATATATATATAATATTTGATCTATCTATCTATCTATCTATCTATCTATCGCAGTCTCTTCTTTTTTATCTTAATCTCTTGGTATCTATCTATCTATCTATCTATCTATCTATCGATTTAGGTGTGTTCACATAGAGGGTTACTGAGTAAGGGGCACCTGCCCAAGCAAGGTGATATTGTCACCAAGTCCGTAGGGGCTACGGAATTGGAACGATGACATCACAAGTGTAGAGTTAAAGCAGTCTTTTGAAAAAGCCAGAAAATTAATCCTAAACCGGAAACAAGGAATAAACCACGACTACTGTTAAAAAAAAATTCGTCGAAGGGAGTGAACCGAACGATAGGCAAACGTACCGACTGACATTTAGGAAAAAATGTAAATAAATAAAAGTTCAGGGTTTTAGACAGAGACGAAGAAGAGAACGAAAAAATTAATTTCAAAAAATTAAAAATATAATTTTGCTTCAATTTGATTATATTTCAATATATTTACGAAGTATTAATTTGAAAATTTTAAATGCCTTCCATAAAACATCACATAGCTTTGATTTGGTGTATCATCAGTCAGTTAAGTGGCATACGTGATACACGCTTTGGGCGATCATGTCTCGAAAGAGACATGACTGACTGGGCAGAAGATTATCCGGCAGTAGGTTGCCATTACTTTCTGCAATATACTGGTTGCCGACCAAGACTATAGAACCCAATCTGTCCTGTTATTTGACTCATAGCTAGAGGGAGAAGATATATATTATATTATTAATTAATAATTAGGGGGACCAGTTTATTACTTTATCACAATAGAAAACTGGTCCTCCACTTTATGCCCAGTAGAAGCCTTAATCATGTTTCTAACTATTATATTCAGTCAGTCAGTTAAGTGCTATACGTGATACACGCTTAGGGCGATCATGTCTCTTTCGAGACATGGTTGACTGGGCAGAAGATTATCCCTCAGTAGGTTGCCATTACTTTCTGCGGTAAACTGGTTGCCGACCAAGGCTACAGAACCTAATCTGTCCTTATTTGACTCATAGCTAAAGGGAGATGATATGTGATTATATTATTACGTAGAAATTAGTGGGGGATCAGTTTATTACTTCATAACAATGGAAAACCGATCCCCCACTTGATGCCAGTAGAAGCCTTAATCATGTTTCTATTATATTCAGTCAGTCAGTTAAGTGTCATACGTGATACTTGCTTTGGGCCATCATGTCTAGAAAGAGACATGACTAACTGGGCAGAAGATGTATCCCGCAGTAGGTTGCCATTGCTTTCTGCGGTAGACTGGTTGCCAGCCAAGGCTATAGAACCAAAATGCCCTGTTATTTGACATAGCTAGAGGGAGAAGATATGTATTATATTATTAAGTAGTAATTAGAGGAGGATCAATTTATTACTTCATAACAATAGAAAACCGATCACCCACTTTATGTCCAGTGGAAGCCTTACTCAATTTTCTAACTATTATATTCAGTCAGTCAATTAAGTGCCATACGTGATACACGCTTTGGGTGATCATGTCTTGAAAGAGACATGACTAACTGGGCAGAAGATTATTCCGCAGTAGGTTGCCATTACTTTCTGTGGTAGACTGATTGCCGTCGAAGGCTATAGAACCCAGTCTGTCTTATTATTTAACCCATAACTGAAGGGAAGATACGGATTAATACCTTTCCCAAGGGTATTTGTGCGCAAGTGAATGCAAGGAATTCAACTGGAATTTGAACTCGGCTCCCCGATCTCTCGTTCTGGAGGTTGTAGCCATCAGGAAAGCAAAAATATAGAGAGGAGTTCCACAGGAGTTCCACAGGAGGAAAGTGCGAAGAAAGAACTGCAGGAGTAGAATTGTCGATCTAACTGTGAATGGGTGGGACCCAGTTGCCATCCTTGTAGCACGATTAAACACCAGTGACTTAAGTTTGTCGGAGAAGAAGCCATGAAAATATCTATAGAACAGACAGAGGGAAGCCACATTCTGTCGGTGAGAAAGCGGCTGGAGTCGAGCCGCCAAGTCGGTACCTATCACATTACTGATTCTCCTTTGGAACCTGTCAAGAACACTGATATATATATATATATATATATATATATATATATAACAAGCTAAAATTTCCTCCTTTCTCTTTCCTGACTAGAAGCATGTGGGTTTTTCGCCATAGATGCGGATGATTTATATATATATATGCATATTTAAATATGTTCTGTTGAATATAATAGACAGTAATTCAAATTTACTTAATTTTTCCGTCTTTTCTATTGTCCAAAGTGATTTCGGCCACTTTAGCTATTTTCAAAAATGTGTATATATATATATATTTCGGAAATTAACAAAGATTAACGAAACTTGGTTATAAACAACCGACAATTTGAAATGATTTGTTTGAACATTATTTTTGATCGATACTCATATTTAAGTAGATATTCTGCTTTTAATTAAACAATATTATATATTTATATCTACTGGCCTGATTATTTACGATAAATTTTATTACGAAAATCCTACCGAATGACACACATTTTCATAATAAAAATTTATCGTAAATAATCAGGCCAGTAGATATAAATATATAATACTGTTTAATTAAAAACAGAATATCTACTTAAATATGAGCATCGTTCAAAAATAATGTTCTAACAACTTAGCTGCTATATATATATATATATATATATAGCAGCTGAGTTGTTAGAACCAACAGCCAGACTACCGACACAAATCATTATTATTGTCGAGAACAGAGATGAACAACGGGGATGCCTGACCATATATGACAGCAGTATTCCATGCACGGACGGATGGTTGATTTGTATATGTGTAGGATGGATTCAGGCGGAAAAAACTTTCTGGTCCGACATAGTGACCCAACCTTACATGAAAGTAGAGTGGAAAGGAGAATAACAAATTATAGGGGAGTAAGAGGAAGGATAAGAGAAGCATAGAGGTAAAGTGGGTAAGAGATGGCAATTAATGTTGCATTTAAACTCTTGAATATTGTAGATGTCAGGGAAGGAAGAATACGGAAAGGAATTTCCACCAGCGAGAAGTGTGAAAAAGAAGGTATTAGAGTAAAACTGGTGGCTGAATTTGCTTGTTTTAATTGTAAATGGGTGGTATTTCAAGAATGGAATTCTAGATTTATTTTGTGTGTGTCTGTGTGTTTTTTTGTTTTTTTTTACATTTTAGAAACCTGAAACGTAATTTTTTTTCAATAACACACTCACTCGCACCCATACTCTCAAACACTCTTCCCATCTACCCAACCCTCATCCTCGGTATCCTTACCCGTCTATCACCCTCCTTCTGACATTTCCTATATCTAACCATCTTTCTCATCACTTTCCCCTCTGTAACCCCCCTAACCATTCTTTCTCATCACTTTCCCCTATGTAACCCCCTAACCACTCTTTCTCATCACTTTCCACTATGTAACTCCCTAAACATTCGTTCTCATCACTTTCCCCTATGTAACCCCCTAACCATTCTTTCCGTGCATAAAATACCGTTGTCATATCTGGTCGGGTCACCTGCTGTTCATTTCAGAGTTTTCGACAGGCTCCAAAGGAGAATCTGTAATGTGATCGTTTCCGACCTGGCAGCTCGACTCCAGCCAATTTTGTCACCGGCGAGATGTAGCTTCTCTCTGTTTCTTCTAAAAATATTTTCATGGCTTCTGCTCCGACGAGCTTAGGTCACTGGTGCTTCCTTCACAAGAATATATTCAAGCAACAAGTCCGTTAACAATGTCTCACCCTTTTACCGTTAAATCTACCAAATGCAGCCGACACTTTTATTCCACCAGCTTCTTTTCTCGCACTTCCCGCTTCTGGAACTCCCTTCCGTATACTTGCTTTCCTGGCGGCTACAACCTCAAAGAATTTAAATGCAATGTCAATTTCCATCTCTTATCCACTTGACTCGAGTCCTTCCCTCGTCCTTTCTACATCACCCCGCGTATCTTTTTTTGTCTTTTCTCACTCTACCTTCTCCACTGTCATCACACCTGTATTCCCATCCTTCTATTACCCTTTCCAGGAAACCCCTATAACAGTTTCGTCTTTCTCTTCGCTCTCCTCTTGCTTAAACTTTTATTCTCTTATGTAGCCCCCTGCGCATCAATGGCGGTACCGCCTTGCTTGGGGTGAAACGATTAAAAAAAATATCTCGTCTGGTGTTCCTGATATTCTTAGCAATTTTCAAAGGGTCTTGTTATGGCGTAACCATTTTTGTGGAATTTTTTAGGTAGGGGTTTCTCTTTGTGGTTCGAATATTCTTCGAAGCCAGCGTTATACCCGAAGGGCCATAGAAAGATAACACGGATACGGATATAAAGTTGAATAGTATATTCTCGGAAAACGTAGTAAAAAGGTAAACGTAGACTGGAGAGTACTTTCTCTCGCAGCGTCCTGACTCACTCATTCACTAACTCTGTGGCTACTAGTCAGTGGCTCCTCACTTGCTAGCCATATTATAAAGATGTGGACGAGTCTATTTATAGATAGGTCCCCACAATAGGTCTGTCACATAATCTACCATTCGCCCGTGCATTGAATATATATCTGCTCAGATGCTCCTGCTATCCACCTAGATGTCCTTGACAAAATCCAACGGAGAATCTGTAATGTGATAGATCCCAACTTAGCATCCGCCTGTGCATTAAGTACTGGTACCATATCTGGTCTGGTGCTCCTGCTATCCACCTAGGTGTCCTTAACAAAATCCAACGGAGAATCTGTAATGTGATAGATCCCAACTTAGCATCCGCCTGTGCATTAAGTACTGGTACCATATCTGGTCTGGTGCTCCTGCTATCCACCTAGGTGTCCTTAACAAAATCCAACGGAGAATCTGTAATGTGATAGATCCCAACTTAGCATCCGCCTGTGCATTAAGTACTGGTACCATATCTGGTCTGGTGCTCCTGCTATCCACCTAGGTGTCCTTAACAAAATCCAACGGAGAATCTGTAATGTGATAAATCCCAACTTGGCAGCTCAGACACAGTCACTTTCTCACCGGCGCAATGTGGCTTCCCTGTGTTTCTTCTACAAATATTTTCACAGCTTCTGCTCCGATGAACTTAGTTCACTGGTGCCCCCTATATATAAATTTAGTCGGGCCACAAGATTAACAACTAGCTCCCGCCCTTTTACTGTGAAACCAATAAATTGTAAACGCTTATTCTACTCCATCATCTTCTTTTCTCGCACTTTCCACCTGTGGACTTCCCTTCTATTTACTTGCTTCCCGACAGCTACATTCTCTAAGAATTTAAATATAAAGCCAAGAGTCATCACTTATTTCATTACCTTGGAACCGCTCTTGCATGCTTGTTTCTCCGTTCACCCACCTCTCATCAGTATTCTCACCCTTCTTTTACCCACTTACTGACAACCCCTATAACCTGTCATTCTTTCTCATGACTTTCCTCCTATGCAACCCCTGCAAAACAGTGGCAGTAAAATGCCTTGTTTGCGGCGATATGATTATAAAAAACTCTATCTCATTCTATTCATATCTATCTATCTATCTATCTATCTATCTATCTATCTATCTATCTATCTGTCCGTCTGTCTCTCTAGCTAGCTATCTTTAAAGTAAATAGCCATTGCCTATCTCACTAACTTGCATACTCTCTTTTTCATGCTCCTTTCTCCGTCCACTCCTCTCTCATCAATATTCTCAGCCTAATCTTACCCACTTCCTCACACCGCCTATAACCTGTCACTCTTTCTCATAACTATCCTCCTATGTAACCCCCTTCACAACAGTGGTAGTAAAATGACTTGCTTGGGGCGATATGATTATAAAAAAAAGAAAAAATTTCCATACTAATTTCATATGGATATAAAGTGGGAGATCAATTCTACATTACAATCAGTATATAAACTGATCCCTCATTTTATGACCAAAGTCATCCTTCTCTTACCCATTTTCAGGCACCCACTATAACCTGTCACTCTTTCTCATAACTGTCCTCCTATGTAACCCCCTTCACAACAGTGGCAGTAAAATACCTTGCTTGGGTCGATATGATTATAAAAAAAAAGAAAAAATTTCCATACTAATTTCATATGGATATAAAGTGGGAGATCAATTCTACATTACAATCAGTATATAAACTGATCCCTCATTTTATGACCACAGTCATCCTTCTCTTACCCATTTTCAGGCACCTACTATAACCTGTCACTCTTTCTCATAACTGTCCTCCTATGTAACCCCCTGCACAACAGTGGCAGTAAAATGCCTTGCTTGGGGCGATATGATATGTAGATACTAAAACATTCCCGAAATTCTGGGACATTCTCAAGTCCTGAACACTGACGAGTGATGAAACACAAAGTCAATTTTTAAGGTGGTATTTTCGAATGCGTACACCCGGAATTTTTTGTTTTTTTTGTTTTTTAATTAACTTAAGGAAGAGACAGATGAGGTTTCTGGGACGCGTAATGAGGAAGAGAGGCCAGGAGAATATAATACTCACAGGACGGATAGAGGGAAAGAGAGACAGGGGAGAGCTGTATTTTTTTTAGTCTTTTATATTCAGTGTCAGATTTTGACAACTGGTTTATTTTAGTGGGTTCGTACCACAAGTCATAATTTGTATTTATTTCTGAGATGAGTAATTTTCCATAATAATGAAATTATTTTGAACTTTTGTTCTCATCTTAGTTGATATAGGTATTATAATAGACACAACGTTTCGACCAAGCACCCTCTGGTCATCATCAGGTGTCCATAGATTGGCTGATGTGTATTATCTTGTGAAATCAATAACTGTTCTTTCATGTTTAGATCCAAGTCCAAGGATTGAACGCATGACCACTAGATGATACTAACACATGTCTAACCAACTACTGTATTCACTACGCCATCATTCGAAAGGTGTATTTTTGGAGCTTTTTATATACAATGTCAGATGGATTTTGACAACTGGATTATTTTAGTGAGTTCGTGCCAATAATCATCATTTGTATTTATTTCTGAGATGAGTAATATTCAATAATCTTGAAATTATTTCGAACATTTTTTCTCATCTTGGCTGATATAGGCGTTATAATAGACACAACGTTTCGACCAAGCACCCTCTGGTCATCATCAGGTGTCCATAGATTGACTGATGTGAATTATCTCGTTGATCATTGCGAAATATCCTGTGAAATCAATTATTGTTCTTTCATGTTTGAATTTGGTTCGCCACTACCAAATCCAAGGATTGAACACATGACCACTGGATGACCACTAGATAATCAACTACTATATTTACTACGCCACCGTCCCAAAGGTGTCTCTTTGAAGCCTTTTTATATTCAGTGTCAGATGGATTTTGACTACTGGATTATGTTAGTGGATTCGTGCCATTTGTCATAATTTGTATTTATTTCTGATTCTTGGATTGTCACTGGCGAACCAAATTCTAGCATGAAAGAACAATAATTGCTTTCACAGGATATTTCGCAGTAATCAGTGAGCTAATCCACACTAGCCAATCTATGGACACCTGATGATGACCAGAAGGTACTTGGTCGAAACGTTGTGTCTATTATAACACCTATATCAACCAAGATGAAAACAAAAGTTCGAAATAATTCCAAAATTATTGAAAATAAATATAAACCCTTAGTTTTTACAGTTGTATGTCAGTTCTTCAATATGGCAGTAAATGCTGGACAATATCATCAAAGATGAAGGAAAAACTTAAAGCAACTGAAATGTTGTTCTGCAGAAGGACACTACGAATATCATGGATCGAGCATGTGAGCAATGATGAGGTTTTGGAAATGACGGAAACCAAAAGGAAATTGATTCTGAGCATCAGGGAGAGACAGCTGAAGTTCCTGGGACAGGCAATGAGGAAAGAGGGCTTGGAGAATCTGATACTAACAGGCCAGATAGATGGGAAAAGAGACAAA
The DNA here is from genome assembly GCA_037127315.1 of Ascarosepion bandense. Taxonomy (NCBI): domain Eukaryota; kingdom Metazoa; phylum Mollusca; class Cephalopoda; order Sepiida; family Sepiidae; genus Ascarosepion; species Ascarosepion bandense. The sequence continues at coordinate 837,568 of JBBBDQ010000911.1, read as the reverse complement.
GAAAAGCAGCGGATAACATATTTGACGGACCTAATCAGGTGGATGATGGAACGAGGGTTGCATGATGTAACAGGAGAAAGCGTGCTAAGAGCCACCTGGGATAGGAAGATGTGGAAATCCATGATCGCCTACGTCCTGATGAGACAGGGCAAATAGAAGAAGAAGAATAGAGATAGTTCAACAGTAATCTATTTGCCAATCTAGTATCACTTTAATTCCTGAAGTCGAGGCAGCAAGTGACTGAATTCGTAATATGTTGCGGAGTAAATAAAATACACACGGTAACACGAATGAACCAGGCAAGACGCCTAAAATAAATTAAAAAAAAACTTAAAGAGACTCCAGGCCCAAAATTCAGCCGAGAACTTTTACTCCTGCCTCTGGGCAAAGTAGGAACCCAGACGAGGCTCAGCTAAAATCTTGACTTTGAAAAAACAGACAGCTGCCTGACTCTGCCTTATGCAGGGCCTACGGGAAATTTTTGTCCGGGTTTAAGGGCTCAGAGTCCCCACGTGACTTGTCCAAAGAGTTGTGCGTTCAATACTAGGCTACAGCAGTGGTGAACAAGTAACTAACATGTTTAGAGGGAGATAACTCATGAATTTCAGAAGAGGCTCTAGGCAAAGATCATATACCCCAGTGATTGTAATAAAGTGTTCGGTTCGAAATTCTTTTTACCTGAAGAAGGCCGGAGCTTACAACAGCTGAAACGTCGTACAACAAATACAATAGTCTGAATAATGTAAATACTGTAAATTGCGCCACATCCAGCCTAAGAGAAGAGGCCGGTATAAACCCAGAGTTTGTCTATTTTACTGAGAAAGCAGTTTCAACCTACTGCGGGATAATCTTCTGCCCAGTCAGTCATGTCTCGTAAGAGACATGATCGCCTAAGCGTGTATCACGTGCGGCACTTAACTGGCTAACTGACATATTATTCTAATGGTTATTTTGGTGGGTGGTAACGGTTATATTTCTAATTATTCCAGGGTTATTGCAGCAAAATCTAACACTTGATAATAAGAAAGCGAAATAGGCAATAGAAACAAACGTTGTATATGCAGAGACCCAACAGTTTATTTAGCAACAGTTAGAATTACATACTACATTATTTTTTAATGTTACCACCGCCAGCAACGACGAGTATCTCAAGGCGGGCGTAAAATGAGTCACATGCTTTGGCGACCATGCCCTTGTCCATCCAGGCGAACGCTCCCAAGATGGCAGCTTTCAGAGAGTCGATCGTGTTTTGGGCTGGCTTGGCGACCATGTCCTTGTCCATAGAGGCGAACGCTCCCACGATGGCAGCTTTCAGAGAGTCAATCGTGTTGTGGCGGGCTTGTTGGTCTTGGCCTCGATCACACCCCCTGAAGAACGGGGTTGCAGTCGGGTGAGGAGGGCGGCCACAAGTCCGGTGACCTGTGGTGAGGAACACTGTTGAGCAGCCACGCCTGGTCGACTTGGCCTTGTGTGCAGGAGCGGAGTCCTGCTGGAAGATGTAGGGACATTCAGTGGAGATCTCATCCATCCAGGGCTTCACCACGCTTCTCAGCACCCCCTCGTAGATCTCATCGGTGACTCTCAGGCCCGTTTGAAAGAATGGTGAGGTTCTTCTCTGATGAAAAGAATTTTATCCTGGACTATACGAGCAACAGGCAGAACGACAGGTGGATCTGCAAAGACCTCGAGAAGGTTCCCGTCGTGAAGTATACTAAGTTTACCTTCTCCGCCAGGGTCCTTGGCGTCATCTTCAGCGAGGGTGACGTCATGCCTCCGTTCTTCTTTCAAAAGGTCCTGAGCGTCACCGATATAATCAACCAGAAGGTACTGATGAGCGTGTTGAAGCCCTGGATTGACGAGATCGCTGCTGAGCCTCCTTTACGTCTTGCAGCAGGACTCCGCTCCTGCACGCAAGACCAAGACGACCCAGGCGTGGCTGCTCAACAATGTTCCTCACCACTGGTCGCCGGAATCACAACCCTCTTCACTATTTCTTCTAGGGGCGTGATCGACGCCAAGATTAACAAGCCCACAACACGCTGCCATCGTAGAGGCGTTCGCCACTATGGAAAAGGACATGGTCACCAAGCCCGCCCACAACACGATCGACTCTCTGAAAACTGCCATCGTGGGAGCGTTCGCCTCGATGGACAAGGACATGGTCACCAAAGCCTGTGACTCTCATTTCGTCTTGAGATGATCGTCGCCGCCGGCGGTGACATTGAAAAATAATGTAGTATGTAATTCTAACTATTGCTAAATAAACTGTCGGGTCTCTGCATTTACAACCTTTGTTTTTATTGCCTATTTCGTTTTCTTATTGTCAAGTGTTAGATTTTACTGCAATAACCTTGGAATAATTAGAAATATAATCGTTACCACCCACCAAAATAACCATGAGAATAATATGTCAGTTAGCCAGTTAAGTGCCGTACGTGATACACGCTTGGGCGACCATGTCTCGAAAGAGACATGACTGACTGGGCAGAAGATTATCCCGCAGAAGGTTGAAATTGCTTTCTGCGGTAGACTGGTTGCCAGACAAAGCTATAGAACCCAATCTGTCCTATTATTTAATCCATAACTGGAGGTGGTGACACTGAAAAATAATGTAGTATGTAATTCTATTGCTAAATAAATTGTCGGGTATCTGCATTTACAACCTTTGTTTTTATTGCCTATTTTGTTTTCTTATTGTCAAGTGTCAGATTTTGTTGCAACACCCTGTAATTGTCAACCCGGGAATGAATTGCACACCTGAATGCGCAATTATTTTCACACAGTGTACTCTAGAATAAATATAAACATTACCGTTACTGTCCACTAAAATAACCATTAGAACAATACAATAGGCTACCCACAATTAATTTTATTTTTCAAATATTTCCTTTTCTAAAAGGTGTACTCGATTTCCAAGCAAATAGACATGAGCATAATATTGTTTTGAATTAAAAGAACATGGTTAATTTGAAAGTCTATTATTTATTTAACCTCTTCACCAAAAGAAAGGCAATAAAGTCACTAAGACGCCGAAACATATGGAGTATGAAATGATATAAGTAAAAGAAAAAAATTTAAAGGCGAGATCAATGAAAGAACAGGATCAATGAAAAGCACAGAATTAAGAAAATAGAACATAACGATTGATATGAATATAATATGGAAACCAGTAATGCAACAGTCTAAACAATGTAAATAATGCAAATACTACCTCATTTCAGAAGTATCTTAGACAAAGCTTAAAACGACCCAGTCATTATAAACATGGCAATAAAGATGAGGACAACAGTCCAAATGATATAAATAATAAAAAATTATGCTTCATCTCAAAGGTATAGTAAACAAAGATTACATTGGCAGAACCATCGCAAACATGCCAATAAATGTGTAGACAACACTTCAAATAATGGAAATAATTTAAATACTACGTAATCTCAGAAGTTTAACAGACAAAGCGTACAACGTCCGAAACGTCATAAACATGGCAATAAAGATGAGGACAACAGTTCCAACAATGTAAATAATGTAAATACTATCTCATCTCAGAAGTATAATAGGGAAAACGTACAACGGCCGAAACGTCGTGAATATGGCAATAAAGTTGAGGACAACAGTTCGAACAATGTAAATAATGTAAATACTATCTCATCTCAGAAGTATAATAGACAAAGCGTACAACGGCCGAAACGTCGTAAATATGGCAATAAAGTTGAGGACAACAGTTCGAAGAATGTAAATAATGTAAATACTACCTCATCTCAGAAGTATAATAGACTAAGTACTGTCAATTTTTCGCGAAAAAAAACCAGCTTAGTGTAAAGAAAAATGCCACAAACTTAACGAAAATAAATTTTCATCGTCAAAATGTTCACGTTATTATTAAGATGAAAGGCCAAAGTTTTTTTTTAATTATATTTTGAAATTATTTAATTTTTTCTAACAAGTTCGAAATTTTGGTTAAAATCTTTTTTCTTTACGTCATCGCTGTGGCTAACATTTATCACTGACTTTCTTACGTTTGGTTTTCGTTGAAAACACATTGATTTCGAAATTCTTGTAAAAATGAAATAATTGTCCAATTTTAATGAAATTTTCGGGACATATTCACAAATGAATGAAATTATTTTTGACTTGGTGTTGTTTCAGAAAATGTTGGTAATAAATACTTTTTTAAATATGTTACCCCCACTTACTTAATTTCATGAAATTGCCCACAGAACCTTCCAATTTATTGATTTTTTTTTTAAGTAGGAGTCATTGGAGATTCTAAATCATCTACTCTTTTTTTATTTTCAAATTTGTGCTATTTAACTGAAAATCTGCTCTCAATTGAAAAATAATTAGTCCAATAAAACTATGACATTAACTTAATTAGAATAGCTTTTAATTCCTTTTGTAAATAAGTAATATTAAGGGCATTATTGTCTGAAGAAATAAATTTTTTCTGATGAATAATTAATTTTTGCAATATTTTTTTCTTTTTTTTTACATTTTAATTATAATAATTTATAATAGTTTGAAATCGTGTAAAATTCTGTATTGGGCTATTTATTGTATGTGATTTAGTAATTAAGTGGCAACGAAATTTACAAGTCCAAAATTTCAAAGATTAATAAACATAGTTGCGCTATTCTATTTTTAAAATAATTCTTTATTTTGTATCTTTTATTTAATACGTTTTTTTTTTTATTTTAATGTATGGTAGAATGAAATTGCCATTTTTATGAAAAGATTATGTAATCTAAGTGTTTTGTCTCTTCACTTAAATTTACGAAAATTGTCATTTATAGTCATCTATAGTAGCTGTCATAGTGTTGTCATTCAACAGTCCATCAAACGTTCGATCAAATGAACACGACCAATCGTTAATAATTAGTTGTATATTACTTTCTTATGCAATAAGTAATATTTCTTTCAAATCAGTTTAATTTCAATTTAAATTTTCTACTTTTACTAAAATAAACTGCCAGAAAACTTTTCAAATATTTTAAAATCGATAAATTTTTGTTTGTTTACAATTTTTTTTAAATTAAGAAAATTGCCACTTTTTAAAAATAACTTAAGAAGTCGAAATTAAATGGGACATTCCAATCTATATAATTTCTATCTGAAATGCACCAAAAAAATTTTACTTAATGGAAATAATAAATTTAGTCATTAAGCTTTTAATTAAATCTAAAATGAAATCTTCAAGAATGTTTTTCATTTTAAAAATTTCATTTTAAACTTATGTATCGAGAATTTTTGCAGAAAAAAGGTGGATTTACCTATGATAGACAAAGTGCAGAACGGTCGAAAACATGGCAATAAATATGAGGACAACAGTCCGAACAATGTAAATAATGTAAATACTACCTCATCTCAGAAATATAATAGACAAAGCGTACAACGGCCGAAACGTCGTAAACATGGCAATAAAGATGAGGGCAACAGTCCGAACAATGTAAATAATGTAAATACTACCTCATCTCAGAAGTATAATAGACAAAGCGTATAACGGTCGAAACGTCGTAAACATGAAAAGAAAGATAAAGGCAACAGTCCGAAGAATGTATATAATCGATTGACATCTCATTTAATTTTGCGAAGATCAACAAGACTGCATAGCAAAAAGTTCGAAGGGAGTTCCACAAGCGAGTAGCGCGAGAAAAGTAACTGTTAGTTCTTTGCTTATAATTACATCTAGCCATTTTAACTGCATGATGATGCCACCGTACTGCTAATATACTAATAGCCGTTAATATCCGAACAATTACACTGAAAGTTTTATAGAAAAGGTATAGAGACGCTACATTACCCATGTGGCAAATGACTGAATCCGAGATACAAAGGCAGTACCATTAATATAATAAATTTTTTAAATATATACAGAAGTAGATAGATCTATCTATCGCCCGGTTCACACTCCACCCACGTCTATTGAACAGGTTAAGAGGCTCATCCCTTGTTCCCTGTTTAGGATGTGGTTTCCGATTTTATCTTTTCCAATCTTTTCACCATTACGTAGCCCCCTGCACATCAGTGGCGTTACCGCCTTACTCGGGGTGATACGATTAAAAAAAAAGAAGTACCAAACGATATGTGGCAGCAATACTCAAAGCATAGACGAATCAGTCAGTTATGTGCCATACGTGACACATGCTTTGGTTGATCATGTCTCGAAATAAACATGACTGACTGGGCAGATATTTATCCCGCAGTAGGCTGCCATTGCTTTCTGCGGTAGACTGGTTGCCGACCAATGCTATAGAACCCAATCTGTCCAGTTATTTAACCCATAACTAGAGGGAAGAGGCGGATTAATACCTTTTCTAAGGGTATCTGTGCGTAAGTGAATGCAAGGAATTCAACTGGAATTCGAACTCGGCACCCCGATTTGTTCTTCTGAGTCGATATTTACTGCGCCACAACGCACATACTAGACTTATAAATATGTAATATAGCTTCTGGAGAGAAAAACTGCCAAACATCACATAGTGGAGCAATTTTTCTAGTCGCAGACTTAGCAATAAGTTCCATCTAATAAAATAAGTAATTATATAAATTACTTTCTCAATGTAAAATATATATAACTAGCATCATAACCCGGCGTTGCCCGTGCAACTCAAAAATTAGTTATTTTGTTTTACTGAAATTAGAAATATAAAAACTATTATACTGTCAGTTCGGAAATTTTCGAAGAATGTTTAAACATGTAAACATTTAATTTTAGAAAAAAAAAGTTACATTAATGCCACACGAATTACAGATAGTTGATTTCTTACATGAAATATTTAGCGAAAAAAAAGCTTTTTTTTTAATTTTATTTTCTGAAGTATGAAATATTAAATGTGAAAAAAAAAACTTAAATTATTAAATTAACCATTGGCACGTTTTTTTTTTTTTACATATTTTGTTTTTGTTTGAAGAAACACTTTTTAAAAAATATTTCTTTTGTTTCAAAATTAAGAGGGAAAATATTCACATTGTTGTTGAGGAAATTAATTTTTAAAACGTCAGAATAAAGATTGAATGTAAAAAAGCTCATTTTTTTAATAAAAAATATTTCAGTCGCGTTTGACACGTGCGATTTGATTTCTGTGACGTAATTCAGCAAACATCTTAGATGTTAGATGTTTTACGAAGCAAATGCAAACATTCGTGTCCATTGGCTACAAAAACTACGAAAGGGACATTTGCTGAACTTAAAACTCAAAAAGTATGTGTCGACCTGGCTTCCCTGGAGATATGTGTCCCTAGAAAATTTGAATGGTGTAGCATAAAAAATGTAGGCGTGCAAAGGGAACTGTCATACACAGACTCACAGATTGCCTTTTATATATATATGATTACTTTAAATTATTTTCCAGCAATAATAACATTTTCTAAATTTCGTTTATGAGGAATAAGATTCCATCAGTTAGCATCATTCATAGTTTACCTTGACTTTCAGGTATATTTAACAGTGTTTACGAACGTTCGTAAATTTTTTTAAAATTTGACAAACTAATAACAGTTTTACGGATGTGCGTTGTGGTGCAGTGGATGTCGGCTCGGAACGAGTAAACGAGGAGTTCAGATCGAATTTCAGGTGAATTCATTACATTTACTTACACGCAAATAACCTTGGGAAAGGTATTAATCCGTGTTTTCCCTCAGATTATGGGTTAACTAACAGGACAGATTGGGTTCTATAGCCTTGGCAGGCAACCAGTCTACCGCAGAATGTAATGGCAACCTACTGCCGGATAATCTTCTGCCCAGTCAGTCATCTCTGTAAAGAGACATGATCGCCCAAGCGTGTATCATGTATGGCACTTAGTTGAATAACAATTTTACATCTGTTTATAAATGAATGTTTCGATATAAAATCCTTACATTTGTTTTCATATTCATCAGAGGACGAAAGGCAATATTCGTATATTTTATAAGGTTTCTAGATGTTTCACTGATGGAAATCAATGGTCATTTTGTACAATCCTGCATGCAGCCTGTTGTTTTTAATATATACATGTGTGTGTGTGTGTGTGTGTGTGTGTGTGTGTGTGTAAGTTTAAGAACACAGTATGAATAAATGCAAAATTTTATTTGCCGACGCGTTTCGTTCTTTGATGGACTTTACATAAAAAAAACCTTTCTGGTTTCTGATTGTCGGATCTCATGAGGTAATTTCATTTATTACTCCTCTTATTCCATAAGATTTCAAAGCAAATTCCTAGCACACAGCTTTGTCTTTCACTCCGTCCTGAAAAAATCCGAGACCAACAGCCCTCGGTGGACCGCGTAGCTAAATATACGATTACTTTTTATTATAGCTATTATTGTGAACAGGTTCGCGTTTTTCGGCTTTTCCTCTGAGATATCTACCTTGTTCACAACGAGATTATTTTTTAAATAAAAATAGATTTTCCGTTTGTTTTTTTTTGTTTTGTTTTTTTGTTGTTGTTTTTTTTTTTTTTTTTGGAGGAGGAAAAAAATTCCAGAACAGTAAAAATGCCTTTAAGAATAACGAATATGCGTGAGTAATCTTTAAAATAATATAAAAAGAACGAGACAAGATATAGCTAGATATTTAGCGAGATAAAGTTGGAATTATGGCCATAGATAGATAGATAGATAGATAGATAGATAGATAGATAGATAGATAGATAGATAGATAATGAACAGAACAGGGAAGGAAGGAAGGAAGGAAGGAAGGAAGGAAGGAAGGAAGGAAAAAGAGGTTGACAATAAGAAAGGGATAATGATAGACAAAGAAAAGAATAAAAGAAAGAAAGAAAGATTGACAATTAGAAACAAACTATGTGTGAAAGAAAAAACAAGAACTAGATAGATAGATAGATAGATAGATAGATAGATTAAAAGAAAAAACCTTATGAAAGATTTACAAAATATATATCTCAGTTAAAGAAATATATTATGCGCTTCGGAACAAGTAACGGGAAGTAGGAACCGCCTCTTCTCCCCTTAATACGATCCCCCCCAACACACATAGACCAGAAATACATTGTGATCCATCCCTACACATAGACCAGAAAGACATTGCAGCACAGTACAGTAGACTTTTGATAGAATTAGGTCCTTTACCGCCTTACAGCCGCTACCATTGATTCGCAGGAAGATCGCGTGCAACCTGAAGAAAACCTCACTTTTTCTTTTTCGCAATCGAGAAAGCCACCAACCGCCAAACCCTTTTCAAGACCCCCTTTCCATCCATCCGCCGTCTTGTAGCAGAGCCCCAACCGGGCGTTCTGTTCACCAAGCAGTCGAGAATTGGGAAGTCTTTACAGGGATGGGAGGCGAAATACGCTCGGTTGAAAATTGATGAATATTGGGTGGGGCCCCTCATGCGAGAAATTTCCGGCAAGGAAAATTGCTACCAACCCTTCACTCACAAACCTGTCCATTGTTTTTTTTTTTTTTTTTTTATTGACTTTTACTTCTTCATCTTTGCTTGTTGGTGTTGTTGTTGTTGTTGTTGTTGTTATAGTGGTTCTTCTTTTCCTCCTCCTTTTTCTTCTTCTTCTTCGTCGCCTTCTCTTCCTCTTTATTCTTCTTCTACTTCTTCTTCCTCTCCTTTTCTTCTTCTTCTCTCTCCCCCATATTCAACCTCTTTCTTTTTCTTCTTCGTCTTCTATCGACAATATATCGATAATATATGTAATACGTATATCTTCATCATCCATTGCCAATATTTGTCTTTTTTCTTTCTTTCTCTCTCTCTTTCTCTCTTTCTTTCTTTCTTTCTGATCTATTAACAATATTTCTTACCCTTTTTCTTTCTTTCTTTCTTTCTTTCTTTCTTTCTTATCTATTGCCAATATTTCTCAACTTTTTCTTTTCTTTCTTTCTTTCTTTTTTTTCCGTGCTTTATTATCCGTTCCCAATAATGCTTTTTTTTCATTCCTCTTTTTCGACTTTTTTTCCATCTCTTCTTTATTATGCGTTTTCATATTTACTCATTTGTCTCCCTTTTTCTTTCTTTCACTTCATGTTTCTTCTTCTTTCTTTCATTTTATCATTCTTTCTTTCACGCCTTCTTTTTTCCTTTGGTTCTCTCTTTCATCTTTACACTTCACCTTTCCTCTTCACTTTCTCATACGTGTATTTTTCCCTTTTATTATCACCTTCTTTTTCGCCTTCTTTCTTTATATTTTCCTAGTTTTTTTCTTCTTCACATTTTTCCTTTATTCTCTCTTTATTTCATCGTTCATTTTCATTAGGTTTTCTTTTTTCTGCTTATTTCATTCAGATTATCTTTCTTGCTTTCCTAATTATCCTTCTTTATTGTCATAATTGTTTTTCTTTACTTTTGCCTTCCTTTTTCCTTCTTGATTGTCTTTCGTTCTTTTTTTTTCTTGTTTGTTCTTTTATTCTTCATCTCTATCACCATTTGGTGGATTCCATCAATAATACACTCATCATTATCAACATCACTTCTTTTTTTTTTTCAATTTCGTTTTCTTTTCTTTTTTTTTTCTCTTCTTTTTCTTTCGTCTTTTTTTTTTATTCTTCTCGCCAGCTCTGATCCAACACCTCACGCTCACCAATTCGACACTCTCTGGGCGAGAATTTTGTTATGCACCATTGGCTTCTAAGTTGGCTGCCGTTTCGCCTCTTCCATCAACTCTGCCAGTGAGAAACCATGATTTCCATTTCGCAACGTGTTCGGGAATAAGGAAGACCCCCCCCCCCACATACACACACAATCCACCCCGCCAACCGAAATCCCTTTCCCCACATCCAATCATTACACTGATTCCACCTTAGCGGTCTTTCTAACACGCTCTGAGCCCTCTCGGAGCACGTACTCGCTATCGCATGATCGCGAGTGAGCGAACGGCCCGTTTTCTTTCACAGGTACAGTCAGCACCCCCCGCACTCCCGCTCTCTAGCGTTTGACTCGTTCGAACTTTTCTTTTTTCCCATCCCCGTCAAACCCCAGCACTTATTACATCTTTTCCGTTTTACACCATTTTTCCTCATGCTTTTTTTTTTTTTTGTTGTTTTGTTTTAGATGTCTCTACTATTTATTTCCTGCTTATACCTGCAATTCGTAATTCGTATCTTTTGTTGCTAGGAAAAAAATAAAACAGACAAATAAATTTGAGATCCAAACTAATACTGTCAGGTAAGAATATTGGAACACATCGACTGCTATATAACGGTCATACAAGGGTTACTTACGTTTAAACTGGAGATTAACAATGGTGACGGTGAAATATGCACTTCCAGTTCCATACTAGAAATAAATGCATTATTTATATATATATATATATATATATATATATATATATATATATATATGTAGTCATCCGCAGACAGATCTGTTTCGCTGTATCACAGCTCATCAGTACAGTTAGACTCCGATTGCCTTTTAACCCAGGATTGAAACCCGACCGAATTGGCGTCAGTCGGCGATACTACCTCTGGACTATGGGCGTTCGGTAGAAGAAGGCAGACTTTTTAGCGTGTATATTATAATTGTACGCGCCCAATAGTCAGAGTGCTGTAATACATTTTACTGAATGAGCGATGTGTATATATGCAGCACTATATATATATATATCTATATATATAGTGTTGTGCAAAAGTGTTAGGACAAGAACTATTTTATCTTTTATGAGGCATCATACAGATAGGTAGTGTGCAAACGTATTAGGACAGGGGTGATTTATCTAAAAACAACACTGAAATTCAAATAAAGGGTGAAAAGCCAAGTAAATTGCTCATAATTATTCATTATTTAAAACTAGGTGTAAAAGAAATGTATTAAAAAGAAGTTATATTTAATTTTTTCTATTTTCTATTAAACAAGTTATTTTGAAACTAGTCTATTGAACATCGATGAGATATTTTGGATAAAAATTTGTTACTTCGCAAAACACACTTTGGGAACAAATACAAGCTGCTTGGCAGGAGATACCATTATATACACTGAAGAAACTTGTGATGTCAATGCCTGACAGAATAAAGGCTGTGATCAAAGCAAAAGGCTATTATACTAAATATTCAATTTATTTTGTAACAAATATTTTTTCTGGTTAAAGCATTTGTTGAGTAAATCAAATAAAATTAATTTCATTAAATTGTTTATTTTCTGTCAATATGCCTCATAAAAGATGAGATAGTTCTTGTCCAAATATATTTGCACAGTACTCTCTCTCTCTCTCTCTCTCTATATATATATATATATATATATATATACTATGTGCGATTGGTAAATTGTCGAAATTATTTTATTATTTCAAAGCAAAGGCTATTATACTAAATATTAAATTTATTTTGTAACAAGTATTTTTTTCTTGTTAAAGTTTTTGTTGAATAAATAAAATAAAATTACTTTAATTAAATTGATTATTTTCTGTCAATATGCGTCATAATGATAAAATAGATCTTGTCCTAATACTTTTGCACAGTACTGTACATATATATATATATATATATATATATATATATATATATATATATATATATATATATATATATATATATATATATATATATATATATATATATATATATACTATAATATATATAAATATATTTATATATATATATAAATATATTTATATATATATATATATATATATATATTTACTATAATATATATAAATATATTTATATATATATATATAAATTTATATATATATCTATATATATTTACTATAATATATATAAATATATATAAATATATATATATATATACATTATAGTATATATATATATATATATATATATATATATATATATATATTACACACCCACACACAAGCCTGTTTCGCTGCATCACAGGTCATCAGTGTGGATAAACACATCCACTTGTTTCCAACCGGGATCGGAACTCGTCGGATTTGGTGTCAGTCAGGGTCCCTAATCCCTAAGCCATTGGCGCATGGAATTAATAGGAGAAATTTTAACGTGTTATATATATGCGGTATATACACACGCCAGACACAGAGAGAACTTAATTCATTACTGAGGAGTTATATATATATATATATATATATATATATATATATATATATATATCGGCGGCTGGCGTGTATATACACCGCATATATATATATCACGTTCAAAATTCCATTCACCGATAGCTTAGGAATTAGACACTCCGACTGACACTAAATCGGTCGAGTTTGGATCCCAGCTGGAAGCAAGTAAATGTGTAGCCACACCGATGAGCTGTCATTGATCGAAACAGGCTAGTATGTGGATGACTTATATGTATGACTTATATATGTGTGTGTGTGTGTGTGTGTGTGTGTGTGTGTGTGTGTGTGTGTGTGTGATTCATTGAATGATACTGATCATATTCATATTAATATTAATATTAATCGTTTCCGGTTGTCTAATCAGTGTCTTAATGTTAAGTTGAAAATCATCAAGGAGACAGAAACGTTACTAAAAGTGGAGAGCAAGAGAAGAGTAATCAGGAAGACAGTAGACCCCGATTGACAGTGCAATTAAATTTTTGAAGATTAAAACTGGCTAGAGAAATGCGAGAGAAGAAACTGTTAGCATAGAACTTACGGTTACATCTAACCAACTCAACTGTAAATTGATGAGACCTCTTCGCCAGTCTAGTCAGTCAGCGACCGACTAGACGGGCGAAGAAGTCTTCCTCTGTCTTTTCTAAAAATTATTTATAGAAAAGTCAAAGGGAAGCAATTTTACAGCGGTGAGTATCGGATTGAAAAGGAGAGGGATCAAACCATGACAAATAATATTCCTGATTCATCTTTATCAATAATCCCTAAATATAGAGCGTCCATACGTGATACACGACTGAGCGATCATGTTTCTTTCGAGACATGAATGCCTAGGCAAAGATTACCTCGCAGTAGTTTGCAATTAATTTCTGCGATAGGCTGGTCTCCAGCTAAAGTTATAGAACCCATCCTATCCTGCTATTTAACCTATAGTTTGAGGGAAAAGCGACAGATTAATATATTTCCCAAGGCTATTTTAGCTTGAAGAAGCTTGTTATAATTGAAACATGTTAGATTAAAGACACGTTTTTCTTCTTGTTCTTTATTTATTCTATTCATGTATATATATATATATATATATATATATATTAATGCAGGTTTCGTTAAATAATATAGACACGTTTTGTTTAATTATTTTATGCAGGATCCTTTCGTATAGTCTGATAAGCTTGATAATACTATCGTTAAAAGACAACAAGAAATCGTAGTAATTGTTGATTTTTTTATTCGGTAAAATAAATTTCGATATCTCAACTAACATACTCCAATGCCTGTAATCGACGGGAGAGGTCATAGTTACTACGCTTACTCCCTCTATCTATAGCAGTAGTAGCTCGCAGACCAATCCCCTCATGCCACTATATCCTCATGTGACCAAGAACCATACCCCCACCATCTTGTCACCGTCTTAGGCCATCCGCCACGTTAAAAATTAACTTGTCTCTTTGTTTAATTCTACTTTGTCAATAACTTATATGTTCAGTCTTTGATAATGGCTTATGTAAGCCGAAAGCTCAGACCGGATAAAAAAAATCAACAATTACTGCAATTTCTTTTAACGATAGTACTATTAAGCTTATCAGACTATACGAAAGGATCCCGCATAAAATAGACAAAACTTGTCTCTATTATTTAACGAAACCTGCATTAATATATATATATATATAGTCATCCGCAGACAGATCTGTTTCGCTGTATCACAGCTCATCAGTACAGTTAGACATCTGATTGCTTTTTCCCCAGGATTGAAACCCGACCGAATTGGCGTCAGTCAGCGATTCTACCTCTGGGCTATGGGCGCTCGTTAGAAGGAGGCAGACTTTTTAGCGCATGATGTATCATACGCCAGTAGCCAGCGTGATCTAATTCATTACTGAATGAGCGATGTGCAGATGCCAGAGTAGCTACTGTTTTTTCAATGTCTATGTTACAATAATGTTACATAATTTCTCTATATATAATCGCGACGAAGGCAAGTTCGTTTCGGCATTGGGTCCCCAATGCCTCATCAGGTGAAATGGAAGGTACTGGAAATCCTTTTCCTTTATATTTATTTAGTTTTGTTAGGGGTGTTAGCTGGGATTTATTGATATTGTGATATTTCGTTGACAGTTGGAATGTTTTTGTGGAGGTTGTTTAGTTAGAGGTTTTGGAGGGGGTTAGCTAGATGAGGGAATCAGTCTATGACCGTTGGAATTTATTTGTGGTGTTTCTAAAGTGATTAATGGGAGTCTTTGATTCTAGACAGTTGTAAATTCTAATTATCAGTTGGCTAGACTACATCTTAATGGATTTCTTAGAAGAGCCGATAATAGTTGGCGTGGATATTTTTTTTATTTATTTTTACTTAAGCAGAGTCTTTACAATCAATGTAAGTTTGTATGTTTAATCTTAACTTTGGGTTTAGGAAATATGTTTTTTTCTTTTCATTTTAATTTTTTATTTTTTATTTAGTTCATTGTTTAGAAATCGTTTTCACTATTAAATTTTTAATTTTAAGTCTTTGATTTTTAATTTATTATATATATGAATATATATAAATATATATATATATTTATATATATATATATGTGTGTGTGTGTGTGTGTGTGTGTGTGTGTATTTTGGCAGCATTTTTTGCTCGCAGACCAATCCCCTCATGCCACTATACGCTCATGTGACCAAGAACCATAACACCACCATCTTGTCACAGTTTTAACGTGTCACCATCCGCCACGTTAAAAATGGACTTGTCTCTCTGTTTAATTCTCTTTGTTTAATTCTACCTTGTCAATAACTTATATGTTCACTCTTTGATAATGGCTTATATAAGCCGAAAGCTCAGACCGGATAAAAAAATCAACAATTACTGCGATTTCTTGTTGTCTTTTAACGATAGTACTATCAAGCTTATCAGACTGTACGAAAGGGTCCAGCATCAAATAAATAGACAAAGCGTGTCTATATTATTTAACGAAACCTGCATCAATGAAAAAATGCTGCTAAAATACACACAATATATATATATTTATTTATATATCCGAGTGAATAAGGAACGAAGAAAAAAAATATTACAACGCCCAAAACATTAATTTAAAACAGTGCTCGATATATAATATAGAGCTGTGAATATTTAATTTATTCTAAATTATATTTCAGAACATGTACATATATTTTTATCCACTACAAAGTGTACATTTTGTTTCGACATTGAAAGCCTCTTGAAAGAGGCGTTCCTTTCCACACCACCTGATGAGACATTGTAATTTCAATGTCAAAACAAAATGTACGCTTTGTAGTGGATAAAACAAAAAATATGTACATGTTCTAAAATATAATTTAGAATATATATATATATATGTGTGTGTGTGTGTGTGTTTGTATATATATATATATATATATATATAATATATATATATATATATATATATATATATATATATATATATATAGTAAGAAGAGTAAATTGTCGCCATTTTATATTTTTCATTTAATGCATGCGCGTTGTTTTTTTATAATTTGGAAACGGTATGCTATACTGGTTGACATTCGCGCCGGAAACTCTGCTACTAACGTTTCAGATAATTTAGGTCTTAATCTAAGGACAGTGCAAAGGAATGAGAAAGAGTTTCATGAGTCTTATGGTGATTACGAAAATATTGAAAACTTATTCTGATCGTTCTGATAAGAAAAGAACTCACGAATTTGTTGTTGAGAGTCTCAGATTAACATGTGCCTTGAGGGGATAGTTCTTTCCTGGGTCAAAAGGATGGCTGCTAGAAGACCCTATATCTGGCAATAGGAGTTTGCACCATGCCACACAAGCCTGTCATGGCTGTCAGACGATGTCTGCGACCACGTAACCCCTTAAATCTACGCACTTAACTCCCCTGACAGTAACCCCATTGATTATTATTCGTTAGGTGCAGACTAAAAAAAATCCTTGAAGCACCAAAGATGAACTGAAGGCAAGGATTATAGCAGCCCTCACTAACTTAAACAAGGAGACCGTCCAGAGTTGTCTGGGGGTCTTGGTTGAAGCCAATGGCGATTTTATTGAATAGATTCACTTTAGTATTTGAAGACATTTTTGTCTAATTTTGGTAAATATATACTTGAAAATGAGTTTGAGTTTTGTTTAATGGCATATCAACCTCTGTGGGTTATTTGATTCCAAAAAGGTGGGGTCTTAAGGTATTTTTTAATGTTGTTATAATGAGAAGGTTGATTTAATCAGATTCTGACGAAAACAATTTTAATTTTATTTTTTTGTATTTTAGAAAACTATCTTTTAGTTTTGTATTCAAAAATGTAATGCTGGTAATTTTTTTTTTCAAAAATGTATTATAGCAATAATATTTTTTTCTTTCATAAATGTATATTTGTCTATAAAAATCTATTTTCACATATATATTTCGATAAAAGTGTATTTTTATACTTTCATAGTGTTTTGACCCCGGTTTGCGGGTTAATTATTTGCCCATAGCTGGGACCCTAACAGGTGCTACCACCCCGGGTCAAGGTGCACCTGGGAACAACAACAATTAAGAGGTGGCTCTATGCCCCTCACAACCTCCCAATCAGAGGCCTTGCTGCCGGATACAGTTTACCGTCATGCTCAGGACCACCTTAAAAATGAGATGTCAGTGTTATTTTCATTTTTGTGTCATTTAGACGATAATTTTTCTATCGTACCTTGTTTTACACACACAAAATATTTTATTTTCTAATTTAACTTATTTTATTAATTGAAATATTATTTTTAGTGGGTATGAAGCGTAGGGGAGCTGGTTAATGTTCTTTGATTCGGCCTTGTGTCAGACTTAACCGAACTCCTTACAGCTTACAAGTTTTATGTAGAATTATAATCATCAGAAGGTTGGTTGACGGCAGGTTGGAATATGTGGAATTGTGTGGAATAACGTAAGAAAAATAAAGTATCTTCTTCTTCTATGTAGCTTGTCCTTTCCGGACGTAGGCGATCATGGTTCTCCACGTCTCCCTATACCTGGTGGCTCTTAGTCTGTTTTCTCCTGTTACACCTCGCAACCCCCTTTCCGTCATCCACCTGATCAGGCCCTGCAAATATGTTATCCGCTGCCTTCCTCTGTCTCTTTTCCTTCTATCTGGCCTGTCAGTATCAGGTTCTCCAAGCCCTCCTTCCTCATTTCCTGTCCCAGGAACTTCAGTTTTCTCTTCATGATGCTCACTATTAATTTTCTTTTTATTGCCTTTCTTTCCAACACCTCATCGTTGCGCGCATGCTCGGTCCAGTTGGATTTTAAGATAGAAATTCAATAAAAGGAAAGAATAACATAAGTTGTAGGATTTAATTAAGAAGTTAAGAGTAGAGTTGGTACAAAATGTTCTTGCAGTAACTGTTGAAATAGATAAAGAGAGAGGGAAAGAGGACAATGTCCGAATTGCTTGAATTTTGAAGTTACATTTTAGATGTGTACCTCTCTTTCGCTGCTCCCATCTGTGACTCTTGACTGACGCCGGGGTCATTTATACAGTCCTTTTGAATTTCACACTTGATTGCCAAGTCCTTCAAAGTCTTACAAGTCGCTCCCATTGGTCAAACATTATATGTTTTAACACCTACTTGCGAAATCTGGTTTCGACTTGTTCGTTAAGCAGATGGTCAATCTTTTTTCTATTTCGGAAAACCAGGATTTCACAAAAGTGAAAAAGAGAGTTGATTTTAATTAATTTCTTATCTGCTACAGGTACTCGTATTTGAGTAGGTGACTCATTTTATTTTCAAACAGCAATTATTTCGTCTCCCGGACTGCGCACCCGAGAAAAATTATAAAACAAAATCCATTTTCTTTAGGAAGTGCTCTCGATTTATTATTTTATTAAAGAAAATAGATTTGTTCTTCTTCAGACTATGATAACCAAAAATTACATTATTTATAAAATCAATAAAAATTTATCTATGTTAAAAATAGCGTAATTTTAATGTATTTTTATTTTTCTATTTGAAACACATTTTTGGAAAAATAGTCCCGTAATTAAAAATATATATATATATATATGATTTACATTCCTCAATAAGTCCTACATTTAACCAATAATTAAAAAACATGGTATAGATAATGTATTTCTAGAAGTTTTATGAAATTAATTGTAGTGGGGGGTCAGTCAGTTAAAGTGCCGTACGTGATACACGCTTGGGCGATCATGTCTCGAAAGAGACACGACTGACTGGGCAGAAGATTATCCCGCAGTAGTGTGCCATTGCTTTCTGCGGTAGACTGGTTGCCGACCAAGGCTATAGAACCCAATCTGTCCTGCTATTTAACCCATAACTGGAAGAAAGAAACGGATTAATACCTTTCCCAAGGGTATTTGCGCGTTGGGGGTAACAAATGCAAAAAAATAAGCTTTTCTAGAAATAATAATTGCATAAAGGTTTCATTCATTTGTAAATAAGTCCTGAAAGTTTCATTAAAATCAGACAATTGGTTGATTAATGTAAGAATTTTCAAATTAATGTGTCTTTCAACCCCAAAAAACGACTTACGTAATATTACGTTTTCCTTAATAGTCACGTTACTTAAACATGGCGTGAACCGCTGTCGGAAAACAAAAAAAGAAATTTTAACTGAAATTTTGAACGAATTAAAAAACTTTTTGAAAACAATGGCAACAAAATATGATCTTTCCTCTTAATAAAAATTTTGATGATAAAATTTCGTTTTTATTAAGTTTGAGCCTTTTTAAGATCATGATATGCAGTTTTATTTTTTCTTTCTTGTTTTTTTGGTTTTGCAATTGAGTGGAGGTACCTAGATAGATGTGAATCGAAAGAGATACGTAGATAAAGACGTAGGCAGGTTGATGTCAAATAGGAATCAAATATGGATGAGACAAGAAAGAAGCATAAGAACAAGAAAAAATAGAAAATATTTGTCAAACTTTTTATTAAAGCTACGTTAATTTTAATATTTTGTTATAGATAGATATGAGAATAATAGATAGATAGATAGATAGATAGATAGATAGATAGATAGATAGATAATGAACGGGCTGAGATAGATAGATAGATAGATAGATAGATAGATAGATAGATAGATAGATAGAATAGGATAGATAGATAGAACAGGCATAGATAGATAGATAGATAGATAGATAGATAGATAGATAGGATAGATAGATAGATAGATAGATAGATAGAACAGGATAGATAGATAGATAGATAGATAGATAGGATAGATAGATAGATAGATAGATAGATAGATAATGAACAGGCATAGATAGATAGATAGATAGATAGATAGATAGATAGATAGATAGATAGATAGATAGATAATGAACAGGCATAGATAGATAGATAGAATAGGATAGATAGATAGATAGATAGATAGATAGATAGATAATGAATAGGCATAGATAGATAGATAGATAGATAGATAGATAGATAGATAGATAGATAGATAGATAATGAACAGGCATAGATAGATAGATAGATAGATAGATAGATAGATAGATAGATAGATAGATAGATAGATAATGAACAGGCATAGATAGATAGATAGATAGATAGATAGATAGATAGATAGATAGATAGATAGATATGATAATGAACAGGCATAGATAGATAGATAGATAGATAGATAGATAGATAGATAGATAGATAGATAGATAGATAGAACAGGCATAGATAGATAGATAGATAGATAGATAGATAGATAGATAGATAGATAGATAGATAATGAACAGGCATAGATAGATAGATAGATAGATAGATAGATAGATAGATAGATAGATAATGAACAGGCATAGATAGATAGATAGATAGATAGATAGATAGATAGATAGATAGATAGATAGATGAGATAGATAGATAAGAACAGGCATAGATAGATAGATAGATAGATAGATAGATAGATAGATAGATAGATAGATAGATAGATAATGAACGGACTGAGATAGATAGATAGATAGATAGATAGATAGATAGATAGATAGATAGATAGATAGATAGATAGATAATGAACAGAACTGATAAATCAGAGAGAAAGCAAGAAAGAGATAGAGAGAGAGAGAGAGAGAGAGAGAGAGAGAGAGTGATTGACAATGTGAAAGGGACAGTGTGTGATAGGAAAAACCAAGTACTAGATAGATAGATAGATAGATAGATAGATAGATAGATAGATAGATAGATAGATAGATAATGAACAGAACAAGGAAGAAAGAAAGAAAGAAAGAAAGAAAGAAAGAAAAAAAACATCGGCCGAGGTAGGCAGGAAAGTTTTAAGATTGCTTGGCATTAAATTCGAATCAAATATGGACTGGTTTTCGAAAGAATGCTAAAATAAATAATAAATATGAATTATTTATCAATCTAACATTTTATTGTTTTATTATAGATAGTTAGATATGAAAATTCTAGGATAGATAGATAGATAGATAGATAGATAGATAGATAGATAGATAGATAGATAGATAGATAGATAGATAATGAACAGGCATAGATAGATAGATAGATAGATAGATAGATAGATAGATAGATAGATAGATAGATAGATTGAAATCCTCTGGTTGTGAACTAAGTAAAACATAAATGAATAAAATAATTTGAAATTATATTTTATAATGAATATTTTCTTCCGTTAGTTTTGAAAGGAAAAATAAACCGGGAACATATTTATTCATAAACAGAAAACATTTTTAATTTGAGATTTTGTTTTTTTCTCTCAAAAGTTTCTTTCGAAAATCTCTCAGTATCGTCATTTCTTTCTTTTTATCTCTCCATCATAGGAACTTGGTCATATACTCTCAAATCTATTAAAATAGTTTCACTATCTAAGAACTTAGTGTAACGTAAATTAGGGAAATTATATACATGTAAAAAAAGAGGACGTTATGTTGTATACATGTAAAAAAGAGAACTTTTATATATTTGTATATTTAGGCAGCAAGTTTTCTTTTAAACATGTCAAATTAAATAAATTGCAAACATTATGTTTACTTTTTTTTATAAAATCCGTTCATACTCACGGATAACCTTTCGCGTATTACAATCAAAAGATGTCAGAAATGGGCTGTAACGTTGACATATGTTATTTTCATTCATTTCTCATGGTACCCATGTACTTTCAACCTCTTTCCGGGATCATTTTCAAAGGTGCGAGCTATGGTAACAAATGTAACAGTTTTTTTATGTTTTAACACGTGCATGACCATGACATTACAACATATAAAAAAATCCATTTTGGATAAATTTCACGATCTAATGAACGCTAGCAATTTGTCAACCGTTATATTTGAAGCAGAAAAAATTTACAGTCATTTTTAGCAACACAGTTTTCCGGTTACATTTGTTACCATAACTCACGCCCCCGAAGATGTTCTACAAAATTAAAGATAGTTTTCTAAAATACAAAAAAATAAAAATAAAATTCTTTTCATCAGAATCTGATTAAATCAACCTTCTCATTATAACAACATTAAAAAAATATCTTAAGACACCAGCTTTTTGGCATTAAATAACCCACAGAAATTTCAGTTTATCTGGAAGGAAACAATGCAGGAAGAATTTAAGAAGAGATTTACATTTACATCTTGAAAGATTTCACTGCTTTACCAATAATTCTCTATCATCAGCCGATGAACATATCCGCCCACCATCGTACCCGAGAACAAAAAGTGGTTTTGTTTAATAAATTATATATATATATATATGTTACGGAAATTAACGAAATTTAACGAAACTTGGTTATAAGCAACCGACAATTTGTAATGAATTATTTTGAACATTATTTTTACCGATACTCGTATTTAAGTAGATATTCTGTTTTTAATTAAACAGTATTTTATATTTATATCTACCGGCCTGATTATTTCACGATAAATTGCTTATAACCAAGTTTCGTTAAATTTTGTTAATTTCCGTAACATGTTTACATTTGTTTGACATTACGATACATTACAGAGCAGATATGGTTTGTTTACGATAGATCGAAAATTGTGTTATATAAGCATGATAAAAACCTCGTCTGATCAAGAGGCTATTCATAGTCAAGTGGTTAAGACAGTACCAGATCAAATATATATATATATATATATATATATATATATATATATATATATCAGTTACAGTATAATGTCAAACAAATATAAACATGTTACGGAAATTAACGAATTTTAACGAAACTTGGTTATAAGCAACCGACAATTTGTAATGAATTATTTTGAACATTATTTTTACCGATACTCGTATTTAAGTAGATATTCTGTTTTTTAATTAAACAGCATTTTTATATTTATATCTACCGGCCTGATTATTTACGATAAATTTTTATGACGAAAATGTGTGCTATCCAGCAGGATTCGAAGCTACCATTTGATCTGGTACTGTCTTAACCACTCGACCATGAATAGCCTCTTGATAAGCATGATAAAAACCTCGTCTGATCAAGAGGCTATTCATGGTCGAGTGGTTAAGACAGTACCAGATCAAATGGTAGCTTCCCCTCTGTAAATAGGGGTCGCAGGTTCGAATCCTGCTGGATAGCACGCATTTTCGTCATAAAAATTTATCGTGAAATAATCAGGCCGGTAGATATAAATATAAAATACTATTTAATTAAAAACAGAATATGTAATTAAATACGAGTATCGGTAAAAATAATGTTCAAAATAATATATATATACTACCAGTCATAATTATTAGGCCACACCATTTTGTTTTTTTTTAATTCTGTATTTCATACTATTTTTGTATTTATTGCCAAATGGATAATTCTAAGTGAAAATAAAATGGTTCTTTTCTTATTATTACTTTGCAAAATTTTACAAGGCAAATAGCGACAATTTACCCATTGCACCCTGTAGATTTGATATATATATATATATATATATACATACACTACTGGCCATAATTATCAGGCCACCCCAGTATTTTTTAAAAGAAATGATGTATTTCATACTATTTTTAGTATTTATTGCCGAGTGGACAATTCTAAATGAATATAGAATGGTTCTTTTGTTATTACTTTGCAAAATTTTACAAGGCAAATAGTGACAATTTACCCATCGCACCCTGTAGCTTTGATATATATATATATATATATATATATACATACACTACTGGTCATAATTATCAGGCCACCCCAGTATTTTTTAAAAGAAATGATGTATTTCATACTATTTTTAGTATTTATTGCCGAGTGGACAATTCTAAATGAATATAGAATGGTTCTTTTGTTATTACTTTGCAAAATTTTACAAGGCAGCCAGAAAGCCTTTGTTTCGGCCAGCCTTTCCTACATGGATTTCGAACTCTTTTCTCCGATTTCTCGTTCTGAGCCGATATCCACTGCATCACAGCGCACATCCATTGGTTGGATAATTTATTTCCGATGGAGTCTTTTATGGAGTTGGATTATATTCCTGCTTTTGTTATGGTTGTGGGATTACTATTATAGGTACATTTTTGCATTTGTCTGTAGAAACATTTGTTAACATGAATTCCGTGAATGGTAAAGTATAGTTCGATTCTGTTTCGTAAGTTAAATCGATTGCATATTCTATCTTATTTAATTTAACGAAAATTCTGGTACTGATACATCGTGTGAATATATAAATACATTAATCAATTTATCGGAAATAAATAGCTTCTTGTGATAGATTACGTTCTATTTCTTTGTTGATTTCCACCAAAAAATATTTAACCAGGTTATTAGAAAAAGAACAATCTGTTAAGTACCACACGTCATACACGCTTGGGTGATTATGTCTCGAATAAGACGGATTTTCCCGAAGAAAATAGTAGAATAGTTGCCAACCAAAGCTAAAGAATCCCCTCTGTACTGCTTTTCAATCCTTTTATCTAAAATCAGTCAGTTAAGCACCATACGTGACACAGGCTTGGGAGATCATGTTTTGAAAGAGATATGACTGACTGAGCAGAAACTTTTCTCGCAGCAGGTAGCCATTACTTCATGTGGTAGACTGTTTGCAACCAAGCGATAGAACCCAGTTTGTTGGACAATCAGTTTTATTTCCCCTTCTCCCCCACTGAAGCGAGTTGTGAGACAAGGTCGGTTTTTTATGTGGGGCATCCCAGCACGGATGCTCGGGCCACTGCATTCGTATCTAGTTACACCCGGTAACTAGATACGAAGCTTATCTTACTAAACTTGTCTTAAGCGATCCCACAAACTCACCAAATCCAGATCGATGCGTTAAGGCTAAAAATTAATATTACGATTAAACTGGAAGGAAGAGGATAGTTAATATCTTATTAAGCGTGTCTAAATTTACTTTTGTAGCGACACCTGCTAATCATCTCGTTACGTTGTTTAAGACGTAAAATTTGATTGTGATGTTTTAATATCCAAATTTGTTCTACTAAACACAGACTATATTTATCATTCACACTGCTAAGAGTACGTCCTGAACCTATTAATTTTCAATTTATCTCTAGGTTTGAGCCTTCTTCCTTCAGTTCCCAATATTTTGGTGAAATCTTATTTAGGGTTGGTAAAATGGAAAGAAGAAGCTGTAGAAATGGTTATTTTCAAGAGTAAAATATTAAATTTACGTTATATATATATATATATATAAGTAAATAAGTAGCTAACTTAGAGCCAACGGACCAACCAAGGTTTCAACAAATGGATCATCAGAGCAAGTTGCCAAATGGATCGTCAGCCAACTTGCCCTGACGATCCATTTGTTGAAAACTTTGTTGGTTCGTTGCCTCTAGATTAGCTACTTATTTACTTGAAAGTATTCTTACTGTCAAAATACATCTAGTAGATAGATAGATAGATAGATAGATAGATAGATAGATAGATAGATAGATGCATACATACATAATGAGAAGATAGATTGATACGTACATACATACATATATACATACATGCATGCATACATACATGCAGACAAACATAAACACATAATGAGAAGATAGATAGATAGATAGATAGATAGATAGTGACAGGCCTATATAGCTAGCTTGATGAATATGAATAGTTATTTACAAATAGATAGAGAGATAGATAGATAGATAGACAGATAGATAGATAGATAGATAGATAGATAATAAACAGGCTGAGATAGATAGATAGATAGATAGATAGATAGATAGATAGATAGATAGATAGATAATAAACAGGCTGAGATAGATAGATAGATAGATAGATAGATAGATAGATAGATAGATAATGAACAGGCTGAGATAGATAGATAGATAGATAGATAGATAGATAGATAGATAGATAGATAGATAGATAAATAAACAGGCTGAGATAGATAGATAGATAGATAGATAGATAGATAGATAGATAGATAGATAATAATGAACAGGCTTAGATAGATAGATAGATAGATAGATAGATAGATAGATAGATAGATAGATAGATAGATATGAACAGGCTGAGATATGATAGATAGGATAGATAGATAGATAATAAACAGGCTGAGATAGATAAGAAATAGATGAGATAGATAGATAGATAGATAGATAGATAATAAATAGGATAGATAGATAGATAGATAGATAGATAGATAGATAAGAAATAGATAGATAGATAGATAGATAATAAACAGGCTGAGATAGATAGATAGATAGATAGATAGATAGATAGATAGATAGATAGATAGATAGATAATAAACAGGCTGAGATAGATAGATAGATAGATAGATAGATAGATAGATAAGAAACAGGCTAGATAAGAAATAGATAGATAGATAGATAGATAGATAGATAGATAGATAGATAGATAGATAGATAGATAGATAGATAGATAGATAGAAAAAAGCAACGCAGGTGTATTAATTTCTTTTCATCATTTGCTGGTATTGTTTGATAAATGAATATAGATTCGGGGCTGTCTATTTTCCTCTTTCACAAAAGATTTGTTTACTGTTTACATCTTAAAGAGAATTCTCCTTTGATGTTGTCTCCAAACCTGAATACAAATTACACTGAAATTCTATTTAACTGTAACAAATGATGTTACCTCTTTGCGCTCTCTTGACCCTAACACTCAGTCATCCAAGTTACGGCGCATTAACAAATACAAATTAATTTTTGTTCATTCACCAGTCTTTATATTATAACACAAACAAGTACAAACGCGTTTAAAACAGACAATAGACAAAAAAAAGGATCTGAGAACCCTAGCGAGATAAGACCTCGAAATAATCTTTCAGGATATCGTATGAATAAGAATGCAAAATATCAAAAAAATATATGTCGGTAAATTACGCAAAAATAAAAATAACACTCATGTGTTATTTTAACAGATATATTTACCAAATATACACAAAAAAAATATCTTCAAATACCTTGAGTAAATTTATTCAATAAAATCATCAATTAGCTTCAACTACGATTTCCTGAAGACATCAAAATACCCTGCAACTCTTGGGGGCGGTCTTCCAGTTCAAGTGAATGCATCACTGAAATGTATATACAAATCAGTCAGTTGAGTGCCATACGTGATACACGCTTTGGGCGATCATGTCTCGAAAAAGACATGACGGACAGGGCAGAAAATTATCCCGCAGCAGGTTGCCATTGCTTCCTGTTGTAGACTGTTTGACAGCCAAGTCTATAGAACCCAATCTGTCCTATTATTTAACCCATAACTGGAGG